>CM069452.1:55237322-55629585 GCA_035610835.1 Ophiura sarsii
TTAGGGGTAGGGTTAGAATTAGGGTTAGGGTTAGAATTAGGGTTAGTATAAGGGTTAGGGTTAGGGTTAGAAATAGGAGTAGGGTTAGGTTTAGGGTAAGGGTTAGGGTTAGGGTTAGGGTTAGAATTAGGGTACGCGTTAGATCTTGTATAAGGATTAGGGTTAAGTTTAGGGTTAGGGTTAGGGTTAGGGGTAGGGTTAGGGTTAGGGTTAGAGTTAGGGTTAGGGTTAGGGTTAGGGTTAGGGTTGGAAATAGGGTTAGGGTTAGGGTTAGGGTTAGGGTTAGGGTTAGGGTTAGGGTTAGGGTTAGAATTTGGATAAGGGTTAGGATTAGGGTTAGGGTTAGGGTTAGGGTTAGGGTTAGGGTTAGGGTTAGGGTTATGGTTAGGGTTATGGTTAGAGTCAAAATCAGGGATAGGGTTAGGGTTAGAATTTAAATTACGGTTAGGGTTAGAATTAGGGTTAGGGTTAGTATAAGGGTTAAGGTTAGGGTTAGAATTAGGGTACGCGTTAGGGTTAGAATTTGGATTAGTGTAAGGGTTAGGGTTAGGTTTAGAATTAGGGTTAGGGTTAGTATAAGGGTTAGGATTATGGTACGCGTTAGGGTTAATATAAGGATTAGGGTTAGGGTTAGGGTTAGAATTGGGATAAGGGTTAGGATTAGGGTTAGGGTTAGGGTTAGGGTTAGGGTTAGGGTTAGTATTAGGTTTAGGGTTAGGATTAGGATTAGGGTAAGAGAGAAAGGGTTGGAAATAGGGTTAGGGTTAGGGTTACGGTTATGGTTAGGGTTAGGGTTAGAATTAGGGTTAGGGTTAGAATTAGGGTTAGTATAAGGGTTAGGGTTAGGGTTAGAAATAGGATTAGGGTTAGGGTAAGGGTTAGGGTTAGGGTTAGGGTTAGGGTTAGGGTTAGGGTTAGGGTTAGGGTACGCGTTAGGGTTAGAATTTGGATTAGTGTAAGGGTTAGGGTTAGGGTTAGGATTAGGGTTAGGGTTAGGGTTAGGGTTAGTATAAGGGTTAGGGTTAGGGTTAGAATTAGGGTACGCGTTAGGGTTAGAATTTGGATTAGTGTAAGGGTTAAGGTTAGGTTTAGAATTAGGGTTAGGGTTAGTATAAGGGTTAGGATTAGGGTTAGAATTAGGGTACGCGTTAGGGTTAATATAAGGATTAGGGTTAGGGTTAGGCTTCGAATTTGGATAAGGGTTAGGATTAGGGTTAAGGTTAGGGTTAGGGTTAGGGTTAGGGTTAGTATTAGGGTTAGGGTTAGGATTAGGATTAGGGTAAGGGAAAGGGTTGGAAATAGGGTTAGGGTTAGGGTTAGGGTTAGGGTTAGGGTTAGAATTAGGGTTAGTATAAGGGTTAGGGTTAGGGTTAGAAATAGTATTAGGGTTAGGGTAAGGGTTAGGGTTAGGGTTAGGGTTAGGGTTAGTGTTAGGGTTAGGGTTAGAATTAGGGTACGCGTTAGATCTTGTATAAGGATTAGGGTTAGGGTTAGGGTTATGATTAGAGTTAGGGTTAGAATTTGGATTAGGGTTAGGGTTAGGATTAGATTTAGGGTTAGGGTTAGGATTAGGGTTAGGGTAGGGTTAGGGTTAGGGTTAGGGTTAGGGTTAGGGTTAGGGTTAAAATCAGGGATAGGGTTAGGGTTAGGGTTAGAGTTTGGGTTAGGGTTAGGGTTAGGGTTAGGGTTATAATTAGGGTTAGGGTTAGTATAAGGGTTAGGGTTAGGTTAAGGGTTAGCGTTAGGGTTAGAAATAGGATTAGGGCTAGGGTTAGGGTAAGGGTTAGGGTTAGGGTTAGAATTAGGGTATGGGTAAGGGTTAGGTAAAGGTTAGAATTAGGGTTAGGGTTAGTATAGAGGTAAAGGTTAGGGTTAGAATTAGGCTACGCGTTAGGGTTAGGGTTAGAATTAGGGTTAGGGTTAGGGTTATTGTTAGGGTTAGGGTTAGGGTAAAGGTTAGGGTTAGGGTTAGGGTTAGGGTCAGGGTCAGGGTCAGGGTCAGGGTCAGGGTCAGGGTCAGGGTCAGGTTAGGGTTAGGGTTAGGGTTAGGGTTAGGGTTAGGGTTAGGGTTAGAAATAGGATTAGGGTTAGGGTTAGGGTAAGGGTTAGGGTTAGGGTTAGAATTAGGATTAGGGTAAGGGTTAGGGTTAGGGTTAGTATTAGGGTTAGGGTTAGGGTTAGTATATGAATTAGGGTTAGGGTTAGGGTAAGAGTTAAGCTCAGGGATATGGTTAGGGTTAGAATTTGGATTAGGGTTAGGGTTAGGGTTAAGGTTAGGGTTAGGGTTAGGGTTAGAATTAGGGTTAGGGTTAGTATTAGGGTTAGAGTTAGGATTAGTAATAGGGTTAGGGCTATGGTTAGGGTAAGGGTAAGGGTTGGAAATAGGGTTAGGGTTAGGGTTAGGGTTAAGGTTTGAGTTAAAATCAGGGATAGGGTTAGGATTAGGGTTAGAATTTGGATTAGGGTTAGAATTAGGGTTAGGGTTAGGGTTAGAATTAGGGTTAGGGTTAGAATTAGGGTTAGTATAAGGGTTAGGGTTAGGGTTAGAAATAGGATTAGAATTAGGGTTAGGGTAAGTATAAGGGTTAGGGTTAGAATTAGGGTACGCGTTAGGGTTAGAATTTGGATTAGTGTAAGGGTTAGGGTTAGGGTTAAGGGTTAGGATTAGGGTTAGAATTAGGGTACGCGTTAGATCTTGTATAAGGATTAGGGTTAGGGTTAGGGTTAGGGTTAGGGTTAGAGTTAGGATTAGAGTTAGGGTTAGGGTTGGAATTTAAATTAGGGATAGGGTTAGAGTTGTGGTTAGAATTTGGATTAGGGTAAGGGTTAGGGTTAGAATTAGGGTTAGGGTTAGTATAACGGTTAGGGTTAGGGTTAGAATTAGGGTACGCGTTATGGTTAGTATAAGGATTAGGGTTAGGGTTAGGGTTAGAAATAGGATTAGGATTAAGGTAAGAGTTTGAGTTAGGGTTAGGGTTAGAGTTAAATTCAGGGATAGGGTTAGGTTTAGGGTTAGAATTTGAATAATAAATGGTAATGGTTAGAATTAGCATTAGGGTTAGGGTTAGGGTTAGGGTTAGGGTTAGGGTTAGGGTTAGGGTTAGGGTTAGTATAAGGGTTAGGGTTAGGGTTATAATTAGGTTACGCGTTAGGGTTAGGGTTATAATTAGGGTTAGGGTTAGGGTTAAGGTTAGGGTTAGGGTTATAATTAGGGTTAGGGTTAGTATAAGGGTTAGGGTTAGGTTAAGGGTTAGCGTTAGGGTTAGAAATAGGATTAGGGTTAGGGTTAGGGTAAGGGTTAGGGATAGGGTTAGAATTAGGATTAGGGTATGGGTAAGGGTTAGGGTTAGGGTTAGAATTAGGGTTAGGGTTAGGGTTGGAAATAGGGTTAGGGTTAGGGTTAGGGTTAAGGTTTGAGTTAAAATCAGGGATAGCGTTAGGATTAGGGTTAGAATTTGGATTAGGGTTAGGGTTCGAATTAGGGTTAGGGTTAGGGTTCGAATTAGGGTTAGGGTTAGGGTTAGAATTAGGGTTAGGGTTAGAATTAGGGTTAGTATAAGGGTTAGGGTTAGGGTTAGAAATAGGATTAGGGTTAGGGTTAGGGTAAGGGTTAGGGTTAGGGTAAGGGTAAGGGTTAGGGTTAGGGTTAGGGTTAGGGTATGGTTATGGTTATGGTTGGAATTAGGGTTAGGGTAAGTATAAGGGTTAGGGTTCGGGTTAGAATTAGGGTTAGAATTAGGGTACGCGTTAGATCTTGTATAAGGATTAGGGTTAGGGTTAGGGTTAGAGTTAGGGTTAAAGTCAGGATTAGAGTTAGGGTTAGGGTTAGGGTTAGGGTTAGGGTTAGGGTTGGAAATAGGGTTAGGGTTAGGGTTAGGGTTAAGGTTAGGGTCAAAATCAGGGATAGGGTTAGGGTTAGGGTTAGGGTTAGAATTTAAATTAGGGTAATGGTTAGAATTAGCGTTAGGGTTAGGGTTAGGGTTAGGGTTAGGGTTAGGGTTAGGGTTAAGGTTTGAGTTAAAATCAGGGATAGCGTTAGGATTAGGGTTAGAATTTGGATTAGGGTTAGGGTTCGAATTAGGGTTAGGGTTAGGGTTCGAATTAGGGTTAGGGTTAGGGTTAGAATTAGGGTTAGGGTTAGAATTAGGGTTAGTATAAGGGTTAGGGTTAGGGTTAGAAATAGGATTAGGGTTAGGGTTAGGGTAAGGGTTAGGGTTAGGGTAAGGGTAAGGGTTAGGGTTAGGGTTAGGGTATGGTTATGGTTAGGGTTGGAATTAGGGTTAGGGTAAGTATAAGGGTTAGGGTTAGGGTTAGAATTAGGGTTAGAATTAGGGTACGCGTTAGATCTTGTATAAGGATTAGGGTTAGGGTTAGGGTTAGAGTTAGGGTTAAAGTCAGGATTAGAGTTAGGGTTAGGGTTAGGGTTAGGGTTAGGGTTAGGGTTAGGGTTAGGGTTGGAAATAGGGTTAGGGTTAGGGTTAGGGTTAAGGTTAGGGTCAAAATCAGGGATAGGGTTAGGGTTAGGGTTAGGGTTAGAATTTAAATTAGGGTAATGGTTAGAATTAGCGTTAGGGTTAGGGTTATGGTTAGGGATAGAATTTGGATTAGGGTAAGGGTTAGGGTTGGAATTGGGGTTAGGGTTAGTATAAGGGTTAGGGTTAGAATTAGGGTACGCGTTAGGGTTAGAATTTGGATTAGTGTAAGGGTTAGGGTTAGGGTTGGAATTAGGGTAAGGGTTAGTATATGGGTTAGGGTTAGGGTTAGAATTAGGGTATGCGTTAGGGTTAGTATAAGGATTAGGGTTAGGGTTGGAATTAGGGTTAGGGTTAGTATAAGGGTTAGGGTTAGTATAAGGGTTAGGGTTAGGGTTAGGGTTAGGGTTAGGGTTAGGGTTAGGGTTGGAAATAGGGTTAGGGTTAGGGTTAGGGTTAAGGTTAGGGTCAAAATCAGGGATAGGGTTAGGGTTAGGGTTAGGGTTAGAATTTAAATTAGGGTAATGGTTAGAATTAGCGTTAGGGTTAGGGTTAGGGTTAGGGTTAGGGTTAGGGTTAGGGTTAAGGTTTGAGTTAAAATCAGGGATAGCGTTAGGATTAGGGTTAGAATTTGGATTAGGGTTAGGGTTCGAATTAGGGTTAGGGTTAGGGTTCGAATTAGGGTTAGGGTTAGGGTTAGAATTAGGGTTAGGGTTAGAATTAGGGTTAGTATAAGGGTTAGGGTTAGGGTTAGAAATAGGATTAGGGTTAGGGTTAGGGTAAGGGTTAGGGTTAGGGTAAGGGTAAGGGTTAGGGTTAGGGTTAGGGTTAGGGTATGGTTATGGTTAGGGTTGGAATTAGGGTTAGGGTAAGTATAAGGGTTAGGGTTAGGGTTAGAATTAGGGTTAGAATTAGGGTACGCGTTAGATCTTGTATAAGGATTAGGGTTAGGGTTAGGGTTAGAGTTAGGGTTAAAGTCAGGATTAGAGTTAGGGTTAGGGTTAGGGTTAGGGTTAGGGTTAGGGTTGGAAATAGGGTTAGGGTTAGGGTTAGGGTTAAGGTTAGGGTCAAAATCAGGGATAGGGTTAGGGTTAGGGTTAGGGTTAGAATTTAAATTAGGGTAATGGTTAGAATTAGCGTTAGGGTTAGGGTTAGGGTTAGGGATAGAATTTGGATTAGGGTAAGGGTTAGGGTTGGAATTGGGGTTAGGGTTAGTATAAGGGTTAGGGTTAGAATTAGGGTACGCGTTAGGGTTAGAATTTGGATTAGTGTAAGGGTTAGGGTTAGGGTTGGAATTAGGGTAAGGGTTAGTATATGGGTTAGGGTTAGGGTTAGAATTAGGGTATGCGTTAGGGTTAGTATAAGGATTATGGTTAGTGTTAGGGTTAGGGTTGGAAATAGGGTTAGGGTTAGGGTAGGGGTTAAGGTTAGAGTCAAAATCAGGGATAGGGTTAGGGTTAGAATTTAAATTAGGGTTAGGGTTAGAATTAGGGTTAGGGTTAGGGTTAGGGTTAGGGTTAGAATTTGGATTAGGGTAAGGGTTAGGGTTAGGGTTGGAATTAGGGTTAGGGTTAGTATAAGGGTTAGGGTTAGGGTTAGAATTACGGTACGCGTTAGGGTTAAAATTTGGATTAGTGTAAAGGTTAGGGTTAGGGTTAGGGTTAGGGTTAGGGTTAGAATTTGGATTAGTGTTATGGTTAGGATTAGAGTTAGGGTTAGGGTTAGGGTAGGGTTAGGGTTAGGGTTAGGGTTAGGGTTAGAATTTGGATTAGGGTTAGGGTTAGGATTAGAGTTAGGGTTAGGGTTAGGGTTAGTGTTAGGGTTAGGGTTAGGGTTAGGGTTAGGGTTAGGGTTGGAAATAGGGTTAGGGTTAGGGTTAGGGTTAGGGTTAATGTTAGAGTCAAAATCAGGGATAGGGTTAGGGTTAGGGTTAGAATTTATTTAGGGTTAGGGTTAGAATTAGGGTTAGGGTTAGGGTTAGGGTTAGTAATAAGGGTTAGGATTAGGGTTAGAATAAGGGTACGCGTTAGGGTTAATATAAGGGTTAGGGTTAGTGTTAGGGTTAGGGTTAGGGTTAGGGTTAGGGTTAGAATTAGGGTTAGAGTCAAAATCAGGGATAGGGTTAGGGGTAGGGTTGGAATTTAAATTAGGGATAGGTTTAGAGTTAGGGTTAGAATTTGGATTAGGGTTAGTGTTAGGGTTAAGGTTAGGGTTAGGGTTAGGGTTAGGGTTAGGGTTGGAAATAGGGTTAGGGTTAGAGTTAGGGTTAATGTTAGAGTCAAAATCAGGGATAGGGTTAGGGTTAGGGTTAGAATTTGAATTAGGGTTAGGGTTAGAATTAGGGTTAGGGTTAGGGTTGGAATTAGGGTTATGGTTAGAATTAGGATTAGTATCAGGGTTAGGGTTAGGGTTAGAAATAGGATTAGGGTTAGGGTTAGGGTTAGGGTTAGGGTTAGGGTTAGGGTAAAAGTTAGGGTTAGAGTTAGGGTTAGAATTAGGGTTAGGGTTAGTATAAGGGTTAGGGTTAGGGTTAGAATTAGGGTTAGGGTTAGTATAAGGGTTAGGGTTAGGGTTAGGGTTAGGGTTAGGGTTAGGGTTAGGGTTAGGGTTAGGGTTAGTATAAGGGATAGGATTAGGGTTAGAATTAGGGTACGCGTTAGGGTTAGAATTTTGATTAGTGTAAGGGTTAGAGTTAGAATTAGGGTTAGGGTTAGTATAAGGGTTAGGGTTAGGGTTAGAATTAGGGTACGCGTTAGGGCTTGTATAAGGATTAGGGTTAGGGTGAGGGTTAGGGTTAGAGTTAGGGTTAGAATTTGGATTAG
Organism: Ophiura sarsii; assembly: GCA_035610835.1. Lineage (NCBI taxonomy): Eukaryota > Metazoa > Echinodermata > Ophiuroidea > Amphilepidida > Ophiuridae > Ophiura > Ophiura sarsii. Next base: position 55,244,617 of record CM069452.1, read on the forward strand.
GGTTAGGGTTAGGATTAAAGTTAGGGTTAGGGTTAGGGTTAGGGTTAGGGTTAGGGTTAGGGTTAGGGTTAGGGTTAGGGTTAGGGTTAGGGTTAGGGTTAGGGTTAGGGTTAAATTTGGATTAGGGTTAGGGTTAGGGTTAGGGTTAGGGTTAAGGTTAGAGTCAAAATCGGGGATAGGGTTAGGGTTAGAATTTAAATTCGGGTTAGGGTTAGGGTTAGAATTTGGATTAGGGTAAGGATTAGGGTTAGGGTTAGAATTAGGGTTATGGTTAGTATAAGGGTTAGGGTTAGGGTTAGAATTAGGGTACGCGTTAGGGTTAGAATTTGGATTAGTGTAAGGGTTAGGGTTAGGGTTAGAATTAGGGTTAGGGTTAGTATAAGGGTTAGGGTTAGGGTTAGAATTAGAGTACGCGTTAGGGTTAGTATAAGGATTAGGGTTAGGGTTAGGGATAGGGTTAGGGTTAGGGTTAGGGTTAGGTTACAATTTGGATAAGGGTTAGGATTATGGTTAGGGTTAGGGTTAGGGTTAGAATTAGGGTTAGTATTAGGATTAGGGTTAGGATTAGTATTAGGGTTAGGGTTAGGGTTAGGGTTAGGGTTAGGGTTAGGGTTGGAATTAGGGTTAGAGTTAGGGTAAGGGTTAAGTCAAAATCAGGGATAGGGTTAGGGTTAGGGTTTGAATTTGGATTAGGGTAAGGGTTAGGGTTAGAATTAGTGTTAGGGTTAGTATAAGGGTTAGGGTTAGGGTTAGAATTAGGGTACGCGTTAGGGTTAGTATAAGGATTAGGGTTAGGGTTTGAAATAGGATTAGGATTAAGGTAAGAAATTGGGTTAGGGTTAGGGTTAGAGTTAAATTCAGGGATAGGGTTAGGGTTAGGGTTATAATTTGAATTAGTGTAAGGGTTAGAATTAGGGTACGCGTTAGGGTTAGAATTATAATTAGCATTAGGGTTAGGGTTAGGGTTAGGGTTAGGGTTAGTATAAGGGTTAGGGTTAGGGTTAGAATTAGGTTACGCATTAGGGTTAGGGTTAGAATTAGGGTTAGGGTTAGGGTTAGGGTTAAGGTTAGGGTTAGGGTTAGGGTTAAGGTTAGGGTTAGGGTTATTATTAGGGTTAGGGTTAGTATAAGGGTTAGGGTAAGGGTTAAGTTAAGGGTTAGGGTTAGGGTTAGAAATAGGATTAGGGTTAGGGTTAGGGTAAGGGTTAGGGTTAGGGTTAGGGTTAGAATTAGGATTATGGTAAGGGTTAGGGTTAGGGTTAGAATTAGGGTTAGGGTTAGTATAAGGGTTACGGTTAGGGTTAGAATTAGGCTACGCGTTAGGGTTAGGGTTAGAATTAGGGTTAGGGTTAGGGTTAGTATTTGAATTAGGGTTAGGGTTAGGGTAAGAATTAGGGTTATGGTTATGGTTAGAATTAGGGTTAGTATAAGGGTTAGGGTTAGGGATAGAAATAGGATTAGGGTTAGGGTTAGGGTAAGGGTTAGGGTTAGGGTTAGAATTTGGATTAGGGTAAGGGTTAGGGTTAGAATTAGGGTTAGGGTTAGTATAAGGGTTAGGGTTAGGGTTAGAATTAGGGTACGCGTTAGGGTTATGGTTAGAATTAGGGTTAGGGTTAGGGTTAAGGTTAGGGTTAGGGTTAGTATAGGGGTTAGGGTTAGAATTAGAGTACGCATTAGGGTTAGGGTTAGGGTTAAGGTTAGGGTAAGGGTTAAGGTTAGGGTTAGTGTTATAATTTGGGTTAGGGTTAGTATAAGGGTTAGGGTTAGGGTTAGGGTTAGGGTTAGGGTTAGGGTTAAGGTTAATATCAGGGTTAGTGTTATGCTAAGGATTAGGGTTAGGGTTAGTATTAGGATTAGGGTAAGGGTTAGGGTTAGGGTTAGGGTTAGTATTAGGGTTAGGGTTAGGGTTAGCGTTAGAATTAGGGTTAGGGTTAGGGTTAGGGTTAGGGTTAGGGTTAGGATTAGAAATAGGGTTAGGGTTAGAGTTAAAATCAGGGATAGGGTTATTGTAAGGGTTAGAATTAGGGTTAGGGTTAGGGTTAGAATTAGGGTAAGGGTTAGGGTTAGGGTTAGGGTTAGGGTTAGGGTAAGAGTTAAACTCAGGGATAGAGTTAGGGTTAGGGTTAGGGTTAGAATTTGGATTAGGGTTAGTGTTAGGGTTAGGGTTAGGGTTAGAATTAGGGTTAGTGTTAGTATTAGGGTTAGGGTTAGGGTTAGTATTAGGATTAGGATTAGGGTTAGTGTTAGAAATAGGATTAGGGTTAGGGTTAGGGTTAGGGTTAGGGTTAGGGTTAGGGTTAGGGTTAGTGTTTGTATTAAGGTTATGGTGTTAGGGTTATGGTAAGGGTTAGGGTTAGGATTAGGGTTCGTTAGGGTTAGGGTTTTGATCAGGATTAGGGTTAGTGTTATGGTTAGGGTCAGGGATAGGGTCAGGGTCAAGGTTAGGGTTAGTGTTAGGGTTATGATTTGGTTAGGTGAAGGTGTAAATTAATTGTACTTGTGGCAACGAAGGAGAGATAATTATAATTAGGTAGATAATTACTGATCTGCAAGCAAGCACCAATATCACCTTTGCAAGCATGTCTGTGTGGAGGGAGAATGTTGACAGCCACCTCTTGCGTCTCGTAGACTTACCGAAAACTATGCTGTCGCGATACGACACGACAGAAACACAGCAGAGACTCAACATATACGACAGAAGCTCATAATAATACCTTCGTTCTCTTCTGATACCCCAACTCAGGTTACAATATCCTTGACCGTGTTTTAATTGCATGGAAGCGCAAGGAAAGGAAAACCGACATTAAATTTCCGTATGCCCCGGACGTGATATTATTTACCGTAAAGAACATGTGATGCCTTGACGGAATAAAGCGTATAGTATACACCATAAGACTGATAGGTATGTATAAAGTGTTTTGCCAAATGTTGTTTACGGTTAATAAATTCGCGCCCCGGACCATAGGTCAGCTGAATAAGAGAGCCATGATAAGAATTTCTACTTTTATATTGATCCATATTGTAAGTTTCAATAAGTTCGTGTTGGCATCGGACAATGGATCGATTCAAACAATGGCAAATATGTTAAGAATTTAAATATCCCTTCTATACCTTTGATCTTGTATTTTCTAGAATTTTGGACTTTTTGGTTAATTGGTACGCGAACGAAGGACTTGCAATGTATGCAACTTGTTTTAAACATAGTAAGATAGCAGGGTTTGTAATGGATTCTATCGTTACAATCTTCACAAACTTGCTACTTTTGGTACGCCGGTTGGTATGGATATATATACCAATTTTTAAAACCCATCTTAAGCGTCATTATAAGGAAAATGATGTATAGTGTGTTGCCTTTCTTGTAATTTTTATTTTTGTCTATTTATATTTATACCTGTGTATGTTTTATTTTCTTGTGTTTGTAGAGCTCTGCTGAGTTAAGAGCACTGCACCTTGTGGTGATAGTATTCTTTTGTGTTTCCAGTGCTCCCTGGCTGCTCAGCAGACCTCCTTTATTGTTTTGTTTATAATTATTTTAGTGTTGATAGCCAGTTGAATAAATTAAAAATTAAAAAATATAATATGAGATACAAGATTTTCTCAAGACGCACAATTTTAGACTTGGGAATCTTTTATGGGGGATGTGATTTTATATATTATTTTATATGATCTATAGAACCATTCTTTTGGTGAAAGAACAACTCTCAAATTTGAAGAAGATTTCCTTAATCAAATATACACCATTTTATGTCAAAAGCAATGCTAATAATGTTGGATTTGGAATTAAAACTTGTCTTATCTCGAAATTTGTAAAAATGTTCATAGATGAATTTTTGCTTGCAACTCCCTCCTCTGTTTTCATATTAAAATAATAAATAATAATTAACTCTTGTACTTTCTTTTGACATGTGCGTGATATGTTATGTCTTAAGAGTACGTGTAAACGGTAATTCAAGTCATGTGTGTGTGTTAAACTTGTTTGAAAGAAACACAAATATTCTCTTAATCTCTTGTCTATTAATCCATTCTGTTGGTCCTTTCTTGGTACTGTTATTAGTTATGGTTGTTCAAATCTTAAACTAATTCTTCGTTATAATTCAATTTGAAGGGAAAAGAAGTTCGTCACACTTGAGTGACCCTAAGCTTTGTTTCTATTAATCAAATGTCTGAGGGACTTATGAATAGCTAATAAAGCGCTATTTTGGGTAAATTAGCAGTGGCTTAGATTTAATTTTTCTCATTGGGAGATGGAATTGGGAATTTTTTTAATTGGGATAATCCTTTACCTTTTAATCATAGTAACTGCGATTGTACCAATGAATGCAAATTCTGGTAAGATGATGTCAATGTTGATGGTGATATTGTCAAAAATTGATTACAATAGAGCTAATTCACAAATTCCCACGTTATAGCTAAACTGGTCAGAGATTAACAAACTGGCACCGGCCTTTGGAAAAGGTTGCATGGTCCATCCCTTATAAATTCATCGAAGATGTATCCCCAATTCCTCACACCCACAATTTCAGTAGAGTTGGAGTATAATGTGTTTTGCTTCTTTCTAACATATATACTTTGCAGATAGACATTTGTCTCTTTACCTAAAACATAAAATCATTATCTTTAGCCAAATCGAGCGCATACTGAGTTGCATGCGGTTACAAAGCAGTGGCGTAGCCAGAGGGGGAGGGGGGGGGGGGGGGGGGGGGGGGGGGGTATCGCCCACCAATATTTTGAGTCTTTCGGTTGAGATTGGCACTGTCGGTTGAGATTGGCACTGTCGGTTGAGATTGGCACTGTCGGTTCATTTTCCAAGGGGAATCATGTAATTATGACGGTCAGATTAGTACAAAGATGGCAATATTTCGCCCACTGTGCCCCCAAAATTCATTTCAGTTTTTAAAGAGCTCGTTTAGAGCCAAAATGTACCTTAATCATGCCAAAAATAAGTGTAAAAACGCAAATTTTCGCGCATTACGCGCGCATCTGTTTAGTCGCTAAAGTTTTGTCGGTTCACTTTTAATTCTCGCTTCTCCAATATCAACAACCGAGCTACGCCACAGTTACCATGCAGGTTACAAAGTAAAGGGACTATTTGGTTTTAACCGATTTTGTAAGAAAATCCTTTTCAATGTAGAAAAGAAGTCTTGTCACTGCAAATTACCAAAGAACACTTCTTTACCTAATTAAATGCTTTGTTCACACGTATACTTCAATATTCTTATATAACATATGCTAACTATCAAGAAATTACCTCAATCATAAAGACGCAGAAGGCATTTAAATAAAGACATAAAATTAAAAAAGTAACTCGGCTGTTGTAAAAGCACCTATAATTTTAAAATTGTTACTCATATCCTAAAAATGAAAATACCAGGAGACGGAAAATTTAATTACGGTGATTTTGACACCTTGTTTGTTAAAAATGATAAAGTATTGTTGTCGCGGTATGTGCTTACAGATGAAAAGTGCCAATTCCATTGTTGCATTAACTCCTATTGATCTCTCTGATTCAGCGTGAAGATAATAGCGGGAATTTTGATAGTTTGCTCATGACGATGACCTGTCCTGTCTGTCTTCTCGGACCTTCTGAGCATTTGGAGTTTTAAATTCATCCTTTTTAATTGTAAAGAAGTACGCCTGTCATCCCCATTAAATTTGTCCCGGATTATGCTAATCAAGTTTACAGCACAACAAGAACAGCTAATCAAAATTCCCGCTATTATCTTCACGCTGAATCAGAAAGATCAATAGGAGTTAATGCAACAATGGAATTGGCACTTTTCGGTAGCGGTATGGTGTAGAAGTCCCAAGTATGCAAATGTGCTCACTGAATACAATGTCATGCTCTACCACACATCTACTCAGTACTCAACAACGGAATAAATCTCATTATCCTCATTTGCATACTTGGGACTTATACACCATACCCTTACCCACTTTTCATCTGTAAGCACATACCGCGACAACAATACTTTATCAATTTTAACAAACAAGGTGTCAAAATCACCGTAATTAAATTTTCCGTCTCATGGTATTTTCATTTTTAGAATAAGAGTAACCATTTTAAAATTATAGGTGCTTTTACAACAGCCGAGTTACTTTTTTTGATGTCTTTAGAACAGGTGGCTGAATCAAATGAATGTAAACATTTCCATAATCACGATAATTAGCCACATTCTTTTTCAATCCTCGTGATAGTAGTGCAGCTCTAAAAGTACGATAGTATACATATATTGTATGCCTGGTAGTGTAATAGTACAAACTATATCACGAGGTCCAAGGATTTCAAAAATATTTTTATTTATGCACTTAAAATACTACAGGCTGTCCCAAAATGATTAGTACCCATCATTGCCCAAAGTGCATTAATTATTTTCATCATAAAATTCTGTGAGATTAGATCCGTTGTGTTTTCATCATCTTTGAGATATTGTACCCGCTCATTGGAATTTTAGATCATGAATATCGGATTTATCAAACTGAAGATACATATCACATTGTGAAAGGCATGGGGATTTCACCTTTTCGACAAAGTGCAACAAATGTGTGTGTTTTAAACTTGTTTGAAAGAAACAACAACATTCTCTTATTCTCTTGTCTGATAAAATAATTTTTGGTTCGTTTTTATTTTTCTATGGTTGTTCAGATCATTAATAATTCTTCATTTTAATTCTATTTCAAGAGTAAAAGAAGTTCGTCACGCTTGACTTATCCAAGCTTTGTTTCTTTTGGACTAAGTTTGAGGGACATTTAAATAGATAAAGAAGTGGTCTTGAGTAATTTGCAGTGGCTAAAACTTCTTTTCCACATTGGAAAGGATTTTCTTACAAAATTGGTAATCAGTAAATAGTAATTGGAAAGAGTGATATAATTTTACTATTGCACACATAAAGGCATGCACTATTTGTTTCATATAATATCACTCAATCAAATTTCATCCATGTGATAAAGGCTGAAATCAGGCCTATCATTATACAGTCCTCATAGCAATATTTGTTACGTAGGAGCTATAGTTTTGGAACTAAGAGCATAGTCATTACCTGGTCAGATACTGACCAGGTAATGATTATGCTCTTAGTTCCAAAACTATTAGCTCCTACGTCATGTACGTAACAAATATTGATATATGAAGTTGTAACGAAATTTTATTCTCTTTGATGTGAGATATTACACACGAAGATCGGTTAACAATTAAGAACGCTACACCGAAAGTAATGAAACAAAGTGCAGTTTAAACATTTTATTCTTCTACACGCAGGATAGTGTAACAGGTACGTGTATGGGCTGCATTGATCAACTGAAGCATCCCTGATCCTCATCTTACTATTGACTAGTAAGTTGCCGCTAACAGTCAATCTACACGTGTGATATCTCAAATTAAATGAGCAGAAATTTCGTTACAACTTCATATATCAATATTTTTACGTAAGATCTATAGTCTTGGAGTTAAGAGTGCATTTATTACCTGATAAGTTCAGAGAGTCAGGCCTAGGCACCTATTAACAACTCTATGGCCAGCCTGTAATATTGAGGACTCCATTCAACCCAGTACCACAGAAATCACGATAGATGTCTACCCGATTATAATAAAGTAAAACGGGGTGATTGGGTATAGAATGAATCAGTGATTTTGTAGCCTACATCCCCAGAGGGGCTACTACTACACGCGTTGTTTTGGCGGTTCCAGATGAACACAAACTGGAAGGAAGCTTATCTTACCATGTATTGCAAAGGGCGGGAAATGTTTTACACCCGATACTGACATTCTTTCGTTTACTCATGGTTTATACTATAACTGTCACGGCGCGACAGTTTCCTTGGCGGAGGTAGGCAATTTCACGCCGCTGTTATAGCGCGCTACCTATATCTGTGTAAAGGTTGAATTGCAGCTATAGAAAAAATAATGAGGATCACTAAAATAAAGTTCACTAGAAGGAAAGTGGGGTAGGTAGTTTTAGTCACGTGAGTCTGGGGATTTAAAGCCGAAATCACCAGCCTAGATATGATGCAGTTTAATCAGATAAAGGACAGGCCCTCTGTTGTTAGAACATTGTAGTATTAAAATTGTTGGAGAGGTCCTACGAAACGTGAACCTTTCATTTTGTTAGAAGGTAGGGTTTTCACACATACTGTATACATAGTACTACACATATTCGACATATTTTACATACATATTGTATGCAGATAAAGGTGTTTTATGTATGCAGATAAAGGTGTATCTACGCAGACATGTTGCATTCATACATCTTGCATACAGGTTGTGTACAGACATGTTACATCCATTTACGTCGCATGCGTCCATGTTGTTGCATCACTATGCTGAATACACTCATCTTGTATACAGACATTTTACAAACAGACATTTTTTATACAAACATGTGACATACGACATGTTGCATACAATAATGTTCCATACAAAAATGTTGCATACACAAATGTTGCATACGAACAAGAAGCATCCATGAATACTGACATATTCCATGCGTACATCGTGTATCCGTAAGGTTGCATATAAAAAAGTTGGATCCGTACGCTCTATATATACAAACATATTGTATAATACAGACATGTTGCATACAGACATCCTTATCATGTTTATATATACAGAAATAATGATTATTACATCTTGTATACAAATATTTTGCATACAAACATGGTGTTAGTCCTATGCAATGTAGGCCTATATAATTTTTTATGTTGCATACTGAAATATTGCATATGGTCAAGTTTCTTCAATATAAACACACATTTTTATACAGACATGTTGCATGCATACATCTTGTATAACGGCATGTTGCATACTGTCGTACTTGTGTTTTTACTGTTACGATAATAAAGGGTTCAACAAAAGAAAGTATACACTTTGTTTATGTCATTTTGAGTAACATTCAATTTTGTTTTTGACCAAACAGGCTAGATAGGCATTTAGATGAATCTTTTAAGTATAATTTGATACCAAATTTGCCCCCTAACAACAAAGATAAACCATGATTAGCACCATTTAAAGAAAATTAGTCACTTTTCAAAAGTCACATTTTTAATACACTACGCGGGAAGAAAAGACCACATGTTACCTGTCCATAATCAAATAGCCCGCTCGTTCAGGCACAACCCAACGTATCCCCACTGTGTGATCAAATCTCCAGTTCATTCCCGGCCATTCAAAGTGCCACGCACAGCATTTTCTCGCGGCTTGCGTGCGTTGAAAATGTGACTTTTGAAAAGTGACCCATTTCTTTTGTTGAACCCTTATGTCATTGTTTACTATACGATTCTAAATTGTCATCACCATATTGCGTGTTGCATAGATACATGTGGCAAACAGACATGGTGCACACCAATTATACAGATAATAATGTTATATTCATTTCCAATAGTCTCTTGTTCCTACACCTTCTGTTCGTGAATTCAACCTGGTACAGTGTGTATCAGAATGAACTGTACCGTGTTTCTAAAATACATAAAAAATACAAAATGATTATTGTTTTAAATTTTAATACCTGCAATAAAAAGGTTAACATATTTCCTATATTATATGTTAATTTCATTGAAATATCTCTTTTGTTCTTGTGTAGCAAGACAATCAATCCTCCCTACCACTACTAACATTTCAAACAATGTAGCCCACACCACATGAGCAATATTCAAAACCCTCGCCAAAGAAAGGAAAAGTTAAAACCACTCGAGCAGAACAAATCCCGGTTTATTTGCGGATTAAAAATCAAAATTTATCTCCAAATTTCAGCTATAGTTATACAAGTGATGTGAAAAGTTGAGATATGGCGACCCAAATAAACCCTGCCCTATGGACGGATGGATATCTCAGGTAGGGTTAGTAATTTCACCGATTTTTTTTAATTGATCATTTCGACCAAAATTGAAATCTACCATCTTTACCAGAAAGTCTGTATTTTCCATCAGAAATGTCCGATTTTCAAAATTTAAAATTCTTAGGAAAGCTGGGCGTTTGCGCAAGATACACCCAACAAAATATGTAAGTTCCCCCTAGCATATACTAGAATATTTCCAAAAATATTTGATGGATTTAAATAATTTTCAGCTAAAAAGATGCACCCAATTTCTTATCGTTGCATTGTCTCAAGGCCAACAAATTTGGTATCAAAATATGCCTAACTATTGGGTGCATCTTTCTAGCTTCAAATTATTTAAATCCATCAAATATTTTTGGAAATATTCTAGTATATGCTAGGGAGAACTTACATATTTTGTTGTGTATATATGTGAAAACGGTTTGAACAATATCAATCGAATTCATACCGTAATAAATCATATTGCCTCGGTACACTTCATTCTGATACACCCTGTATTTTAATCGTTCTCGTTTTTGTTTTATTCCCGATTTACGTTTTTGAAGGTATAAACTTTATAGGCCGAGTTGACCATCTTTGGTGTTAAAGATTAACCTTACGTCCTTTGTTTTGTTTGTACAGAGGGTGGTTTAGCGTAACGAGAGCGGGACAAGCAGGATCTCACGCCGGAGCGAACGCTAAATCACCACACTTCATCTTCTGCTGAATAATCCAGATAAAAACACAGTGAATTAAGAAAACTAATAATCCGAGGGGGAAAATAAGACAAGCTGATAAACATGGGAACTTGCAACTGCAGTAGCCCCTGCGGGAGCGGGGAAGTAAAATGTCATGGTTCTCGCGACAGCTGTTTAGGTAAGCGCCTAGCCGTGGAGGCTGATTTCAGTTTGGTGTTGGCCGGTGGAAGGGTGTGGGCCTATGGATTAGTAAAGGCAACAAGGGCATGCGGAGGCCTTGTATGTATGCACTTGACTGTAGGAATGATATGAGTAATAAACGACCAGTCTGACAGAATCTTGTTATCATGGTTGTAATGACGTTGCGAAATATTGACTTACAAAGTGCATCCACATAGTGTACTTTAAATGCATAGCCAAATTCAATGGCATCATTATGAATTATTAAGAGTTGATGGGTTTGAATGAGGACGTTCGCCGCATCGTTAGAAAATTAACCAGGTCCATTTATGCAACCTTTAAGTTTATGGTTGTTTTTAATTGGTTCAAATGAACATAAAATGGAGTGGTATTTTAAGTTTAAGTGGTTGCAAATCATTTCCCATAAACTGGCAGCCATTTAACCAAACGTACGGTGGTGAAACCTTGGTCCAATACTTTGCACCAATCAAAGTTCAATAAATGCGCATGCGCATATGGACACCTGCAATGGCTATGCAGTGATGGCGTAGTTCTTTATATTGGAGCGGTGCACCAATTTTAACCATTTTTAAATCAATTTGATATGAATCCTTAATGGAACTCTGCACAAATAATAATTCATGGAACTGTCATTCCAAAACAATTATTTATTTAAAGCGTGCGTTTGCCATTGACAGATTAAATCGACTTTCACCGCCGCAATTCTATCACTCAGTGAATTTGTCAAGGTGTGATGTTCCAAATTATTATTAATAAAATAAAAATGACCGGGCAAAAATCATCAATTACAATTGACCCTTCTTTATTATTAGATAGTTACTGTCACTGTTAAACCCACAAAGATTAATATCGGCCTTTTGTCAAATTTAATAGTCCACCAAGTGACCACAGGGAATCAAATTTAAATGATCTTTGTGGATAATTGAAGCCTTTTTGATTGACCATGACCGTGGCGTGTAAGCATGCTAAGTATGATGCATGCTAATTGACCAATCAACCGAACCGTTCAGTCAGCAGCCAGAAACAAGATATCATTTTAAACATGTTAACAAAAGATCGGTTGAAGATTTCCCGTACGTTGTCTCCAAAATGTGATGCATTCTGCATAAGCACAAAATGGTACAATCATTGTTAAGTTTGGTGCTTTAGAATAACAATTTTGTTGACATTTTATAAAAAATTATTTGAAACATTTATAAGAAAAACAATTCAAACTCTGTGATTTTGATGGTATTAAAAGAAACCCACCCGTCAGTCTGTCTACCCAGTGCCATTTTAAAGAACCGGTGTAGGCCCATAGCTAGAACAATGGGATGAAATGCCGCCTCAATCATCGTTGCGCAACTAACATTCGTATTCCCGTACCTGTGTACAGGTAATGATATTGACAGGTAGTAAGGTTCAATATACGGGTATAACAGAGTAGTTAAAAATGATAATAAGATTAAGATACGTAGAGAATAGCCCGTGATTATGCGGGACTCTCACAAATTCATTCTACACCAATGAATTTCTATCAAAAAAGACGTCATATAAAAAAAATTAAAAATAGGATTATTGTAATTTAAAGAATCCTTAATTCGATATCAGACGTCCAAATATGGTGTGCATATGGCGTAAAACTTGAATAATTGGATTTGTGGTTTATACACTCAAATATACGGAAAGTGTATTGAAAAAAACCCGTATGCTATACTACAAATTTTCTGGTAATTTCAACCCAATTTTACGCGGGGATTACACTCACAAAACTACCGTTCCCCTCAATATTTAAGCGTAAATCAAGTGTAGCATGATGGATGCAAGCCAAAAGAATATATCTGTTTGTGTCCCGATATGACATCATTTTCGCTCCTATTTACCATTGGTTTTTTTGCGCCTATTTCTCACCGGTGTTGTAAAATGGAAATGTTGTTATTTATCACGAATTGTGAGGAAACGATGAGGAAACAGCAACAATAATCAATTATATCTGTTACCATTAAATTATATTTTATTTTTCAGATTGCCAATCAACTGGAATTTGTGTTACTGAATACTGAGCCATGATGGTTCCGTCCATTTTACATGTGCGTTGTTCTAATCTACTCTCGGGGAAAAGATGACTGAATATAGAGGTCGGTTCGATTCCATAATTCGATATACATGTATATCACTCTAGAAGAAGACTGGGTGTCTTTTTAGTTTAAAACAGTTAAAAATTGCCAACATTTTTATTCTAAGAAGCGGGCCAGGGCGGCGGAGAGTCAACAAACCACATTTTAAATGGGCCTGGTGGTGATCGTTGGAGCAGTATTGACAAGATTATAAACTAATACGTGTACCTCTTTTAACATTTTAATGCAAAATCGCTACAAACCAAGTTATCAGGAGTCGCAAAAACAGCAACAAACGGTGGTGAATAAGTGTTGCCAAATCTGCTGTTCAAGCGCCCAATTTGACTGCTTAAGTGAAGAGATATAAAAGTTGGCGTGCCTCTATCATGTCTATAATAAAAGTAACACAGATGATGAGTTTACTAGTTCGCGGCCGGATAAGAAGTAAGAAACTGTCGAGCTTACTAAAGTGGCATCTTTTTGACTTAGACTTTACTTCTCATAGTCTATATGTCCAAATATAACGACTTTGAGTTTTACTTCTTATGGACTTATACACACACGATACCAATCCATTTTACAGTGTTGGGAAAAAGTGTCATTAGGACCCAGTTCCAATAGGGCCTATCTTTCAATACTGCAAACATAAAGTTGCCAGTATCGCTCGAAACTGGTTCGATTTTACTGAACATTAAATTTGTTCCAGTATCGCTCGATACTTGAACGTTTTTATGTTCCAGTATCGGGCGATACTTGTACACATGCTATACCAGTAGTGTTGTCCCAGTATTGAACGATACTGGTACATAAATGTGTCCCATATTGAACGATACCGGTACTCATAAATGTGTCCCAGTATCGCCCTATACTGGAACATTTTATATGTGTCAGTATCGTCCGATACTTGAACACTAACTTTGCATCAGTATCAAACGGTGGACGATGCTAGTACAGTCCAGAATCTGGGATCTAAAGTACACTTTTTTCCCAGTGTTTATTTTAAAGATGGCTGCGAGTGGCAGGATAATACTGGCGAGTCTAGAGATGCAAGTAAGATTTCGTAGGCTTGCGGGTTTTGTGGATGTATTGGTAGTAGAGAAATACCCTTTTCAAGCATTTTGGCAACCAATGCAATGGTTTATTCCCAGCTTTAGGTTTTGAGCCAAATAATTACTTTGAAAAGTGAATCAACGTTGGGTTTCATACTTCTAGGTCGGAGTTACTACAGAATAAAACATGATTTTCTAATCAAAGCTAAGTGAACGCTTTTCTGCAAGCTTTCTGTTAAATGACTGAATGTGCGTTTACTTGGGCTACTTATAATTGATTGGCAAGTGGCAACACTGACTATCGAATAAGAGCATCCAGGCCGGGGTTGAGATGACTCAGTGAGATATGACGCCCATGGTTGACCTATCTTTATTAAATTTTAAGAGGTAAAATCATCTTAGATAGATAGACTGCTTGCTAGCAAGCGGTTTATTATCATAAACGAAATATGGATCTCCAAGGAGGAGTGTTGCCATGTGCAAACAAGAAAAGGCATGAGCTATATTTAACCAAATGTATCATGTGTATAGGTCTACACATGTACGATTAACCCATCAAATTTAGGCTAGATTTGCTATTTGCTACGTGCACCCTGACTATAATAAACACATCCGACGTAGGCGTAGACGGTTAGACCTTGCCATTTACCACACGTGCACTTTGAAATACTATAGGTCCCAAATTATGGTATACCAGTAGCGCTCAATACTGGAACATCAGTTGCCAGTATCGCTCAATTCCAGTATCGCTCGATTCTGTCGTGTTCCAGTATCGACCTATACTGGAACCTTTTTTGTGTTCCAGTATCGTTCGATACTGGAAAGTTTTTATCCCAGTATTGCCCGATACTGGAACATGTAAAATGTTCCAGTATACGTCGATACTGGAACTTTTTGTTCTAGTATTGGTGACTGGTACATCAGTGCAGTATCCTCAGTTAGTTGACGATTAATTTTAGCATTTTAGCACGACAGAAAAAATTGATTATTAGGGGAGCGCAAAAACAACCCTTTGTTTAGATAAGGATTATTGACGGTAAGTCGACAAAGACTATGATTTTTAATACATCATTTAAGAAAATGGCATTGAGGTTGAGGTTTCGATATAATTTCTGAAGGTCTAATGGGATGGTGGATGGGAGCTGAGGATATCCTATAATATTATTATTTAAATTAAAGCTGAATTTGGTTTCAAGGGGATTCTGTTCAATCATACATAAATCGGGTGTAAGGTGACCTTTTAAAGGTTCAAAGATGTATTTTGGTGATCAATACTAGAACGGAAAAAGTGTAAATTAGGTCCCAGATTCTGGACTGTACAATATTTTATATACCGTATGCCAGTATCGACCGATACTGGAACACTGGATTTGTACCAGTATCGAACGATACGCGGTGTTCCAGTATTGGACGATACTAGTACATTCCAGTATATGGGACACTTCCAACCCCCCAACCCCTCCAATTGTCCCCAAAAGGGGTTCAGATCAGATTACAGTCTTGAAGGGGGTATGCATTTTTCTTTCAAGAGGTTCCTTAAAATATGTTTTTTTGGGTGATACTGACAAATGGTGTGGTTAAACTGCTATATAGTGTCTATGAACCACTGCTTGGAGTATCAGGTTGCAAGCTTGTTTTTTTGTATCTGGGATTAGTTACGGATGGGTTTCGATGGGTGGAGCCATAATGCCCTCAATGGCTGCCATGTGTATATAAGGTTGCATTTTCGCAAGGGTGGGCCTTAAAGCACCAGAAGAGTATAACAAATGGCAGCTATTACAGAAATTAAGTTTTCACTATAGGCATTTGAACATATTAAGACCATATTTGTAAAAGCTGCTCTGGGTCACATTTAACTGGCAGCTATAAGAAATAACCTTTACATTAGAAATAACCCTTTGTATTGTATAATATTGTTAATTAAGCTTACACTTTACAGTAAAGTGTAAGCTTAATTAACAATATTATACAATACAAAGACTGACTTTACATGAATTGCTTCCAAATCGGTTATGCCATGGAAGTACGACACATGGTTTAATGCCTACTGTAAATTCATGTGTGTTTTTAATGTGTCCACATATTGGCGTATATGGTACTTCACATGTCAGGAAACCTATTAATTATAGGCTTGTCTGTCGATAAGAAGGGGGGAGAGTTTAGTCAATTAGGTTTTTAGGACATGATTATTGCGATAATGAAATCATTTCTCACTAAACACGGCAGCCAGCAGGGATATCGAATGGTTTGCGGCGATTGGCGTAACGCGACAAATCACGTGATCTTATTTAATAATAGAAACACCGCCTAGAGGCAATAGGATGTATATGTTAACACGGGAATTACTATTAGACTTTCTGTGTTGTTTTTATAGCAAAGTCACTGACTTTCCACACATGCTTAAAGACATTCATTGATTATATGCAGGCCATCGACTGTGTAAGAACATGGCAAATTAGTGAAGGAGACCATTTAAGAATAATATTTTACTATACACGTATTGTATTAGATACGTGTATAGAAATTAGAAAATTGGTGTCAAACCAATCACTTAAATGAAATTATTGCTCGAACCTTTTTGGCTGTAAAGTAAACCCTCAGTTAAATGCAATCCCACCCTTGTTGATGGTAACAAAGCTGTTAAAAAAGTGTTTAACCCCATCCTATTACTTTCCCTCTCCCCGTCTTCCTCCTTCTTATCCTCCTCCTCCTCCTCCCTACTCCTCCCACTCCATCTGCTCCATCACCTGCTTCTTCTCCTCTTCTTCTTCCTCTTCTTCTTCCTCCTCTTCAACCTCTTTGCCCTCCTCCAGCCCCTCTGGCTCCTCCATTGCCTCCCACTTCAATCGCTCATTCTTCCTAATCCCGCTACTAGCCATATCTCATACTCTTGCTCCACCTCCTTCTCTTCCTCCTCATTGCTTCTTTATCCATCCACATTTCACCTTCATCCCTGCTCCTCTCCTAAGCTCCTCACAATCCTCTCCTCAATCCTAACACTACTCCGTCTAGGCTTCTCCTCCCGCTACTCGCCAAGTAATCCTCCTACTCCTAGTTCTGCTCCTTTTAATCTTCCTTCTTCTATCTCCTACTGTTCTCAGTCTTTTAGCTCCTCTTGATCACCTCCTCCTCAACACCGCCCCCCCCCCCCCCCCCCCCCCCCCCAACCCCCATTCTGATGTACCTCTTCTTCTAGGTACTCTTTTATAATTAAAATACGGTGCTTGGGTGAATCTTGAACGAAAAGCCCATCTTCTTTCCCTCAAAGGCAATGCCGCTTTGTACGTTTGATAAGTAGCGTTAAAACAGGATAAAGTTATCTGTCAACTGAAGACAGCAAGGAATTGCTCAAAGGTATTTCTTCACCGACAATTCCCTTATCTACCAAACTCCTCTCTCCTGAGGAGCACTGTTATCTTGTGTACAGATTTGCAGACAAGAAAAGAAAAATGTGTATTATTTCGCCCCCGATTATTTCCCCGCCATTTTGTGAGTCATTGAAATGTGTCTCGTCCCAAGGGGTGCTTTGAGGTGTGTGTATTAGGATGTTTTGACGAAGTACAATGTGCAAATCACAAAAATGTGCCTTTCGGTTGTTTGTCTTTTTACATGGCAATTTGTCTGTTTTGACTTGGGTACAAACTTGATTGGTCGGTATCTGTTGCATGCCTGCTTGATAGTTATGGCTATATTAACACTTTCAACACGGCAGGCGTCTGCAGACGACATTCCAAAATGTCACAAAATGTTTAATAAATTTCAACATTATTGAATTTTATTAACATATTTGGAATCAACATGAGAAATGCATTAAAATAAGTACAAACATGCTTAGAATTGGTTCAGTAATTCTTGAGTTAGACCTTAAAAGTTGGGAAATGCTGAAAAATCTTGTTTTGAATATTGGTTAAACCAATGGCCTGTGGAAAGTATTAAGGTCACCACGATACGATTAAAATTTCATTTAGAAGCAATGTGCCGAATAAATAAAAACTAGTATAGGCCTAATTGCTTTGATTAACCTTTTCCTTAAATCGTTATAAACAAAAGCGAGTAATTGCTTGTCAGTAAATCATTCAATTTATAGTTAGTAAGCAAAATCAATTACTACATTTTAAGTAAATAGCCGAGTGAATACCATTTAAAGGGGCCCTTTTACTAATAAGCTGAAGCATTTACTTAAAGGAGGTGTCCAGCAAGCACAACATTGTGCGTTATATGTTAGAAAAATAATTATCGAGTCCAAATCGCGTATAGTAATACAGAACAAGACATCATATTTATCATAAAAACGAATAAAAAACCGCCATCTCTCAACATGCCATATTTAATATTCGCGGTAATCGAATGTCCCGGTATCAGTGACGTCATGATTATTGGTGCTCAAATTTGCGCAAATGCATTGTATAGCTATGACTTCATTGATACCGGGACTTTCGATCACCGCGAATTTTTAAAAATTGCATGTTGAGAGATGATAGTTTTTATTCGTTTTTATGATAAGTATGATGCTTTGTTCTATATATCTACGCGATGCACAATAATGTGCTTGCTGGACACCTCAGCATACTCCCAGCAATTGCTATTCCGTTAAAGCAAACGGTCAATGTGTAAATAGTCAAGTACATAATCGAGTTTTTTTGCTTTTATTGGACCTTTTGCAAGTTAATCCATTAGGTTACACGGCCCGCTTAGCAGCGCTATAAATTGATGCCCTAAAAACCGTCAACAAATTTAAATATTCGCCTTCCACTCCAAGCTGGTTGCTATATATGACATAATTCTCGTGTGCAACCAACCGGCTGTATTGAGTAGTTTAAAGGCATGAGCGTAGATGTAATTTACACATAATGGAAACTTACCCATGCAGTTAGCCCCGAATTTAAATATATGCACTGGGTAATCCTCTCGTAAGTATTGATAACAATAGGTTTACCAGAGCGAATTAATAGCGCTTCTAAGCGGGTAATTTATGTCATTCGGCTCAATTAGCTGTTTCAACCAAATATGTTTCACGATGATTCAGGTTAACTATGGTTAACCATAAGTGACGCGTTGATCGTAGATGTTACGTCTTTCTATCCAAAGGAATAAAAACCATAATATCGAGACACAAGTCCCCAGATCAAGATTTTTAACATTTTCGATATTTTTTGAAAATTTCAAATTATAGGTCTATCATTTGTTTTCCATTCTTTCAGCGAACAGTCTAACTGGCTTGTAAATAGGTGTACGTCCATAGGCAATAATAGTTGATAATAACGTACTGTGTAATTTTGTTGCTCTGAGCCTCTGACTGGGCGAAAACTATTGAGAAGGATTTTTGTAAGATCTCTATAAACCAATAGGCAAGAAAGAAATCATTTAGCGCTTGTATGTCACGTCTAATTGGTCATGACACGTAAAACAGTTCGATTGCACCATGAGCATGATGAGGCGTGTGCCTTTGTCCCGGGTTTCATCTCAACAAAACCACATCGATGACAAAAAAGCGTTTTTACCTGCGTCTCTTTTCATTAACTAAATCCTTCATTTTCCGTACACAAAGGAGATGATTCCAATCATCGGGTACAGACCGCGCTTACAGCACTCACTTTATCGGCAAGCAAGCAAGCCCATAGGCTAAAATCAGCTCCGTCGCGGAAATACTACTGAATTTGAAGAGGTCGGCTAAGTTCTAATTTCCCCCCACGCGAACTGATTAGCACTAATCACAATTGCAAAAGTCCCCAACCCCTTTTTCAGAGAGGAAAATCTGAAGATCGTCGTTATTCAGTAGCCGTTTAATAAGTCTTATGAAACAAGACGCGTGGCGCACAGACTTTGCCCGCGACGCGGAATAGCCATTTTAGTATGTATATGAGCGCCGCACCCGCGATGTCAATGACTCTCTTAACGACTATAAGGGGTAGGAATGGACGGAGGCATCGCTAACGGCTAGTGCATGTCAAATTGTGACGACTCCGGCCTAGAGTTTATTTTCTCTCTGCCCAATACTCCTATACAGACTGTCCCCTAAAGCATACTGCTATACTACTACAATCCTAGTTACAACGACATGGTTGCAAATTTCCGGAGCACAGCATCACAGCAAAATCGCGTATTATGATGGTTGTAAAAAGGCCTCGGTAACTTTGACGCATCTGATTTCTCGGAGTGATTCCCCGTATGTTACAAAGAAGACTTGTGGAGACGCCGGGCATCCATAAAAGATTAGGAAAGACACCTCAAGCGTTGAGAAATTCATAACAATACCTAGGTTTGCTTGACCTAGGGGCACTTTGATTCTTCCCGACAAAATGGCCATTATAGACTCTTGGAAATTACTGCCGAACCTAAAACCAGTCCATCCGCATTCATTTCCTATAGCGAAGTATCTTTGCACAAAAACTGCTATTTATTGATAATAATATAGCACCAGCAGATCGCAGTCAGAACGGAGGTCCTTTTGTGCAAATTGGAGAGTCAAATATCCAAAAGAAAACATCAGAAATGAAAAAGACCTGTCATTTGTCGCCAACTACTTGTTTTTTGAAAGTGATAGGAGTGTGTTGAATACCCGATTGGCATAGTGCTAGTCGAAGGATGTGTTATTGATTCTGGGCATATTTCAAATTAAAATCACAGTGAGAGAGGCTTAGCTCAGGCGTGTTGAAGAAGTCAAGTTAAGGTTACTAATGTAATGCTTTTCTCTTTCAAGTGTTTGTCATATTTGTGGTGCCTAATGTTATGTCTGTTATGCAATCAAAACAAATAAAACAAACAAACAAATAAATACACATTACCTTGACCAACAAGCGAAAAACTCAAACGAACAAATAAAAAAAGTTCCTCTTCGCTATCTCCATTATAGAGCGTGTTTCTACTGGGGAACTTAACGTTAATTACTGGTAAAGTTTTGTAACCGCAAAAACCTTCACACACCACGTTTGTTACCGGTAATTAGCGGTAACTTTCCCAGTAGAAACAGCCACCCGTTTAATCTTAACGTTATAAGTTCTGTTACCCGTGTCACGCTGGATTCTACGCATTGTGAGCCAGTCTTTTTCAGGTGGGGCGACATTGTTTGGTATAACAAAAGGTCAAATGTCGTGGCCCATCGACTAGGATCGATACACTTTTCACGAGTAGAAACAGGGGGGATTACAAATTTAGTATTAAAACTTACCGTTAACTTTGCAGTGCCCCAGTAGAAACACGCTCATAGTGTCCATCAAATCACAATTTTCATTCGTCTCATCGTACCAGATCAGGTATACTGGATGGCGATGGCGACAAAATCTTCATCACTGATGTTTCATTATTGAACGAAATACCAGCCTTGGACAGTAAGAAATTCTAGCAAGTCTTTCCACAAAAACTCTACCACCTGGTGGTGGATTCAGTCTTTCATAAAGCCAACAAACTGCCTGGTTTGTTATAGTATAACCAAACCACATGCACGTACTAAACTACCTGAAATCACCTGGTTCATAGTAACTAGACCACGTGCACGTAAGAAAAAAGTAGTTACTAAACCACGTACACTAGGCGTACGAAACTACCTGAAATTACATTGTTTGTAGTAACTAGACCACGTGCACACGGTACGAAACTAGCAGTGACTAATTCATGTCCACGTCTACCCTGAAATCAACTGGTTTGTAGTAACTAGACCACGTGCACGTACGAAACCTGGAATTACCTGGTTTGGAGTAAAAACCACGTGCACACACGAAACTACCTGATTTGTAGTAACTAAACCACGTACAAGTACAAATCCTGAAACTTCCTGGAGTGTAGTATGAACCACGTGCTCGAACGAAACTACCTGAAACTACCTGGTTATAGTAGTTAAACTCAACCACGTGCACATACGAAACTGCTTGAAACGATCTGGTTCGTAGTAAATTAATCACGTGCACGTACCTGTAACTATCTGGTTTGTAGTAACTAAACCACGTGCACATACGAAAGTACCTGCAATAACCTGGTTTGTAGTAACTAAACCACGTGCACATACGAAAGTACCTGCGACTATCTGGTTTGTAGTAACTAAACCACGTGCACATACGAAAGTACCTGCAATAACCTGGTTTGTAGTAACTAAACCACGTGTACGTACGAAACTACCTGGAACTACCTGGATTGCAGCATAAACCACGTGCACGTACGAAACTACCTGGATTGTACATGTAGTACGTGCACGTACGAAACTGCTTGATTGAAACGATCTGGTTTGTTATAACTAAATTGCACGTCACGTACGAAACTACCTGAAACTATCTGGTTTGAAGTAACTAAGCCACGTGCACATTATGAAACTACCTAAAATTACCTGGTTTGTAGTAAAATAAACCACGTTTACGTACGAAAATTCCTGAAAATACCTGGATTGTTGTATAAACCACGTGCACGTACGAAACTACCTGAATTTACCTAGTTTGTATAACTAAACCACGTGCCCGTATAGTACGTCATAGAGAGTAAGTTTAGAGCATACGGTGTAAAATAAACTTACTGGTTGAACCTGTTGAATGAACATTAAACAGTACGACGACCGAGACCAAAAGAGCGAGTTACACGAGGGGGGACGAGAATATTGACTGAGTTCTAGAAGTTGCGCGCACGGTGTATAGGCTAATACAATGGTTTAGCACGCGAAAAATGTTTTGGAGGTGTTTTAAATGCGCTGGAATCCAGTGAAGTTGTTGCAGAAGTTGCAGTGCGCGCGCAAACAGAAAGAGCAAATGTTAGCATGCCATGGTGACGTCATGTTTGTAGTTTGCCTTTGTTTACGTCAGTTCACTCAAAGTGAGAAAATAGTTGTGTATTCACTATCAAGGTCATTATATAACCCTGGTAACTGCATCACGCACCTTTTGGTGTGATGGTTCACGCCATAGACTTTATGTGGCGATCATTGCGATCGGGGTTCAGTACTTAATTTAAGCGTGATCCAGCTGACATAGTAATAATCGGATTACACGTAACACTTCGATGCTGAATTGCAACATCCAGTCTATGAAAAACGCTCAGAAGAGTGAAACATTTGCTTAATTTAATTGTCTAAAAATAGTTTTATTAGTATTCTACGAATGTTTGGTTTCGATTTCAAACTAATAGTATTTCTAGTGTTAATATGTAAACAATGCAGCATTTTTTGTTTATGTAATGTTACCCTCTTCCACCTTATAGAGTACGTCTACCTACAGGCACACATCAAAAGAAGACGCGCTCATCATTGATACAACCTGCCTGCTGTTTGCTGTCATCGCAAATAGGTACATAGGCATGGGCGGTATCAAACAATGCCTTACACAGGTGTTGTAGATTCAGGCTACGTTGTATACTGGTATATAGGCGATGGTATCCGATTTGTTAAAGGAACTCGGAGATATTCTGGTTATAAAATTGGGATTGCTGTTGCCTAGGTACAACAATCAGGTAAATCCGATGTCAATCATCAATGTTAGCAGGCTTTTACATTTTATAAATGTACGTATATTTATCTAAATTGAGCAATTAATTTAGCCTGTCATTAATGAATTTGACCAACTTGAGGACAAGTTCCAGCCTGAGCATGAGTATAATTTATTCATACTGGTACTTTCATGGTCTGACATGGATGCCTATCTCACAATCTGACTGGGATGATTTCAACTACCCAAACTGTAGAGCCCTCTGTTGATTAAGGGTTTAATTGGTATACTGCAGAAAATACTCAACATGTCCGTTCCCTCATCCCGGATCATCAAGTTGTGCTTGCGCCTTATCAATGGTTTTAATGAACATATGAAATGTTACTTCGGAAAAATGGTGGCTGGATATGTAAAATAAATAATGATAACATATTAATATTAAGCCTATATCCAGGTTTCAAGGACTTTAGCTCCTTTAACATTCAAGATGGGGGTTTAAGATGATGAGGGAAGCATACACACACCTGTAATCGCGTCGACAGGTATAAGCGTACCACCCTCCTTGACACCGACCCTATTCATTCTAACTCTCTCTGTCATGTTCATGGTCCTATAGCAGCATCGCTTGAATGCCATGGACGTGTTGTGCCAGCGGTGGACTACATAAGGAATTTGGCGGCATTTGGCGGCGTTGCGTGAATCACCTCACGCAACCCTTGGTGTCTCGCACACCTGCGTGCCTGGATGATGGTGTGCGATGGATTAAGAAGATGGTGGGCCGCTGTGCTGATGAGGCAAACATTGTCGTATACAGGGTGAGCCAGTATAATGGGGTGCTATGGCCATGCGGATATCGATACAGATTGTTATGTTAAGCAGTCTATATAGAATCTGAACTGACTTGATCATGCAGAGCCGATATGAGTTGAGCAGATCTGGGTCAACTGAGGTCCGTTGAAGCGTTTGGGATCATTGCCTATACGATAATCTTACTTTATATCAATATAGCCTATACATCTCGCTTTCTAGCGGCCACGCCCTCATCGTGGGGCTGATAACCCCTTGACTCGGTTGTCTGATCAATGTAAAATGTTTGCTGAGGTTAACTGTAGGTACACACCGTATCACACAGAAAAATCGCGACCTCGATATGTAAAAAAATAATATGTATAACGATGTTGTGTATATTTTCGACGAGTTTCTACACAACTTCGGTAGAATTGTTGTCCAACCAATTTACCAGTTGGCATGTAGATATTAAAAATACACAATTAAACGCAAAGCGGAAATGTTACATAGTTTGTGTATTTTTTTACATATTAAAAAGGTAAAAGTGTCGAATTACATTCTTATAATGTACAAATCTTTCAAAAATACCACTTTGCGATGTAATTTTGCGCGCAAGATCGATCACACTTGAGCAAAATGGCGGACATGGCGGAGGCAGAAGAGCTGAAGCCCAAGTGGATAGAATTAATGAAGGCTTGGGGCCTCCAGTCTTTTGTTGAAGCATTCAAAGGTGAGTACCGGAGTTCTACGTCTTATTACTTGATTTTTTGTTTATATTTGGCTATTTGTAAGGAAGTGCACATGCATGTATGATGTAATGTAATACGGCTCGGACCTGGGGAAGCTTCTATGGTTACGCTATCCGTGCATGTATACTGCACTGCACTCCCGGGACTCATTGCGTGATTGCGGCACTGCATTCAGCCATTCAGCATATCAATGTACTATGGTCAGGGGCGTCGATACCTAATATTCATGTATTTAATTTTTAAATTATACCTAATAATCACGTATTTAACTTTTAAATTATACCTAATAATCATGTATTTAACTTTTAAATTATACCTAATATTCATGTATACCTAATATTCATGTATTTAATTTTTAAATTATACCTAATAATCACGTATTTAACTTTTAAATTATACCTAATAATCATGTATTTAACTTTTAAATTATACCTAATATTCATGTATACCTAATAATATTCATGTATTTAATTTTTAAATTATACCTAATAATCACGTATTTAACTTTTAAATTATACCTAATAATCATGTATTTAACTTTTAAATTATACCTAATATTCATGTATTTAATTTTTAAATTATACCTAATAATCATGTATTTAACTTTTAAATTATACCTAATAATCATGTATTTAACTTACCTAACTGGTGAGGTAAAAGAACTACATAAAAAATTATGTTATTATTTTACCTAATATTTATGTATTTTACTTACCTAACTGCTAGGTATATTTTACATAATTACAAATTCGGTAGAATATACCTATTTGTTCGAGAGTTCGTATTGCACCTAACGTTATGTATTTTTTTTACATAACTTACGTATTTTTTTTTCTGTGTGAGGCCTAAACGTGATAAGGCTTTGATCTAAGAGCCATGATAGTCTACACTCGTCATTATCGTAATGCCTGTCCAATATAGGCCTAATAAATTATCCCCTGTTTTACAACACATATAATCTATGGTTGGTTCCCGGGGTTGGTTCTCATTACCTGAAGCTATGCCGAAGGCCCAATGTGACATATAGAACCACCCACGGTCCATGTCCGTAAATATTTCTACTGTATCGTGTTGTGTATGAGATGCTCTGCGTGTACTTCTGTCACATGCATTTGTGCCTATCTGAGTGTATATAGGCTATTTAAAAACGATTTGATATCGCCTGAGATACTTACGAGATGCTTGGTAGATTTTGCCGTGTCCATTATTATGAATGAGGTGAGAGGGCCCAATTGTAATCTTTTCATCAAACCCAATCCCTAATGCGAAATTACTAGAATGTTAAATGTAGGCCTACCTACCTTAATTCAGCGCTGTACCAGCTGGATAATTCCAGGGAGAATGATTGGATTTAGGTCTTAACTATTTATATATTAATCTTTCATATCAAAGTCTCTAATAAACGGTCCATATGGTTTCAGTCAAGTTTAAGCGTCTAACTATCTTACAAATAGATTGCAAAAATATTATTGATAAATATTTTAGTAAAATATATTTTTAACATAGGTCTAAACCTAAACCCTTAATTTGCCACATAAAAAGTGCTGGCTTTTTAACAAAAACGTTTCAATCAATATCCAAATATGGATTAAATTCACTTTTTTTTCCACAAGTTTATTTAATATTTTATTGAGAAACGAAAGAAAAAAAATATAGCAATGCCGATATAATAATATTCCCAACCTGTTGGATTTCTCACCCCCTGTATAATGAGTCGGGATGGGACTTTGATGCACTGATACGTACCATACGTTCGAGTCTACACCCGTAGGCAATATTGACACCTTGCCCCTTCACGACCCAGAAAACGTGGGGGTAAAGTCAGTCCGGTAAGGAGTCTGACAACAACGCTATACGACCGTATAGCTCAATTTTTCGCGGTTGTTGTTGTGGGTAGTGGTTTTTTTGGGTGGGGTGTCTTTAATAGCCTATTTGTTCATACAATAGTTCACCAGTTTTCACCAACTTTATAATGGGTACCTGTGATTATTTTTAATTGTTGTTTAACATTTGTTTAATATAATCATGAAAAGCTGCCTAGATTCCACTGAGAGGTCGGCTACCATTCATGCCATGTGGGGATCTAAAACCAATCAGGGTGTTTAAAACTCATAAGTCTAAAATCCATAATGGTTTCTAATACCTCAAATTTAGGTATAGGCTATAGACTCTAATTATGTCGGAAATGAGTCAGAAAGGTGACGTATAGGGAGAGCGACATAATAAAGGTGACAGAGAGGGGGCCGAATGGGGACGAAGATAGAGACAGAATGGGAGCGTATAGAGAGACAGAATGGGGACGTAGATAGAGACAGAAAGGGACGTATATAGTATCAGAAAGGTGACGTATAGAGAGACAGAAAGGTGACGTAAAGAGAATAAGAAAGGTGACGTAGAGAGAGAGAGTCATGAAGGAGACGTATGGGGAGAGGGAGAACGACAGAAAGGTGACGTAATAAAGAGAGTCAGAAAGGGGACGTGTTTAGAGAGACAGAAAAATGGACGTAGAGAGAGACATAAATGTCACGTGAGGATGGAGATAGAAAGGGGATGTGATGAGAAGAGAGACAGAAAGGTGACGAACAGAAAAGATAACATAAAGTCAGAATAATAATTTTTGAGTCAGAAAAGTGTCATGGAATGATGCTGTAAGAGTCAGAAAGGTGATATTTTAAAGAGTTTATCTAAATTTTCATGTACTTATTTATTTATCATATTATTATAAACCTAAACACGAGGATGACAACCATAGAGATATAACAACAGACTCGTTACCCTGGAAATATTAGATTGTATAGGACGAAATCTCAAGCATCGCAAGTTTGCCAATTCGTGACTTGAGTAATTTGACTATTTTACCTCTTCTTGAGACCTATGTCACCTCGCCTAAGGACAACAACACCCTAACATCTGTAACAGGTCACCCTCCAGATCCATATAGAATACAAAAATCTCCAATATCACTACCAGTCGTCTGGGAACAAACATCATCATAACAAAATCTATTCATCTGTGCAAAATGTACTAAAACACCACATTTTTGTATGATATTTTTGTCTTTGCAGTGTCACATAGTTGACCTTATATAACACCAAGCCGCTATTGCCTGAGGTTGGTTTGCACCCCTCTTGAAGACATCCGTCTGACGGATATTGCGATCCAGATTAAACCGTGGTTTGTTCAGCAAATTGTAAACATGACAGGATGATATACAAATCCGGCCGAAAGACGAACGACCGTTTTTTAAAGTGTTTCTTTGATTTTGGCATCCATTTTGAAAAGCGCCCTCGTCCATTTATAGCTTGATACCTCCATATCATTGATGGAACTTTCTAGGCGAAACCAAATCACAACTTTTAAAACATTTATCAAAGATGTTTCTCAAATTTACTTAATTCGGCTTCGCTTGTTATTGGATTTGGCAGCCATTTTGAAACGCACCCTCACCCTTTACCATTTGATACCTTAAAATTATTAACGGAACTTTATAGTCTGCGTGTATCTTCATCAAAACAATTGAAAAATTGGAGCAAAAATATAGGCCTACCTCTGAACATTACTTAATTACGTTTCTATATGGTTTTATTGACTTTTGGCAGCCATTTTGAAAAGCGCTCCCACGCGTTCACCCACCACCAGGAGTTGAGGGAGTACGCATAGCCCATATTCTAAATAGTGATGTGTTCCAGCAATCGTCCTTAATTCTTTTTGCCGAGACGTGAGACGCCGAAGCGTCGCGGCACATTAGAGACGAGATATC
This sequence comes from Ophiura sarsii, assembly GCA_035610835.1. Lineage (NCBI taxonomy): Eukaryota > Metazoa > Echinodermata > Ophiuroidea > Amphilepidida > Ophiuridae > Ophiura > Ophiura sarsii. The sequence goes on from CM069452.1 coordinate 55,273,166, forward strand.
TCAGTATATTCAGTGCGCTGAGCACTATTGTCGAATTTTTAGATTGGACGAACAGCGTAAATATTAAAGCTGTTATCGGGTTTGGCCAATGAAAGGGATTGTATCAACATTTGTTTGGACGGTTTTATGAAAGACATTCATAGATAATAATTTCTGATTGGATGAGTCAATAAGACATCCAGGTTTATTCTAGCTTTCAACCAATGCTAATGATTGTTTGAGTCGCGCTTCATAGAGTTGATGGTGTATTATTTGTATTCGATTGCCGTCGTGACGGTCGTTCGATTGAAAAACAGTGGTTAACGCTTAACAGTGAATGGAAATTAATTTAATTAGTTATGATCAAATCAATTTATCTCAAATCTATCTTGACCGTATTTTTGTAAAACCCCATCACAGAATGTTCCTAAAATTATAAAGGAAATCTGCTTCAAATTTTGGAATTTGTCAAAATTTGCTCGATTTTCATCATAATTATACATTCCCTATTCCAAGTTGTCTTTTTGGTCTTTGCCTTCATTTAAATATTAGACATAGATATATATTATATCATAATACCAAATGACTACGTATCATGGGATGAATATATTTTTGGTTTGTTACTTTATTCATTTATTACTTTTACTTCATTTAAATAATACTAATCGGCATATCTGGCAGCACTAAAACTGATTGCAAGTGTTTCGAAAATTAAGGACGTAGTATAGGCATACGCGTAAACGCGTATGCCTATACGTATGCGTATGGCCCAATGGATAAGGCATCTGACTACGAATCAGGGGATTCCAGGTTCGAGTCCTGGCAGGGTCGTCTAATATTTGGATTTGTTGGTGTCATTTTCGAATTTGTCTCCTGTCTCCATGAGTGTGTGATCATTTGATAAAATTATCTGTTTCCTCTGTCTACAAGTGTAATAATCGGAACAACAAAATACTTTTAAATTATGATTTGAATTTTATAAGAAGTAAAAATAAAATCTAAATAATAATTATCATTTGCCGAAACCCGGGATAGTTCAGAACTCATGAGAGTTCTCCGGTTTTGAACCAGGGACCTTTAGATCTTCAGTCTAACGCTCTCCCAACTGAGCTATTTCGGCTGTTGAATGTGTATGAAAACCTAAATAATAGGTACCTGACAGCGCTAAAACTGATTGCAACTGTCATGACTATATTGAAAATAAAGGGCTTAGTAAACACTTACGCGAGCGGCCCTGTGGCCCAATGGATAAGGCATCTGACTACGAATCAGGGGATTCCAGGTTCGAGTCCTGGCAGGGTCGTCTAATATATTTATTTTTTTGTGTCATTTTCGAATTTGTCTCCTGTCTCCATGAGTGTGTGTGATCATTTGATAAAATCATCAGTTTCCTCTGTCTACAAGTGTAATAATCGGAACAACAAAATACTTTTAAATTATGATTTGAATTTTATAAGAAATAAAACAAAATCTAAATAATAATTACCATTTGCCGAAACCCGGGATAGTTCAGAACTCATGAGAGTTCTCCAGTTTTGAAACAGGGAACTTCAGATCTTCAGTCTAACGCCCCTCTTCAGTCTAACGAACGGCCCTGTGGCCCAATGGATAAGGCATCTGACTACGAATCAGGGGATTCCAGGTTCGAGTCCTGGCAGGGTCGATTCATATTTTTGTTTTCGTATCTGAGCTAATATATTTTTAATCATAAAACTCGGCTGACTACGAATCATTGGATTCCAGGTTCGAGTCCATTCCGGGTGATCTTATGTTTGGAATATGGGTGTTCTTTTGCCTTTTTCTGACTTCGAATATGTTGTTTCCTTTTCTTCTTTTTTTCCTCTTTTTTTTCTTTTTTGTATTTGCCTTCATTTAAATAATAGGCATGCATGTCTGGAAGCACTAACTGATTGCAACTGTATCGAAAATAAAAGACGTAGTATAGGCCTACATGTATGCGAACGGCCCTGTGGCCCAATGGATAAGGCATCTGACTACGAATCAGGGGATTCCAGGTTCGAGTCCTGGCAGGGTCGACTCATGTTTTTGTTTTCGTATCTTCAGCTAATATATTTTTATCATGAAAATCACCTGATTACGAATCGTGGAACTCCAGGTTCGAGTCCTGATAGGGTGATCTTATGTTTTGAATATGTTTATGTCATTTATTTTTTTTGGTCTTTGCCTTCATTTAAATAATAGACATGGATATTAATTATATCACGCATTCATATCGGCAATGGACGTCCCGTAACTCAAGTGCGCATGCTCAAACCAATTAATGATACGTTGTAGCTATACGGTTTATTCCGTACGGGACGTGAGGCAAGATATAGCCTTAATATCAACTGACTTATCGAAATATGGCATTCCAGATTCGAGTTCTGGCCTGGTTATATTATGGGGTTTTTAACCTGGTATTTATATAAATAATACCAAGAGGCATATCTGGCAGCACTATAACTTATTGCAAGTGTATAGAAAATAAAATACGTAGTATAGGCCTACATGTATGTGAGCGGCCCTGTGGCCCAATGGATAAGGCATCTGACTACGAATCAGGGAATTCCAGGTTCGAGTCCTGGCAGGGTCAACTCATGTTTTTGTTTCGTATCTTCAGCTAATATTTTGTTATCTTTGAATCATGGGGTTCCAGGTTCGAGTCCTTTCCGGGTGATCTTATGTTTTGAATATGGTTTTATTTTGTCTTTGTCTTCATTTAAATTAAAAACAAAACTGATTGCAAGTCTATCGAAAATAAAGGACACATATCTATCAAGCAATAGGTAATGCATCTGACTAATCGGTGGTGGGGTGATCTTATGTTTTGAATGTTTTTTTCTTTGTTTTGTTTTTTTCCTCCTTTTTTTCTTTTTGTAATAGGCATATCTGGCAGCACTAAAACTTGATTGCAAGTGTTATATAAATAAAAGACGTGGTATAGGTCTACATGTATACGAACGGCCCTGTGGCCCAATGGATAAGGCATCTGACTACGAATCAGGGGATTCCAGGTTCGAGTCCTGGCAGGGTCTACCCATATCTTTGTTTTCGTATCTTCAGGTAATATATCATGGGATTCCGTGTTCCAGTCCTCTCCGGCGAAATAAATTACCGTAAACAACATTTTGATAGGCTAGTTAAAATGTGCAATAATAACATCGTAGCTCGGGCACAGTTAACAGAAAACTGATTGCAATTGTATCGAAAACAAAGGACGCAACCAGATCTAACGGCCCAGTGGCTCAAGCAATAAGGCATCTGACTTTGAATCAAGGGGTGGGGTGATTTTATGTTTTTAAGGGGTTTTTCCTGGGGTTTTTTCTTTTCCTTTTTGTATTTGACTTCATTTAAATAATAGGCATATCTGGCAGCGCTAAAACTGATCGCAAGTGTATCGAAAATAAAAGACGTAGTATAGGCCTATATGTATGCGAACGGCCCTGTGGCCCAATGGATAAGGCATCTGACTACGAATCAGGTGATTCCATGTTCGAGTCCTGGCAGAGTCGACACATTTTGTTTTCGTATCTTCAGCTAATATATTTTCAATCATAACGTAGAAAGGACGTAGTGTTAGGCCTACATGTATGCGAACGGACCTTTGGATAAGGCATCTGACTGCGTTAAAACTGTTTGCAAGTATATCGAAAATAAGAGGACGCAGTATACATTTACACGGTCGGCCATGTGGCCCTGTGCATAAGGTATCTGACTACGATTGACATGATTGAGGGGATTGTTCAAGTCCTGGCACGGTCGACTCATATTTTTGATTTCGTATGTTTAGCTGATTATTTTGATTTTTAATCATAAAAATCATTTTTACTTTGTCTTCATTTAAATGATAGGCATATCTGGCAGCACTAATTGCACTAAACTGATTGCAAGTGTATCAAAATTGATGATGTAGTACTATAGGCCGACTACGAACGGCCGTACGGCCCTGTGGCCAAATTGATAAGGCGTCTGACCAAATAAGGGGATTGTTGGATTCCAGGTTCGGGTCCTGGCAGTGTGATCTTGTGTTTCGAATATGTTTTTGTCTTTTTTAGGTCTTTGTCTTTCAATAATAAGCATATCTGGCAGCGCTAACACTGATTGCAAGTGCAGCGAAAATAAAGGCCCGGGGGTACTCACGTATGTAAGGCATACGGGGACGTGCCGCTCCAGTGGGTCGTTTTTTCATGAGACATCCTTAGCCATGGGTAGGCTTTTCAACTGAAAAATCCTTAGACATGGGTCTATTTTCGCGAAAATTTGCAAAAATTAGGTCTTTTTTCCCGATAATTTGCGAAAATTTGGTCTAAAATGAAGCAAAACCTCTAAAAATAGGTACCTATTTTTCCAAAATCACCCTTAGAAATGGGTGAGGGTTTTAAATCTCCAGCGGCACACCCCCGACCAAACCAAATCTGAGTACCCCCCCCCCCCCAGGAAATAAAGGACGCAGCATACACATGTATACGAACGGTCCCGCCCGTCTCGCCCGTGGCCCAAATGAGGCATTTGACAACGAATTATCATGGGATCAGGTTTCGAGTCCTGGCAGGGTCCATTTTGTATGTGTTTATGCTTTGTGATAATTTTGTCGTTTTATGTACAGGCTTTCAATCAACACATCTCTTATAATTTCTGTCGTGAATCACCCCTCATATGCACTTTCAGGTTAACATGCACTTTCAAGCTTTATTATTTAATGATCTAAATATATTTTGATAATGACATACACTAACTAATCCCATCAATTACTGCTTCATTATTCTTCATTACTGACTGAATCTATTATTAAAATTTCTACATTTTAAACCAATTCTATTCGTGCATATTCTATTGTATTCATACATAAATTCATGACAACCATATAAAGCATCGAGCTCACCTTTTCAACCATCTCATCAGATGACAGTCATTTAGGGTACAAAAACCGTGGAAAATGAGTTGTGGTTTGGGGAAAAAGGGGGCAAACATGAAAAGGATTTGAAGCCTGCGTCAACGTGTCATGGTAATTGACAAGTGTATTGCACTTGACCCAGAGCTCCCCCGATGCTGCTGTTCAGCTCGTGGCAGCAACTATACAGAGGAGGAAAAAGCTCGTCGTTTTTCGAAGCGTGAACAAAATTAAGTGCTTTTAGTCGTATATTTTTGAAACGATATGATATGGGTCAAGGCAAAGTTGCCGAAACAGAACAAAGATATGTCAGCATTCAGAACTGATGCAGCATGCATGAACATGATGATAACGATCATGATAAATTCGTCATAAAATGACGTTTTAAATTGATTCTAATAACCATTTTGCAGGCTGTAGTGAATGTGAAGCCATAGCATGCTAGCTGTAGATAGGACGATTTGCGTACAGAGAGTTGTATTCACAGGGTATAGTCCAACATTACTAAAAGTATAAAGCTTTATTTTTATAGAAAAACGGTAATCCAGATTCCAGAATCTAAACTTGTCCAGGACGCCATCGACTCTCTCGCTCCGCCACAGGTAAAGACTAAACAATCTAAAGGTCCCTGGTTCAAACCCACATAACGCTCACGAATTATCCTTGGCTTCACCAGAATTCTTCTCATTTTAGTCTTTTAATAAACGTATAAATATTCATATCTGGGCATGGAAAAACGCAGTTAGGTCTCTATAGTCGCATATTATTTGAATAAGCGAAAAATGGGTTTCAATGGGTTTTCGTGAATTCACTAAAGATACGATTCTTTTCATGAAGTTGTCATTAAAAAAATAGGTATGTTCCAGTAAAATTGTTGTAATTATAACTTTATACAACCGGGTCATATTGAATATATATATATATATATATATATATATATAGGCTAGTTGTTTTTAGGTTGTAGCTTAGTTGCACATGAAAGTTATATACAACATCTTCTTTATTAACCTCATATACCAATGCTTCTTTAACTCTAACCCTACTACACCATACGACAACCGTCACGGTTGTCGTTGAACCGTGTGGTTGGCCTCTTTGTATAACACGGCGTTGAAGTTTTTCAGCGAAAAAGGGACCCAAGCTATATACTTGGCGAAGTATACTGAGCCAAGAAGCCTTGACACCCGTGGTGTAGTGGAAAGTCAGTCGGCCCGTGTGCTGGAGGTCTGTGGTTCAAATCCTGGTGGGGATGACTTTTCTCCGCGGGGAAAAAAAATCTGAAAAAAGTTGTTGTAAATACATTGCTTATATACGTGTACACGACCCAGTAAAAACTTTCAAATGCAATAAAACTTTTACCGAAAGCATTGTGTTGCCCATTTGTAGGTTTACTTATGATTGATTTTGGAGAAAACAATATGTCAGGAAAGGGGAAAACAAAAATGTTTCGACTCATGCCAGGAGTCGAACCTGAAATCCCCTGATTCATAGTCAGATGCCTTATCCATTGGGCCACAGGGCCGCTGTTGAAAGCTATGCTGTGTCGTTATTTTCATCATATAGTTTGCAAACATCCGTTTTAACGCTGGCAGGTTTTACTTTTTGTAATAGATTTGTTTTCTTCTTTTTTTGTCGATAAAGCTTGCAATCAATTTTGGCGTAATCAGGTATAAATCGTCAGGGGTATTCTTGAATAAGTTTCCCACACATTCAGTCGAAATAGCTCAGTTGGGAGGGCGTTAGACTGAAGAACTAAAAATCTCTGGTTCAAAAACCGCAGAACTCTCGTGAGTCCTGAACTATTTCGGGTTCCGGCGTAATGATTTTTTTCTCATTTTATACCTTTATCTAATAATATTCAAAAATAAATATTGTTGTTCGGGGTGTTAAATTAGAGGACAAAAACATATTTTGTAAAACGGTCCGTTGAAAACCGGCGACCCGCTGTATGAATTATCCGCTTATATGCGTTCTTAAGTATCTCGGGTTTCATTTTTTAAATAAATAAATCACTTTTAGATTTATTTAAGATGAACATATCAATTTATTCATTTGTTTCAATATTTTCATATTCATGGAAAAATTTGGATTTTTATAAGTTAATTGCTAAAGATGAATTGTTATAATTAAAATTAATATCGAACAAGAAGGAGATACAAAATTTGAAAAAAATGATCCTGCCAGGACTCGAACCTGGAATCCCCTGATTCGTAGTCAGATGCCTTATCCATTGGGCCACAGGACCGGTTATGTTACTAGTATGTCATTTTCATTTTTGTTGTCTTTTAATTTTAAAGATGCTGAATACGCCATCATATATTAATTTCCAAGAAATGGGTTCAGTGTGTAAGGTGGGGTGCAAGTAGATGGGACCGTGTTTGGGGAGATTTTCAACAACAAAACATGTTTCCTTTCAAATATTTCCAAAGTTATCACAACATTTCAAAACAAAATATCAAATTCGCAAATTATAGCTCGGTCGGGCATGTTAAACAGGTGTAAAACATTCTAAATATAAATATGCTTTCATTTTGGTACATCGAATTATTTTAATAGAGATTCAAAGCTTTAAAAGGGTATCGATACTTTTAAGACACCCTGTACAAACGATTTTCCCACATTTTTAAAATCACACATTTTCCTAACACGTATAGTAAAATAACATTGATAATATCTATTTTAAGGATTATTTCAATCAATATTATTTCAATCTCTCTCTCGCTCCCTTCACTTTATTAAGCTTTATTATAGGCCTATATGATTTTTTAAGAAAGTGCAGTTTTACAGTTCGTAAATAATAACTGTATTTTGTAAGTGTGGTACCAACATTAATTTAAATTGTTACATCTTTATTTTACATTGCGATCATCAACTATATGTTGTCAATGGCTAGCCGACCAAACACCTTAAAGGCATATTATGTGATCTTTTCCAGAGGGCGCCCTCTATTCATTATTTTTTTTAGAAAGTAGATTTTCTTACAGATTTACATTTCCGATCATAAATCATACATACATTCCAAGTTACAGAGCGATACGATTCCTAATTACCTCAAAATCATGGTTTTAGAGTGAATTTAGAGTGAAAAATATAAAGTGTCAGGATTCTGACAGTTTATTTTCACTCTAAAACCATGATTTTGAAGTAATTAAGAATCGTATCGCCCTGTAACTTGGAATGTATGCATGATTTATGATCAGAAATGTAAATCTGCAAGAAAATCTGCTTTCTATTTTTTTTTCGATGTTGAGGGCGTTCCCTGGAAAGATCACATAATATACCTTTAATATTGGCTAAATATCACAGGTTTAAGAATTACGCCCGACTAATTTGTTAGCCTGCAGTAGTCATGGTATAGTGATGATGACAGTCCCTGCGGCATATTCGCGTGGAAGGATTTATCCACTATGTAAAGATGTATTCTCAGTTGCTATCTTTGGTAGATGGTGCATGCGATGTTTATAACAATTACCTGCTATAGGTTATAGCATGGCGGTAGGCTAATCATGCTAATGGCATATGTATTATTAGGCCTAATAAGCCTAAGTTTCTATATCTTCGGTAGATAGCTAATGACGGCCTCTGCTATCTTCGGTAGATAGCTAACGAAGGCCTCTGCTATCTTCGGTATAGCTAACGAAGGCCTCTACGCATTTCCAACGACTGATGTCTTCCACAATATATAATTCAATCTGGTGTATGACGTTTTACACGGCGCAAATAAAGCAGTTGCTATCTTCGGTAGATAGCAAAATGTGTGTATATTAAACAGTTGTTCTATTTGCAGTAGGCCTATGCACTTGTTATATATAACCCATACTCGCTGTCTTCGGTAGATAGCACACATGATATCGCCAATTAAACTGAATGATTATTCTGATATCACACCCCGAACTAACGTCAGCCCTCCTTTTCATTATACCTACCTACTTATAAACCACGGTGCGGTATAACATGGATATCAGTGAAAGTAATTACGTATATTTGGACTAACTTGTTTTAATCAATTTCGACACGGTCATAGATATAATATTTGATTTTTATATTAGTCTGATAAGAGTTCTAGCATTTTGACGTTGCCACAAGTAAATTAAAAACTTGTAAGAAGAGGGAGCATCGCCGTTTGCTTTGCTTGAATAATTATATTACAAACTATGTGACGTGACTTTCCGCAAAAAAAGAGCGGAAAGTGTGGTTGGTTGGTACGGTGTGACCAAAATCATCCGAAAACGACCACGACATTTTGTAAGGGTTCATCAACAAGATAAAAAGCGGCATGCCGTTGGTTGAGGGGACCAACAACCTACTCCTGATCCTCACAAACATAGAAAATAAAGAAAATTGCATTTTGAGGTAAAACAAAAATCATTTTTGGGCATCTTTTGTTCAAAAATTCAAAAACTAAACATCTTGTAAAAGAAAAATACCGCTCCTAAAGAAGTGTCTTTGGATGATTTTGGTGCAATTTCTGATTTTGTTACGTTGTCCGAAAACAATTGATCCAAAAAACAGCATTTTTAGTGAAATTTGATACATTGGTATTACACAAATGTGACATGTTAATCGGACAAAATCATAATTACAACTAGTTATATTTAGTTTTACCTTCATAGATTTGACGTCGGATAATTTGAATGTTACTGTCCGATAGAATAGTAAAATAATAATAGTTTGGAGATTGTTATCTTGATTTTCGTAACCAAATTGCGCATGCACATGTAATAATAGCAGCTTCTGGTAGATGGTGCATTGCGATGCTTATAACAATATTACCTGCTATATAGGTTATAGCATGGCGGTAGGCTAATGGCATATGACATTATGTATTATTAGGCCTAATAAGCCTAAGTTTCTATCTTCGGTATATAGCTAACGAAGGCATCTGCTATCTTCGGTAGGTAGCTAACGAAGGCATCTGCTATCTTCGGTATATAGCTAAGGGAGCACATCAAAACTCGACCGCGCGGCAACCGCCGATTCCGCCCGGTTGGACCGCATATCATTGTTTAGAACAATAGAAACCGGCTGCAACCGCACGGAACCCCACGGAACCGGCGGTTACCGGGCGGTCGAGTTTTGATGTGCTCCCTAACGAAGGCCTCTGCTATCTTCGGTATATAGCTAACGAAGGCCTCTACGCATTTCCAACGACTGATGTCTTCCACAATATATATTTCAATCTGGTGTATGACGTTTTACACGGCGCAAATCAAGCAGTTGCTATCTTCGGTAGATAGCAAAAATGTGTGTATATTAAACAGTTGTTCTATTTGCAGTACGCACTTGTTATATATACTAGCGGGCACCAGCGCTTCGCGCTGGACCCGCTAGAAGATTTCACGGGGAATAAGTAAACAAAGCGTAAGAAAATTTGATACAATAATATCAAGAATATGTCCTACATATGTATACATAATGCAGACAGAGCCCTATAAATAATCCGAATAGCGCAGGTGCTTTTGATAATCCAGGTATACATGTGCCTTACTCATGTTAATCTAGGTAGGCCTACGTTTGTGTTTCCAGATACCTATGTATAGGCCTCCCATGAGACCTGAAATGCAGGTAGGCCTACCCGTTGTCCCATTATATCCAGGGACCCCATAGGCCTAAGCCATACCCCCTACTCCAGTTACCCCTGGTGCCCTTAATAATGCACCGAATACCACATAATCAAGGTAGGCCTACTGCAGTGTGCCGTTATCTCGAGATACCCAGGTGCCCTTACTTTATCATAGTCAAGTAAATTAAACGCGGGTGCCGAAGATAGCGGGCAGTAAAAGTCATAGGCCTATCACATAGGCAGAGGTGAGTATATCATAGCGTTATAAATGTTTATATTATATCATGTAAGTGACATGGTGCCCTTAATACACCATGAACCTAGGCCCAATGTGCTCTTAAATAATACAGATACCCATGTTCCTAATCCAAGTAGGCCTACTCCATCAACGTGTTCTTAATACCCAGTTAGTACCTCCTGTCAGCGCATGTCTCTACCTATTTTGTACCCCAAATAATAAAAAGTTGAATTTTAATGTCAAAATTGAAAGTTACTTAAAATTTAGATTTTAAATGTCTCCCCCGATTCTTTTATTGCCCCACCACACCGTTTTCCTCCTTTAACATTTTGGTGCTGGTGTCGCCACTTCCCATATGCATGCACATATCCACGGTAATTCAGTAGGCCTACGTTCTGAGCGTTATAATAGTTTTATAGTCGGTCGTTTAGTTTTATGGTCGGCCGATTCTATCATCAAGATCACTTGTACCATTCCACGCTTGTACTTTACACAATGTGTGCCATCCGGGTTTTGTTTGGCCTATTTACATTAAATAGATTATTCCTCCAATAGGCATGTGGGGCCTTAACGTATCTATGTAGTCCCTTTGTCATGTTTGCTGTGTTCTATAAAGCCTCCCGAGATACTATCTGAGTGTACACCCTTAAAATGCAGTTATCACAGGTGGCCCACCTGTGCATAGTATTAGTATCCAGGTAATTTGAGACTCGTTTTATAGTGAACCCCGTAATCCAGATACCACGGATGCCCTTAATAATCCAGACACTCTATAATAATCATGATAATGTACCACACAAAAAACACGTTCCGTTTATCCAGATGCCCCATGTGCCCTTATATCCAAGTGCGGAGAGGAGGTGGCTTTAGGGTACACTTTTAAAAAAAGGGTGCTTCAGAGGGGTTCTTGGCTGTCCCGTATATGGTTTAAAGGTTCTTTGATTTTAAAGGCGACCCCAAAAGGTTCTGTAGAGAACCTTTAGCGGTTCTAAAGACCAATGTTTGCCCATATTTTGCCCACTTTGAACCTTAAAATGGTTCTTTTTGGAACCTTTTAAGGTGATAAGGGTTCCATACGGGACAGCCAAGAACCCCTGAAGCCTGAAGCATCCTTTTTCTTAGAGTGTACGGACTGCCTGCTTTCACCCTGCCACGTTACAATGTGCAGTTTGCGCCACAAACGCGTATACACTTTGTATGCGTCATTACGTGTGCGCTGAATCGCGCGCACCATGATAAACGCGGTCGCGCAGCTTCAACATAGGAACTGTTGTTATGGTACCGCCACAGTTTCTTTATCGTTAGCAAACTACGCGTTCATCTATGTTACTAATGCGAGAGTGTCACTTTAAGATCTGTGTAAGAGTTTTTATTTACATTTAGAAAATGTCGTAAAATAATTGTATTTGTCGGACGGATAGTCACGTATAAATGCTTGTACTCATGCGATCTTTAAGAATAACAAACGGCCGCATATACAGAAATGTAGCTATATCCCTGATGAAAATATTTTGGGTGAAGACCATATGTCATCACTCACTCCGAAAACCACAATTTTTGCCCGAACAGTAGCTATCCGAGTAAAATAAATTCAACATTTCGGATTATCATCTGTGATCCTTTCTGCGCATGTCTGAAAACGGGAAAATACTGGCATTGAACTATCTAATTAGCTCGTCTATTAGAGGCGCAATTACCACGCTTTTTCAGTTGAAGAGGGACGCGAGTGTAAAATTATTATTGAACTATCTAATCAGGCGAGGGACCGAAAATTAGTATATAGATATAACCCATACTCGCTGTCTTCGTTAGATAGCACACATGATATCGCCAATTAAACTGAATGATTATTCTGATATCACACCCCGAACTAACATCAGCCCTCCCTCTCATTATACCTACCTAAAAATAAACCACGGTTCGGTATAACATTATATCAGTGAAAGTAATTACGTATATTCGGACTAACTTGTTTTAATCAATTTCGACACGGTCATAGATATAATATTTGATTTTTATATTAGTCTGATAAGAGTTCTAGCATTTTGACGTTGCCACAAGTAAATTAAAAACATGAAAGAAGAGGGAGCATCGCCGTTTGGTTTGCTTGAATAATTACATTACAAACTATTAGTGACGTGACTTTCCGCAAAATACAGCGGAAAGTGTGGTTGGTTGTGACCACAATCATCAGAAAACGACCACGACATTTTCAAAGATAAAAAGTAGCATGTCGTTGGTTGAGGGGACCAACAACCTACTCCTGATCCTCACAAATGTAGAAAAAAAAGCAAATTGCATTTTTGAGGTTTAAAAAAAAAAAAAAAAAAAATCATTTTTGGGCACCTTTTGGTCAAAACTTCAAACTAAAAATCTTGTAAAAGAAAAAATACCGCTTCTAAAGAAGTGTCTTTAGATGATGTTGGTGCAATTTTTTATTTTGTTACGTTGTCCGAAAAAATTGAGCCAAAAAGCAGCATTTCTAGTGAAATTTGATACCAAAAATGGATTCTCTGACTCATTTCCTTTCCAAAAAAGTGTACTTTTATATAGGCCTACAATACATTAATTGTTTAAAAGTTACAGCGCTTGATACATTTCGTATTTTAGGGTTAACACGCCCCCTTTATCAGAAAACAATTCTGCACAAAATGTCCCAAACGCGTACGTGTTCCATGAGGACTGTTTTCCTAGATTGTAGAGTATAACATTTTGAGGTGTATATTGATGGAAAATGTCATTGGTCAGGCCAAACCTGACTTTCAAACTTTGCAGAGCTGTGCAAAGAGACATACATATACATGAAAATAGGGCATACCAAACCTTTATACATTAGGGTGCAAGGCTATTTTTATATCCTTGAATAAATAACATTTACGAAAAGTATATATTCAATGGAACCCCTTTCTTCTTCAACATTTAAAATACCTATTTGTTCCCGTTTTAAGGCAGCTTGTTGGTGCTTGGTGCAGACTAATGAGATATAGGGTAGGTCCAGGCCTATACATTACACCGTAGAAGAATAAAGTGTCTAATTTTACCACATGATTCTGTCAAACATGCACACGATATGGGACACATTCTTTTTAATGTCATATCTCATTTTTGATCTCTTTTTTAAATATCTATCTAGGTTTTTTTATTATATTTTTTTTGTGCTTGAAAACATTTTAGAATTTAGAAATTATTGAAATGTGTTGACATTTGTAATAAATTTAATGAAAAATGTTTTGTTTTGTTGAAAATTGTTCGATAAATACTGCACACATTTTACCCACTCGACCGACTTACCCGACTTAAGGGAAGTGTCAACCCTATTATTTTGATGATCAACTTTTGCTTCTAAGTTTGAGAATATTGAATAAAACTACATAAAAGAATACATTTTTAGAAAGGAAATTTGATAAGGAATCCGATGGTGATATCAATGTGATACCAATTAAACTAAATTTTGAGAAATGAACCAAAAAGCAATTTTTGTACCCCACATTTTTCAGACAGCATAACTATAAAATAAAAAATGGTAATTTGTTCTAATATACGTTTTTGTAAACAAAACAATTTTGTCTAGGAGGCAATTTTTTCTTTTTCCAAAATAAAGCTTGGTTTTGGAAATATTGCTAAAAACATCGGCAAAGTGTAAAAGTCGTGTTTTTTTGCATACATTTCGCTAGAAATGGATGCATATCTCGAGTTTAAAATCCATAATCGAAAAAATAAAAAATTGCCTCCTAGCGCTGAAAGTCCTCTACACAATGGTAATAAAAGCTTACCTGATAGTTTGATATATTTTTAGTTATGTTGTCTGAAAATTCGCAAAATTCCTTCAAATTTGAACTTCAAGAAAACATCGATTTAGTAAAAATATTGACATTTTCCACCATTTAAAGCTAAATGTTCACGGAATACACGGGTGTGTGACCTAAAAAGAGAGTATACTATTATGAACAATCAAAATAAACTATCAGATTCAATTTATATTGTCACAATGTGAAGAAATTGGAAGAAAACTGAAATTTAAATGATCGTAAGATTGGCCTTTGTTTACATTTTTAGACATTGTTTTGCGCTCTTTTGTTTTTCGCGTCTACGTCGCGGACATTAAGCGGCGAGTCTAGTATTACGCGCGGGAAGTTTCAGCGCGCGACGCAATGATCGAACAGCTGTCGCAGCATTTGAAAAGCGCGGAACTCCGCTTAAATTCCCGCCAAATAACCATGCGCCTTTTCCTGGTTCAAACTTACCAAAACAACAATTTAAATCACCCAAAAGAACGGGAAATAATCGCTTCCGATTAGTAACTTATGATGGTAATGATAGAATACATATAAAAGTATAAAATAATAGAGAAATATGAAATTCAATTTTTGAAACAAGTGCCGGGTTGACACTGCCCTTAAAAGGTCCGTCCAATCGTAAAACAGAGCTTTATTCGTTGCCTCGTTGCCTTAGCGCATGCTTAGCGTCTTAGCGGTGTGTCAGTGTCGATATAACAAGGTTCTGCCAGTGTACCAAACACACCAACAAATCTCTTGCGAAACCTTAATTCCGTTATACTCGGACACATTACAAGTTGAAACCCATATACTCTTCAAGAACAAGTTTAAGATGTTGTTAATGCTTTCGACCAACATGTTCATACTCGTGTAAAGTGTAAAGTTATATATCCTCTAATTAGAATAATAGAATGGTTTACATGTACTAGACTATATAGAGAGACGAAACATTTGACCGGGAACTTGACTTTTGTATAGATCGCTTGTTTTCGATGGCCGCGTCTGTGACCAGTCCTCTCTGGCGGGGGTGAGATTCAAGTATGAGCTGGATACGGATGTTAACTGAGACGAATATACCTGTATTCGTCTCAGAATGTATAAACACTTTCCACGCGGCAGGCGTCTGCAGACAACATTCCAAAATTTCACAAAAAGTTTCAAAAATATCAAAATTATTTAATTACCATAATGGAATCACCATGAGAAATGCATTAAAATAAGTTCAAATATGCCTAGTATTGGTTCAGTGATCCTTGAGATAGACCTTGAAAGTTGGGAAAGGTTTTCTGAAAAACCTGTTTTGTACATGGTAAAAACCAATAACCGCGTGGAAAATGTTAAGACCGACATTGTGGGGCATTCGGTGAGGCAGAACGTGAATAGGTATAGGATTCATAGGTGAGAGCATGTCAAAGGTTTAAAAAGGGTCTTTACAGGTGACACGTATTATATAATAATAATTTGCCAAAGATCTTCTCGCTTAACTCGTAAAAATCCACCCTTTCAAAGGGAGACTTGAGGGACCATACCAAAAGAGTGAAAGTCGTTTATACTGCTCTGTTGGTGCATTATTTTAGATAACTCCAAAAAGGCATATCTTGAGTGAATTTCGAGTGACAAAAATCCACTCCAAGTCAATGTCATCCTTTGAAATAATTTCATCCTAACTATAAATCTGTCCATAGATCGTCTTGATTATCTATGCTCTTTCGCATTAAGAAAGAACGTAGTCCAACACCTTAGTAATTCCGTGACGGTGTAAACACTTGGCATTAGTTATATAGTCTACTGTAACATTCCTCATCCTGATCCTCTGCCTCTGGCTGATTGGGTCGTATCTAACACCGACACATCCGTTTTAACCGGCGACTATTCTACTTGGAAAGTTTCGACTGATCCATAGTACTGAGCCGATGATCCCGGTTAAAGCACTCAACTTGCCCACATATCCAGAGACACGCTTCAGTGTGCATAACTTAGCTCTTAACATCTCTGCCAGTTTCGTATAAGTAAGACACCATATCACTTTTGAAAGTAGATTTAGATCGTAAGCCCAACCTAAGGACACGGTGAATTTTAGGGGCGAAATAACCTATATAAAGCAGACTTGAGTCGAAAATCCGTCAAAAGCCTCGCCAAATCTGATACTCAATTGAAGTGAATAAACGATTTAAAAAGTGAGAGTCCCGAAAGAACGATTAGTGCTTGGCAAACTTCTTAAGGTCGTTTCTTAAAAGGTCGTGATTAGCCTAATTCAATAGAAACACTTAGTGGGTCTGTTTACAACTTTTAATGCCGATATCTGTCATGTGAAATGAATAGACAAAAAACAAATACTTAATGAAATATTCTAAATGCATGATTGCATTATGGGAAGAGTTAATCTAACCAGCGCCGCCCTCCACGGCTTAAGGCAATCAGGGACTTAGCCTTAATATAGACAGAAACATAGGACTTAAAGCCTACACTGTTATGGACGTTATCAATTAAAACTTCAAAGTGTCAATATTGTAAATTTATGCGATTGATTGATTGATTGATTGATTGATTGATTGATTGATTGATTGATTGATTGATTGATTGATTGATTGATTGATTGATTGATTGAGTGATTGATTGATTGATTGATTGATTGATTGATTGATTGATTGATTGGTTGATTGATTGATTGATTGATTGATTGATTGATTGATTGATTGATTGATTGATTGATTGATTGATTGATTGATTGATTGATGAAACCCTGTCCGCAGACGTTGCCGGACATGGGCTCGTTCACGAATATATTTCAAGGTTTAATTATGCGTACAAGGTATAAATATAAACTGAATGCGATGTACGGCCAATGACGGATAAAATTCTTTGTACTTACACTGGAGTTGGAGTTGATTTTACAACTACATTGGATTTAGGATAACATTATCTAGTTCCAACATGTAACGAATTTTCAGAACTCATAATCAAAATCCAGAAACCAACGGATATTCAAAATGTTCACCGTCGTTTGCCTACGGTCCGCCAAGTTAGTAATATAAATGGGGCGCTATTTAAAATACTAATGTCAAAACAATTATTTGCTTGCATTCAGTTTAGGTGAGTTTTTTGATGCTCTAAATACTTATGCTAACAATTAAGAGTAAGCATGTACCTGTTGATCAAAGGTACACTATATTATTATTATATTCAATAAATAATATGAATAACAATATCCAATAGAGGGCGTATGTAGCCCTGGCGTATGGACGGACAACAAGCAGTTCGGTAAAGCGTAGTAGTAAGCGGGATCACTGCATACATGTAACTTTGTATCGGGGGTGGTCACGTACAGTATGCATGGTATGTGAGGCAGCAATTTATATTGGTGATCAGGTGAACTGATGTTACTGATCATCATCACTGAACTAAGGTTTTTCAGTATCGCCCAAGGCTGAAATAGAATCGAAGGGAATTAAATGGGTACCTCGGAAAGAGGGGTAGGAACCTTTTAAACTGTTTTCATCGCAGATGTATAATTAGAGAATAAAGGTATTGTTTTTAGACCGTACCCGTGTTCTATTGTCTGACATAAATGCGGACGATAGTATTATTTTAAGTAGAACAACGACGCCGCAGGCGGAGTTGTTCTACGCAAAAAATAATACTATCGAACGCATTTATGTCAGACAATAGAACACGGGTACGGTCTAAAAACAATACCTTTATTCTCATTCTTAAACAATCATACTTTATTAACTTTAGACATTTATCAAAGAAATAAGTTCATTTTATTGTCCACATTTGACAACTTTTACCCCTGCTAGGATCGAATAGCCCACAAACATTCCATCCAATCACATGCGATGAGTAAACCATGCGTAAGCGTCGCGGCGCCGGCATAAACGCAGGAAAAGCGCTAAAGACGCACTGCAGAAGTGCGCGTTATGGAGAAAACCACGCATTGTGAAGGTCGGGCGCGCTGTTAAAACGTAAGCCCACCTCCCCGTGTTCTATTGTCTCATAGAGATGTCGCCGATTTCTCTGAGAACCAATGAGATTGCTTAAACTTTCTTAGCTGTTTAAGAATTATGTTTGTTACCCCGGTCAAGAGCACTTTTTATATGCAGCCATAATCAGTGATAAAACAGTCTCAATACATATTTACATACAAGTGTATACTAGTCACATTGGAAAACCAGGGATATTGTATACGATTTGACGGGAGTTATATACTTCTACGATTAGACTTTCCTTTTTAAACTTACTTTGAATAATGCTATAAAAATGTAAGCAATTTGTATGAAGTTTCTTATTTAGGTATCATCAATATTTGAATTGCTACCTTTATCAAGTGTCATAAAGGGAGACTGTGTACATATACAGTGTGACCGTACTGTAATTATAGTTACGATTAATTTCCATTTATCAACATTCAAGTGGCCATTAATTGAAATTAGTTAAATAACCAGATTTTAATCTACCTCATCTGAGCGATGATTGCGTTTTTTAAAGACTCTTCTTGTCTTGATTTCTGTTGGCCCTATGGTACACTATGGTAAAAGAGAGTCTTAATTAAAATGACACAACCAACAGGTGTATTAGACATTGAATGATCTATATATTTCAACCATTGTCATATGCCTAAGACTAAGCTGTACCAGTATACCAGATCAAATGATATTAAAGACAACCTATCCCTACGCACCATGCCAGTCTCTTTGTTTTCAAATAGTGTACATATGTTTTCTTAACACATGGGACCTCACTACATGTATATCTACCACACTCATACACCCATCCGTATAAAATATACAAATCATTAATATAAATGAAAAGACATTGAAAAGACTTTAGGATTATTCCGCAATATCAGCCAGGACAACGCTCCAAATTCACCATTTTGATAGTTCATATGAGACTGCGTGGTACCAAGAGAATTTCAGCTGACAACATCGAGTCAAAATGCAGAAGTAGGCCGATTATATGGCCGTCCCTTTGGGTCCTCCCAATATGGTGGAAATTTGGATAGAGCCACTAAATAAAGGACTATGTCACCCTATATTATTACAAACCACTGATGTCAGATGGTAACGTGTGTGGAGGGTGTGTTTACTATTTAAGGGTGCCTACTACCATTACAGGCATATTCCGTGATGTGTTTGCCCTCAAATTTGATTTCAACTAGGATTTGTTACAATTTTGTATGACATGTCACATGTATAAACTTACACTTGTAAGGTTTCAGGAAATTTTTCTAGGGCTATGAAACCATTTCACACTAATAGCTGGGGAGCATGGGTCCATTTTAGGGGTGTTCCGGTCCCGGTCTGCTGGCAGAGAGGGAGTATACCACAACGTCGGGTGACATCCTTGTCAACGTGGGTGTTTAATTGACAGTTGACCTTGATTTAGGGTAAAGGTCACATGTGTTTCAAAACCATGTGTGCTAACCAGCTAAACAGTCACGATAAAATAAACTGGGCATAAGGCTACCTTCGTGATTTCATGAGTAGCAACAGCACAAAATGACCATTATTAAAGGTAGATGACCCGATCACATTTTCGATTTTCAACTTGAAGTTTTCTATTCTACATGAAAGGTCATCCTTAAAAAAGTCGTGTTCCAAAGTTTGAGTTGCATAGCTCTAATGGTTCTTATTTTAGACGCACAAGATGCTGTGAACTGTACCCATTGAGTAGTACACAAACTATATCGGTGGTATACCACCATTCGCGGTAATTCGACGCTATTTCATCGATTTCTCCGTAATTATACCGATTTAGGCCGTCAAATTTCAGTATGATGATGAGAAAAATACGAGCTTTCATATGATATGAAAATCTCCATATGTTTGAAATAATTCTGTGTTACGAAAATGTGATCGGGTCATCTACCTTTAATGTCCATCGTGAATTCTGAAGTAAATTATATTGACAAAATAATTCTTCAACACTACTGCGTATCCCTTTAGTTCTTATTTCAGATATTACATAAGCTGTTTCAAAATCAATGTAGGCTATCACGATAAGACCTAAAGGGGGAAATGGTATTTGCGGACCCATGATATTTGTTCGAACTTAAAGAAAAAATATATTGGAAGATTTTGAAAAGTTTGGGAAATTGAGCAAATTTTAGAAAAATATCATGTTTTTGGTTTTTCTTCATTTTAATTTAACTAAAACAACCCCGACCGACTCACCGTCTACCTGAGAGGTCCGCTGGTCGAATATAAGAACATTTAGAATGTGCCATTTACACAGAGCACACTGAACTAAACTACCCTCAAAAGGGTTTTCATATCGACTATATTTTAGTACATATGATTGAAAAGATGCTTGGTGAATTTAGAAGGGTTTTAGTCGGTTATGGACACCTTAAAAGAACGTTCAATATTTCAAATCTATTAGAGCATGCATATCCGTGCAGATGATTTGTACTGTTTGTCAACCATGTCAACGTTTATCACTGTGAAACATCATTAGACTTGGATGCGCTTGTGCTCAAATCTGGGTAATTCGTATCGAGTCTATAGTACATGCAGACATCTGCAATGTACTATGTGATATAGCCTATTCAAATATCCAGTGTTCCATTTGCAGTTCATGAGAGGGTTCTTTAATATTTATCGTCATGATTTTACCCTACGGTAATTAGGATCCACCTTAGATATTGGTAATTTGGATAACATGAATCAATCAAGACTTATCAGCAGTAGATAAAAGAATACTAACAATACCTAATTGTAAGTAAAATGTATTACCAGCAGTAGATTGTACTTCGTCAATTCATAAACCCAAACCATCATCATGCATCAGAACAGTTTGATCGCTAAACCCAAACCATCATCATGCATCAGAACAGTTGGATCGCTAAACCCAAACCATCATCATGCATCAGAACAGTTGGATCGCTAAACCCAAACCATCATCATGCATCAGAGCAGTTGGATCGCTAAACCCAAACCATCATCATGCATCAGAGCAGTTGGATCGCTAAACCCAAACCATCATCATGCATCAGAACAGTTAGATCGCTAAACCCAATCCATCATCATGCATCAGAGCAGTTTGATCGCTAAACCCAAACCATCATCATGCATCAGAGCAGTTTGATCGCTAAACCCAAACCATCATCATGCATCAGAGCAGTTGGATCGCTAAACCCAAACCATCATCATGCATCAGAGCAGTTGGATCGCTAAACCCAAACCATCATCATGTATCAGAGCAGTTGGATCGCTAAACCCAAACCATCATCATGCATCAGAGCAGTTGGATCGCTAAACCCAAACCATCATCATGCATCAGAGCAGTTGGATCGCTAAACCCAAACCATCATCATGCATCAGAGCAGTTGGATCGCTAAACCCAAACCATCATCATGCATCAGAGCAGTTGGATCGCTAAACCCAAACCATCATCATGCATCAGAGCAGTTGGATCGATAAACCCAAACCATCATCATGCATCAGAGCAGTTGGATCGATAAACCCGAACCCCACTTCACCCAAAACTGTCATCAGCAGAAGATAGCAAAACAATTGTTATCAAAACTGTCATCTGCAATAAATAGCACAGCAGTATATTACATTAAGTGTCAGTGGCGTACCCAGGGGGGGAGGTCCAGGGGGACCCTGCCCCCCCCCCCCCCCCTGAAATAACCCCGTCGGTAAAAACGACCCTCCGTCGGTAGATTTGCGATTTTTTTCGGCCGTTAATGTTGACAACTTCATCCCTACCCCCCCCCCCCCTCCCCCCCCCCCCCCACCCCCCCCCCCCCCCCCCACACACACCCCACTTATCAAGATTTCAGCTTTCAGCTGGTCACGGGAAAAAATTGTGCAAGTTTTACGATTGTTTTGGGGGGGAAGTCTGTAAAAAAAATTGTCGGTACATCATGCCTTTCGTCGGTACAACTATGGTCGCCCCCCCCCCCCCCCCCCCCCCCAGTTTCCAAAAGCTGGGTACGCCACTGTTAAGTGTCATAGTAGAACTACATCCATGCACAGCAGCAGTACATCCAAACTACATCCAAACCGTCATCAGCAGTAGACAGCACCAACGGTGCTTCGTCCAAATCAGAATGATGAGCAGTAGATGTATAACAGCACGACGTCATCCAAACAATCATCAACAGTAGATAGCACATAATTCTTCTAAGCTATCAACACTAGCATATCAGGTTGCATTTAATCGTCTAGAAATGTATAAAACAATAGTTTCCCTTTCCTTAGATGGAATTTAAAAAGAACAATTATGAAACCCTTACTATAATGCAAATTTTCTTCTGCGTATTAGTAACAATACAATCCCCCTACATTCACCACGTAGATCTTGTTAGTATATTACAAAATTGAAATATCTCATCCATGGCCCCAACAGTTATAATCATTCATCTGGTTATACACAGCTAGTCATGCATTGTATTTATCATTTTTGAAACACAAAACTAGAGATTTCCATTATAAAAAGCCAATCATATTAATATACAACCCCACTCTTTGTGTGCGATTTATCACTTGTTGTAATCTTAGGGGGGTTGACTTGCAGGAAATTACAAACTGGTTTCAACAGTATTTTGCTAACCCACCATTCAAACTAAGTTTGGAAAAAATCACTTATCACGAGTTTCGTTGACACTCGCGTTTGCGTTCACTCGGTTTACAACATTGACAACCGCGGATGCTGGGTATTATCCGGTGTCAACCCTGCGGCACATCCGAAAGAACTGCGCCGTCTGCTGTCGCGGCTAAGGCCGGCTACGGCTATTCCAATCGAAAATTGGTAGTGATCTTTTTGACACATAAAGAAATAGCCACGGCTTGTTACACACGTCCAGAAAACGATTGACAAGAAATATACTGGGGAAAGAATGAAGCATAGGTCGCCTTGGGAAATCAATGTTCATGTACAAGGCTGTATGATAGAAGTCATAATTTGGCTTCAACACGCGCTGGATTCAGCTTGATTAGCAACACGAGCTCGATGTGTGTAGGGATAGTATCGGATGATAGGTGGGGACAGACGTTTAAGGTGTTTAGTTTCTCGTCCGTGTACTATTGCCTTATTGAAATGAAGTTGTTCTGATCAGCCTGATGAAGCCCGTCCCTTTGTGGAAAGTGTCTGAACGTATCAAGCTAATTTCGAGGATATTTTCTAATCAATTCTATGTGTTTTGTTGAGAGAATCTACCAGCTCACAATAGTACTGATCATCTTGCTTATCAACGCATGAAAGCATGATCCACATTATTTTGATACACTATTATAAGCCGTATCTCATTCGTTATTTTCATTAGACAAGGCACATTGAACATTTATTGAGGGGGGGAAATCTTTTTTTCTCTAAATGTTGTGATTTTAAAGTAGGATACCAAACCGACTGACCCTACTTGAAAGCACCCCTCCCCCCTTCCCACAGGGCTTGGTACTTCGTCGCCTAATTTGGATCTTGAAGGCTGTTGAAAGCATCAAGATTACAATTAGGCTAAGCGTTATAGACTTAGCTTTAGAATTATGAGAAAACAAGTAGCCTACTTTTTACGACTTCCATGATTTAACAAATGTTCATTCAACACTGTTTTTTTTAAATCGTCTGTATACATCAGATAGCAACGGATGTCAAGTGTAAACCAAGTTGACAGCGTGCACAACTTTTAATGATTTAACATCATTCTTTTTTATATTTACATAATATGTTGCTATCTTCAGTAGAAAGCCTAATCATGCTACTGAAATGGGAGAAAACACGTACGGTACTGTTTGCGACTTCATAACTTGAAATTAATGTTAGTTCAGTCATCATGCTTTCAATTTAATCGTCTGCTAAAACATTTATAAAGTACTGTAGCCTCTCTCACTCAACTTGAGGGTTAAAAAGTACATCGTCACTATAACCGATAAATGAAGAACACGTCTCAAGCCGTGCCACACGACCAAACCGTAAATATTAGCAATAATCTAATCAAATGATGCTCGACGAATCAATTCTGATTTTCTAGTGGCTGACGAGGCGTAACTGTTATAGACTTATAACAAATGACATCAGGTAAAAAGCTGTTATAGTCAAAACAAGCTCTTTATTCACGATTGTCAAAATGATATTTACGTAAATTTACGACGGTACATGGTCAATTGAAGTGTGAAAAAAAGGAAGTCAATCCGAGTTTGATTTCGGCATCTTGTGAAATCAGCGTTAGAAAGTAAGTGAGACGAATCAACCATTTCTATTTCAACATGTATAACCTTTTATTGCCCCACGGTTACCAATTCGATAAAATAAATCAGGTGTAAAATAATGTGACTCTTAAGTGGTTTATCAGCGATCAAAACGCCGCCCAATCTCGCTGTTTGTATTTCAATATAACATGTATAATGTAAAAACAAAACGCACTTCGCTCTCTCAACGATGCCGATCAAGTGTATCGACGCGTACATATCTGTGTCTAATATCTAAATTATAGATATATTTTGTTCAAAATAGGATAGTATCTGCTTAATACCTTTTTTCTTCTTCGTAAAACAATGAAAGGTGAGTAGGCCTATGTTGAGGAAAGTCCGTGGTAGAAAAAGGGTCTTCTGCGTGTGGCGTGACAGATGTCAGTTTTGTAATTTCCGTGCGGTCTGCACGAAATGAGACCAAAATCATCCAAATCATGTTTGGCGCCTTTTGGCCTAACTTAAGGGCCATCCGTAAAAATACACAGCCCACTACGGATCAAATGAAATAAGCAAATTAAAGCCCTGAAGAATCCGATAGACTTTCCTTTTTCGGTTTTGGATTTGCTGTAAGGTTAAAACCTGTTGTTGTGAGGACATATGTGCAATATTAAATTGTCTCTCGGCGAAACTCGACTGAACTACTGAATAATCAAAACATGTCTTATATGCGTTATTAACTGCCTATCTGGTTAATATCGTTACAAACATGCTTTTCTGTTCACATTTTATGTATTTAGCAGTATTCCACTCCCACCACCAATTACCTAGTGTCGACAATTCGCGAAGTTTAGGCTTTATGAGAAACACGATTTCGCACTCACTATTAAAAATAGCGCGTATTTTCAATGATGTCTATTTCCAATTAACTTCATCCCATACTTCATGATACTTTGCAAAGATAAACTAGAATGATATTAACAAAAAGTCTTCTTGAGATTCATAGGGATAAAGTTCACATTTAGAATAAGGTACACATATCTACAGCAAAAACATGAGTTGACAAGTTATGTCTAATCTGAAAGTTAACTGGCGATGTCTTTGAACATCATTGCCTATCATCCAAACCGTCACCATCAGTAGATAGCACAGCAGTTCTTAATCCAAATCGTCATTAGCATTAGACAGCACGACAGTATACCTATCATCCAAACCGTCACCATTAGTAGATAGCACAGCAGTACTTCATCCAAACCGTCATCAGAGTAGATAGCACCGTAGTACTTCATCCAAACCGTCATCAGGAGTACATAGCCCGGTACCGGTAGTACTTTATCCAAACCGTCATCAGCGGTAGATATCGCAGTATAGTTACGTCATCCAAACCGTCATCAACAATAGATAGATAGCACAGCAGTACTTCGTCCAAACCGTCATCAGCAGTAGATAGCACAGCAGTACTTCGTCCAAACCGTCATCAGCAGTAGATAGCACAGCAGTACTTCGTCCAAAACGTCATCAGCAGTAGATAGCACAATACTTCATCAAAACCTTCGTCTGCAGTAAATAGCATAGCAGTACTTCATCAAAACCGTCACCATCAGTAGATAGCACAGCAGTATTTTATAAGCAGCAGCAGATAGCACAGTCAGGGGTTTATCCAAACCGTTATCAGCAGTAGATAGCAGAGCAGTACTTAATCCAAACCGCGGGGCCGATTTGCGCATGGCTTACATTTTGTGCATCGTTCAATCATCTGCTTTGATTGTTTTCTGAGGACAATGTGGGATGATCTAGACTAACATTAATTCATGGCGTTGCGAGTCAAGACCCCTGGCGAATTAATCTAAATTAGCCCGTTGTTGGGGAAAATTAAAAAGCAGACTAGTGGTATAATATTAATAGTGACGATATAAGGATATGACGAATGTGCAAGTTTAGACTGCGCCGTGGCGGGTCGTTCTAATAATCTCTCTATCTATCCAGCGAGAGACTGCAGGCATGGCGGGTTCCTAATAGCCCATGGGAAATAAAACTAGCGCGAGAGACAAATCGATCTCTGACATGGAATATTAAAAGGCAGGTTGTGAAATTCACCGGTATTGTGTATATTATGGTATACAGTTTACTCCATCGTATATTAGTGATTTACGTATCTGGTTTAAAATTCAACAATATATATATATGTGGGACTTTGGTGCCCAGGAGTGTGTTATTCCAGACCAGTTGGGTTTGGCAATAAATCAAAGACGCATAAACCGTACAAACATGAACAAGATATATATAGGATCTCCGAGGCGGAAATGATCCAATATGAAGAGTTACTTGTGTATATAATAGCCATAAATATGATGAAACAAGTCCAGCTTATGATGTTATAATGTATCTATAAAGATCTTGAGTGTCTTGACGCTCTGATTTCAACGTCATTAGATATTCTCGGGGTGTGTCTTTATCGTGTTTAGGCAAGAAGTGTAGCGGAGCTAAATCAAGGCATTAGTCGAAATTAAGGCATTAGTCGAAATCAAGGCATTAGTCGAAATCAAGGCATTAGTCAATGACGAAAAAAGAAACCCTGTTCTACGGGCCCGACCGACATTTTGTTTTTAAAGTCGGTGAAAGAAATACAAATACCGAGCCAAATATTTGTTTGGGCATGTCAAATTACGGCAACATTTATCGAGATTTTTGTTGTTGATTTTGTAGGCTACGGTTGCACACCACTAAATACATCTCCCATAGGGTTACACGTGAAATGCACACTTTTAAAATGGATATTTCTCGACGTTATAAGAAACTGGTAACTTGAAATTTGGTTTCAACTTGAAGATGAAAGCCATGACTACTAACTCAACAACTCATATATGGGGGGGGGGGGGGGGTAACCGGCATAATTTTGAGCTAGAGCCTTTTCAAAAAGTACGAGTTGAGTTTTCCTGGTCACACGCAATTGTTGATTAAGATTATTG
Organism: Ophiura sarsii; assembly: GCA_035610835.1. Taxonomy (NCBI): domain Eukaryota; kingdom Metazoa; phylum Echinodermata; class Ophiuroidea; order Amphilepidida; family Ophiuridae; genus Ophiura; species Ophiura sarsii. Next base: position 55,300,715 of record CM069452.1, read on the forward strand.
CGTCAGATACCGGAAATGACCTGAACACAAATGTCTCTGTTAAAATATTAAAAAATCATCATTGCATCAATTTTTTTGGACCTGAAGAACGCTGATGTGTCTGTCAAATTTCACACTATATTAATTTCGCCATAACTTGTAGTAAATACCCTAATTTTAAACTGTAATTTACAATAGGTCTCCCGTTTCGGCATAGAAACGGGCCGGTTTTGGACTTTTGCCTCAAAGGGGGTAGGGCCAGACGTTATTTAGTGGTGTGAAACCCTACGTCCATTTTAAAGGGGGGAAATGAAGAAAAAAATCCGACCCACCCACCCATCCGTTTGCCCGTAAAGAACCGAGTTTCTTTTTATACTTTCTACTGTAGCGCAAAATGCGAGAGCGGGGGCACCGGTGACAATGACACTAAACTATGATGACTTTCATTCACAAAGCAATGGGATTTTCTAATCCAAGGAGACCTAATAATAATGCTCCTACGATCGGAAAACTCTTTGTGCAGTTAGTTCTGAACACACCTACCAACATAAAACACTTGAACGAATGAATACAATTTGATTTTAAAATCAAAGTTACTTATAGTTCACGAGGTGGAAGTGATAATTAATCTTTCCCTTGGTGGTCGAGAAATGAAAAATCAATCCTCGATCGGGATTTGAACCAAGAACCTCCAGAATTCCAGACAGACTCTTTACCAGCTGAGCTCGAGGCAATTGGTATCGAAGCGTTAGCAATACATCTATAAAGGCTTTAGGGTTCAATTTCCCATATTGCTCCTGCCTCTCTTAGCGAATATGATTTTGTTAAAGGCGGCATGCATACAAGTTATCATTATGTGACGTCATTTCAAGCTTGGCGTGTTTTATGATATCTACCTGTACATTTATAGCCTAAATGTGATTCTCACGTCGTTCTATGACGTTCGCAATCAATGCGGCCTGGTGCTCACGTTTGTCCTCTGACGTCCGCAGTCAATTCGACCCGCTGCTGACGTTCGCAACCATTGTTTTAATGTTTACTTTAGTTTCAGAGATCTAGACGAACTTTATGGCAATAATGCAGGGATTGGTCCAGAATCATTTCGTTTACATATGCCTACATGGAAAAGCATATGTCTAGTGGTCTCGTCTGTATACAGGTAGATATAAATTAACTTAGATGGAATAGGCCTACTATAATAATATCATAACGGCATATAATTAAATTGCAGTAAATTGTTATCACGGTATTATTAGTCTAACATAGTCTAGCATGGTTAGTCTAACATAATCGATACAGCATCCAGAGTACAGCATCCTTATGATTTCGTGAATCTGTCGCGTGCGTATCGCTTGCGAGCATAGCGGATTTTTGAACACTTGTTTGCAAGTGTGTATTTAAAAATTAAAAAAACGTTTGCCTCGAGGATATCGCATGTTTAGATGTTTTAGTTATCTTTGTTTGTTTTGTTCCAGATTACAATCAATGTTTCAATATTCTTTTCCATACCAAATTTGTTTGAGTTAATTGTTTTCGGGTTTCAAATTTCAAGATGTTATTTTTTGTCGTTATGATAATTATTTCAACCCGAATGCCTGAATGGTGTTAAGAAATAATATAAAGATATAGGCTAGAAGATATTATTGAGCTACCCACCATTTGCATCGCACCATAAACGAATTATGACTCGGTAATCTCGCAACGTATGGCAGTCTGATTGGGTCTAGCATGCGTCCATCCACCACAAGGCTCGTTAGATTTTTGATTAATTTTGCCGACGGATTTAGCCCAAGTATAGGCCTATTAATAAATGTTTATGTCGAAGCAGCAGGGTGAGTGTTGCGCGCAAGGAGGATGTTCCAAACCCGGGGGTACTCCCATAATTTAATGCAGCCTACTCATGTGTTCGGAGGTAACAGACACACGCTTGAGTTAATATGTCAATGTAACATTCACTGTCACTAAACGACCAATACCTTAAGGAAAGTTTCGAAAAAAGAACAAACAGAATACCTTACTTTGGGGTTCAAATTTCTCACCCAAAGAACATACTCTGATGGACGCGTGATAAACACTATGAGACTGCCTTATGGACGCATGATACACACTATGAGACTGCCTTAATAGGTTGCGATCATGTGACGAACCTGATGGACGCATGATACACACTATGAGACTGCCTTAATAGGTTGCGATCATGTGACGAACCTGATGGACGCATGATACACACTATGAGACTGTCTTAATAGGTTGCGATCATGTGACGAACCTGATGGACGCATGATACACACTATGAGACTGCCTTAATAGGTTGCGATCATGTGACGAACATGATGGACGCATGATACACACTATGAGACTGCCTTAATAGGTTGCGATCATGTGACGAACCTGATGGACGCATGATACACACTATGAGACTGCCTTAATAGGTTGCGATCATGTGACGAACCTGATGGACGCATGATACACACTATGAGACTGTCTTAATAGGTTGCGATCATGTGACGAACCTGATGGACGCATGATACACACTATGAGACTGCCTTAATAGGTTGCGATCATGTGACGAACCTGATGGACGCATGATACACACTATGAGACTGTCTTAATAGGTTGCGATCATGTGACGAACCTGATGGACGCATGATACACACTATGAGACTGTCTTACGTTGCGATCATGTAATCAACCTGTTTGGTTAATTTAGCATTCTATTAAAGGCATATTATGTGATCTTTTCCAGAGAGCGCCCTCTATTCATGATTTTTTTTTAGAAAGTAGATTTTCTTGCAGATTAACATTCTGCTCATAAATCGTACATACATTCCAAGTTACAGAGCGATACGATTCCTAATTACCTCAAAATCATGGTTTTAGAGTGAATTTAGAGTGAAAAATATAAACTGTCGGAATTCCGACAGTTTATTTTCACTCTAAAACCATGATTTTGACGTAATTAAGAATCGTATCGCCCTGTAACTTGGAATGTATGCATGATTTATGATCAGAAATGTAAATATGCAAGAAAATCTGGTTTCTATTTTTTTTTCGATGTTGAGGGCGTTCCCTGAAAAGATCACATAATATACCTTTAATAACCCAGAGACTCCTATATTCTGCATTTGTGAGATTCTGGCCACCTAAGATGCTCCTGGAGCAGCTACGGAATAAAGCTATGTCAAATATATATATAGCGCTCTATTCCGTAAATAGCATATGCTAGTAAGATATCCAATTTGCTGTAGCTGCTCCAGGAGCAGCTAAGGGGGCCAGAATCTCACACATGCCCTATATTTTTACACGTTCTCTGTCACCGAAGTCCTCGCGGTTCAAGATTTCCAGCCTTACAACACCCGTAATGATTTCATAATGTAGTGTCCCACCCTACCCACAGGGTTTCAAAAAACGTGTGAAACTGATGATGCATAACTGCATGACTGAGATTTCAGAGTACGGTAACGATAGCGGTTGCTTGCTTGTCATCGTTCTGTTGGTTGATTGGTAAGTCATTGATCGTTACGCATCACATCGTCAAATGGTGTTTGCAATTGCAATCCAACATTTTAAACACAAAGAATAATTGTTTTTCGTGTAAATTAAGCCTATGCGTCGTCGTCTTCTATCGTCACCACAAGGCTTTGTGATTATATTACATTGCATGGTATAAAAGGTATGATTAAAATAATAAACACTGACAGTATTAAGTTCATTGTGGACAAATTATGATTAATTATTAAGTCTCCACCAAAAGAACCCAGCTTTATCCGTGAACAGTTACCATGGTTACGTCAATTTGTAGACGCAACATTTACGCCCGCTTTTATCTATATGCCGTCTTTGCCCGCGTATATAAGCCTATATACGCAATTATTTTCGAGTAGACGTACCCAAACCATCATCAGCAATAGACAGCACATACTTCACCCAAACCATCATCAGTAGTAGACAGCACATTCTTCACCCAAACCATCATCAGCAGTAGACAGCACATTCTTCACCCAAACCATCATCAGTAGTGTAGACAGCACATCCATCACCCAAACCATCATCAGCAGTAGACAACACATTCTTCACCCAAACCATCATCAGCAGTAGACAGCACATTCTTCACCCAAACCATCATCAGCAGTAGACAGCACATTCTTCACCCAAACCATCATCAGCAGTAGACAGCACATTCTTCACCCAAACCATCATCAGCAGTAGACAGCACATTCTTCACCCAAACCATCATCAGCAGTAGATAGCACATTCTTCACCCAAACCATCATCAGCAGTAGACAGCACATTCTTCACCCAAACCATCATCAGTAGTGTAGACAGCACATCCATCACCCAAACCATCATCAGTAGTAGACAGCACATTCTTCACCCAAACCATCATCAGCAGTAGACAGCACATTCTTCACCCAAACCATCATCAGCAGTAGACAGCACATTCTTCACCCAACCATCAGCAGTAGACAGCACATTTTTCACCCAAACCATCATCAGCAGTAGACAGCACATTCTTCACCCAAACCATCATCAGCAGTAGACAGCACATCCATCACCCAAACCATCATCAGCAGTAGACAGCACATTCTTCACCCAAACCATCAGCAGCAGTAGACAGCACATTCTTCACCCAAACCATCAGCAGCAGTAGACAGCACATTCTTCACCCAAACCATCATCAGCAGTAGACAGCACATTCTTCACCCAAACCATCATCAGCAGTAGACAGCACATTCTTCACCCAAACCATCATCAGCAGTAGACAGCACATCCATCACCCAAACCATCATCAGCAGTAGACAGCACATTCTTCACCCAAACCATCATCAGCAGTAGACAGCACATTCTTCACCCAAACCATCATCAGCAGTAGACAGCACATTCTTCACCCAAACCATCATCAGCAGTAGACAGCACATTCTTCACCCAAACCATCATCAGCAGTAGACAGCAAATTCTTCACCCAAACCATCATCAGCAGTAAACAGCACATTCTTCACCCAAACCATCATCAGCAGTAGACAGCAAATTCTTCACCCAAACCATCATCAGCAGTAGACAGCACATTCTTCACCCAAACCATCATCAGCAGTAGACAGCACATTCTTCACCCAAACCATCATCAGCAGTAGACAGCACATTCTTCACCCAAACCATCATCAGCATATAGACAGCACATTCGTCACCCACACCGTCATCTGCAGACTGCAGTGGATAGCACAGCAACTTTTCGTTCAAATTCAAATCATCAGCAGCAGTATATAGTATTGCCTAATCCAGACCGTCATCAGTAGTAGACAGACAGCACAAGAACTTCCAAACCATCATCAGCATATTAATGTAAGCCCCTAACCATGCTATTACGGAAATGTCCCCGGACGATTTCCTACCAGGGAGTTTTAGACCTGTATACGGGTGAGTAGGCTACTTAGACCAATACTCGACAAATAATTTTGCAATTTAGCTTAAAACACACAATTTGCATCCAAACAAACATTCAATCTTTAGAAAACATAAACTCAGATGAAAAATTATTTTTAGATAACATAATATATGTGAAAATATTCGTGATTGCACAAATTGTTAGGTCTCTTTTAACAACAAAAAAGAGCAAAACACAGGACCATCATGACATTATAATTGATCAATTCAAATGTTTCAACATGATCTTTATAATGTTCCAAAATGAGTTGTGTAGTTGAGTATTAGATGCAAGTTTCTTATAATATCGTATAATTGTTACAAATGGCGAAACTAAGATATTACACAACTCTAAATTATATTGCAATCAATCAGACCTCGATAAAACCAACCTATTCAGAATCATTACGGCTGACTGGACGTGTATATTAAAATGTGGGGTAGATTGCGTGGTTCATCTGTCTCATCTCTGTACCGTTCCACACTAATCTGTCAGGTTGCCGTGCCCTCTAGGGACGCGATTCTCTGTTTCCACGTTCCACGCACCGCGACTGGCGATTTGATATACAATGATATAATATCGTGTTCATGACAATACTAATTTCTCAAGAGAAATAAACTCTTCTTCTGTCGATAATGAGGTGTTTTGACTTTTTCGTATTTTATTGGAGGATGGGAATGCCCCTTTTGGACAATTTGCTGCTGTCAGAGAGAAAGCGAGAGAAAAAAAGAGGTAGAAAATATATTGTAAATAAATGTCACCAATTTGCTTTTCAAAATGAGATTGACACTTTTCTTGATTTATAATAATTGGATAACCGCTTACAAATTACACAGTTCTAAATAGCTATAGGCCTGGTAATTTCATAATCACATTATTTGAAGGGAGTTTGATTTGAATTTAGACACAAAGATTTCAATAATTTATATTTTTCGTTATCCAATAATCGCTTTGTAAGGTGCGCGGCAGGAGTAGATCTATATAGAATGCCAGTTCTTCATCTATTATTATTAATCGATCTTTATTCAACCAATAATTAAAAGCACGTGCAAAAGGACACGGTGTTGGTCCATCAATCACTAGCATTGACCGACCAGCACACAGGTAGGGAAAACAGGACAAACAGTACAAACATAACAAATATGAATAATTTAAATGAATCGGGTAAGGTGGAGACTTGAAGCCGTTATGCACTTCGTGAAGCTCCTCTACTCATACTTTTTTTAGTTTAAGACACGGGGCTTTGTCCCATTGGAGCATTCCAGATTGTGTAATACACAGCAAGAAGATGGAAAGTTTGGACCCGATGTCAACGCAGTTGAGGTTGAATTTAAAAGCATTCTTTTAAGATTTGAGAGGTATCGAACACTTCAATCTGAAATAATATTGAAGTGTTCGATACCTCTCAATTTTTCGTTTGTGCGCATTTTGGATATTGGTTTCTAATCAGTAAATGCACAGCAGTACTTCATCCAAACCGTCATCAGCAGATAGCACAGCAATACTTCATCAAAACCGTCACCAACCGTAGATAGCACGTACAGTATTACTTTATCAAAACTGTTATCAGCAGCAGATAGCAAAGCAGTGTTTCATCTAATTCTAAACCGTCATCAGCAGTAGATAGCACAGCAGTACTTCATCAAAACCGTCCCCCAACCGTAGATAGCACAGTATTACTTTATCAAAACTGTCATCAGCAGTAGACAGCAAAGCAGTACTTCATCAAAACTGTCATCAGCAGTAGACAGCAATGCAGTATAGTACTTCATCCAAACCGTCGTCAGCAGTAGATAGCACAGCAATACTTCATCAGTCAGGGCAAATGTCCAAACCTGGCAATCTGTAATATGTTTCCGAATCTGGAAACATATTGCCAAATCAGGCCAAATTGCTCTTTTTGCAATTGGTTATTTTTGTGGATTGAAAAACTACTTTTGCATGTTCAGTTAAGCGGTTACTTAATTTAATCAAGTCAAAATCATAACCACTTATCATAAAGCATGAATTGCAAAATGTGTGGTATTTATTTTTGTGACTTTGAGCCTGTAATATTTTCGCGAAATTAAATAGATCGCAAAATTAAGTAGTTTTTTTGTCTCTGGGGTCTTCATTTTAAGTTAGGGAATCACGGTTTTTGATGAATAATGCTCAGAAATTAATTGTATAAGTTCTGACCAAGGCTCATAAATGTTGTGAGGTTTGATATGTTTTAAAGCAAAGGCTTAATTGATTAATTAAGGGACTAATTAATCGTCAATCCTAACCGTCATCAGCAGTAGATAGTACAGCAGTACTTCATCAAAACCGTCACCAACCGTAGATAGCACAGTATTACGTTATCAAAGCTGTCATCAGCAGTAGACAGCAAAGCAGTACTTCATCCAAACTGTCATCAGCAGTAGATAGCACAGCAGTACTTCATCAAAACCGTCACCAACCGTAGATAGCACAGTATTACTTTATCAAACCCGTTATCAGCAGCAGATAGCAAAGCAATGTTTCATCCAAATCGCCATCAGTAGTAGATAGTACAGCAGTATTAATACAAAACATAATCAGTAGCAGATAGCATATTATTAGTACTTCATTCAAACCGTCACCAGCGCTACAGAAGTTCAGCTCATCCAGACGGCCTAACAGTAGTATAGTTTTAACGAATTTAGAAATGCGTTCATACTGAAACTAGTATCAGCAATTGAAAGGTTAGTATTTCCTCATCATCTATGAAAGACCAAAACAAGTGTAAATGTCTCGAACAGACAGCGTGGGAATCGTCTACTTGCGAATATGTGCGGGTAGGCTTAATTTTAACCGCTGGACTCTTATATTCCGTATAGGCTAATTATGAGCTGGATATTATTGTGTAATTGATCAATAGTTATCTGACATACACATCAATGGACTTTAAGGTTGTTCGATATAAATGTACATTACTTCTCAGATAATATAGGCATCATGTATTTTTATTTTCAATTAAACTTGATATTTTACGAATTAGCCCATTATTGTGCTTTGATGCGTTAAATAAAAGACCCTTGGCATTAAGAAATCATCTTTAATATCGCCATTGTCTTAATGTCGCTATTATGATCGTGTAACGACGTTTTAATTGGTTATTTTATCGGACTAGGTCGATAAAGTGCTTCTGGCTATTCGACCGCCTATCGGATATATGAACTAAAGATGACCGACAACTGATTTAATGAAACCGTAATTACACGTTTATTAGCAAACCACTAATCAGCCTTGCATAAGACCCTGATGCGCTGCAACCAGTGCCCATACGTCAAGGGCGGGAAAGGGAAAACGATTTGGAAAGATTGATAAAAAAACCCATCATTACGTCGTCCGCTGCTTACGGGCGGAACGATTTCGATGCCATCTTTAGGGGGAAACATGGTCATGATTAAAGTTGGTATAGAACAGCAGAAAATTAACCAAAATGACGAATTAGTTGACAGAAGACTAATTAGAAATCGAGTCCGACGGGCGCGCTGCGGATGGCTGGCTTGCTTGATAACCCTGGTTTATATCGTTCGTTTGATTAGTTCTTAGCATCATATATAGCTCAAGCAAAAAAAAACCAGTAGAGATTATTAGCCAAACGCTGCAAAGCTACTATTTTATATATAATCATAGAACGCTTGTTGTGCTTGTCAGTCGCGCTTGATGGCAAAATATTAGCAAAATAATCACGGGTTGGGGATCAACGGGATTTCTTTCCGCTCCGAGGCACACGCCTCTCTCTGAGGGGATTGGAGCAAATTAGAGCAAAGAAATAATAATCAAAGCTCAAAGATGATAGTAGTCATATTCTGGGTGAAGCCCCCGGTTTGACAAACGGTTCAGCGGTGCATACACATCAAAAACTAATCACGTCATACGATTTAGGTGAACATAAACCATATACAAGCTTTTTTCTCATCCGTTTATGTAATGATATATATGAACTAAGGAGATACCTGACGCACTCTTTTGATGGATGTGTTATGGTCATATTGATGACGTTCGTCGCAAATTGAAATCCACACTTGGACGCATGAGCAGATATGGCGTAACAGGTGTCGAATTTGTTAGGGATCTCTGCGGTGTGTAATCTGACAAAATAAAGGAAACAGAGGGAAAATTCTGCCAAATATTAAGAATTAATAATGGTATGCCACCAATCCCTCTTATTATTTTGTCCTTCCAGTATGTCATATTGGGCCAATGGGGGTGGATATTTGGTTATTATTTCAAACAAAGGATTGCCTATTATGATATGTTGCGCTATCTACTGATGATGACGGTTTGGATGAAGTACTGCTGTGCTATCTACCGATGACGGTTTGGATGAAGCAACGCTGTGCTATCTTCTGCTGATAACGGTTTGGATGAAGCACTGCTGTGCTATCTACCGGTTTGGATGAAGCAACGCTGTGCTATCTACTGCGATTGTGGATTAGATGAAGCACCGTCTGCTGATAACGGTTTGAATGAAGAACTGATGTCCTACAAAATATACTGCCGACAACGATTTGAATGAAGAACTCACCTGCTGCCGAATACTGCCGACAACGGTTTGGATGAAGCACTGCTGTGCTATCTTCTGCTGATAACGGTTTGAATAAAGACCTGATGTGCTATAAAGTATACTGCCGATAACGGTCTGAATGAAGAACTGGTCTGCTGCCAAATATACTGCCGGCAACGGTTGCTATCTGCTGCTGATGACGGTTTGGATGAAGCAACGCTGTGCTGTATACTGCCAATACTGCGCTATATTCAGCTGATAACGGTTTGGATGAAGCACTGCTGTGCTATCTTCTGCTGATAACGGTTTGGATGAATAAATGCTGTGCTATCTTCTGCTGATAACGGTTTGGATGAAGCACTGCTGTGCTATCTTCTGCTGATAACGGTTTGGATGAAGCACTGCTGTGCTATCTACTGCTGATAACGGTTTGGATGAAGCACTGCTGTGCTATCTACTGCTGATAACGGTTTGGATGAAGCACTGCTGTGCTATCTTCTGCTGATAACGGTTTGGATGAATAAATGCTGTGCTATCTTCTGCTGATAACGGTTTGGATGAAGCACTGCTGTGCTATCTTCTGCTGATAACGGTTTGGATGAAGCACTGCTGTGCTATCTACTGCTGATAACGGTTTGGATGAAGCACTGCTTTGCTATCTTCTGCTGATAACGGTTTGGATGAAGCACTGCTGTGCTATCTTCTGCTGATAACGTTTTGGATGAAGCACTGCTGTGCTATCTTCTGCTGATAACGGTTTGGATGAAGCACTGCTGTGCTATCTTCTGCTGATAACGGTTTGGATGAAGCACTGCTGTGCTATCTACTGCTGATAACGGTTTGGATGAAGCACTGCTTTGCTATCTTCTGCTGATAACGGTTTGGATGAAGCACTGCTGTGCTATCTTCTGCTGATAACGTTTTGGATGAAGCACTGCTGTGCTATCTTCTGCTGATAACGGTTTGGATGAAGCACTGATGTGCTATCTTCTGCTGATAACGGTTTCGATGAAGCACTGCTGCGCTATCTTCTGCTGATAACGGTTTGGATGAAGCACTGCTGCGCTATCTTCTGCTGATAACGGTTTGGATGAAGCACTGCTGTGCTGTCTTCTGCTGATAACGGTTTGGATGAAGCACTGCTGTGCTATCTACTGCTGGTAACGGTTTGGGTGAAGAACTGCTGTGCTATAAAATATCTACTGCTGATGTCGGTTTGGATTAAGTAGGCCTATAGTGCTGCGCTATCTACTGCTGATTGCGGTTTAGATCATGTTAAGATGAAGCACTACTGAGCTGTCTTGATTATGTTTGGATGGATTGGATGAAGCACTCCCTTGTTTTACCTACCGCTGATCGAATGAAATAGTTTGAAAGATAATACCACTAGACTGACAGTAGAAACGTTGTGTATAACTCTTTCGTCTCATTTTTGAAAATCCTCTTTAAATTACTTCTGGACATTACATCAGTTATAACTTGTATTCTAAATGGTCAATGCAATGATGTCTAAAAAGTACAAATCTCATTTTGCAAAAAGCAAATTGATGAAATTGATATATATATTTTACTCTCTTTCATTCCTTTTCTCTCCCATTCAGCAAACTGTCCAAAAGGTGCAATCCCATCCTCCAATGAAATATGAAAAAAGTCCAAAGACCTTATTAGCAACAGAAGAAGAGTTTATTTCTCTTGAGAAATTAGTATTGTCATGAACACGATATTATATCATTGTATATCAAATCGCCAGTCGCGGTGCGTGGAACGTGGAAACAGAGAATCGCGTCCCTAGAGGGCACGGCAACCTGACAGATTAGTGTGGAACTGTACAGAGATGAGACAGATGAACCACGCAATCTACCCCACATTTTAATATACACGTCCAGTCAGCCGTAATGATTCTGAATAGGTTGGTTTTATCGATGTCTATTTGATTGCAACATAATTTAGAGTTTTGTAATATCTTCGATTCGCCATTAAACTGTAGTATCATAATAAACCTTGCGTTTAATTCTAAACTTAGACAACTTGAAATCATCCTTTTAGGCCTCCTATACTATTTAAATTTATCCATGATAATGACCCCGATATGCAGGTCTTGTCCTGTCTTTTGCTAATACTTTTTTCTGCAAGGGGAACCAACAATTTGGGCAATCTAGAATCACCATTACGTTTAGTAATCTTTCAATCGAGTTCATCGAATGTTTGTTTGATCGCAAACCCCAGTTTTTAGATAAATCACTTGTCATGTGTTGGTGCAATACTCTCATCACTCCCCTGGATATTGGTCCAAGTCCACGGGAAAGCTTCTCATGAAGGCCATTTCAAATACAATATAATGCCATTTGGGAAGTGCGAGAGGCTGATAAAGGGTAAAGGGGTCTTGACAGCCGTATACAAACTCGTATATGTGCCCAACAAATGTCGGAGTACCCCGAGAACATCGCCCTTGTGTACAAATCTGCTCTGGCTGTTGCTTCGACATAAACATTTATTAAGCACAGGGTGTCCCAAAAGTTTCTATACATTTGTAAAGCTTTGTATATCTCTTCAAATAATTCGCAGTACCAAAATGAAAACATATTTGGATAGAGAAAACTTGTAGAATTATGTTGATAAATAAATAACCAGGCTCCAAAGTACTTATGCGACCTTATTTCCATCAAGGAACCCTTAGGTCTACAACGGAGGAAAACTAACACTGTCACCTATGGCCAAAGATCATTCTCTCATGCATCTCCTGAACTTTGGAACCGGCTCCCATCTCATGTTAGAAATGCCACATCACTGCAGCAATTCAAGAGCTCGCTCAAGACTCACCTCTTTCAGCAAATGACTTTATAATGTTTTGTATCTTTGTTCATATTTTGTACTTTTCTTCTTTCTTTTTTTTTCTTTTTTTTTGTTCAGCGCACTGGGGTCTTGCGACGGAGTGCGCTTAATAAGCATGGTTTATTATTATTATTATTATTATACCATTCTTGACTCCTTTTCGGAGGCCCTTAATATAAAACACTCGCTGACATGTTTGGTCACATAACTCAATACCATTATAGTTGTTCAACTTCAAAAAGATTACATTAAGAATGTCATCTATTGTACACTGGCGCCCTATGTATATTGCCTGTCTTTACAACGCGCATTGTGAAGCCCCTTGTATAGGGGATTCTGGGCCCATGGGTTTCATTTACATTTGAAATGTGCAAATTCCGATTCCGAGGCCAGTCAAATACCATGAAGTGTAAAACAATTCGTAATGAGTGCACTGGGAAATGAATGGAGCCTTAAAATTGTTGGGCTTTATGGGAGGGGTAGCCAGAGAAGGAGCAGAGACTAATTTATCCAGAAATCTGTGAAACGACCCGCCAGTGTGTAGCCTAAACTGAACATCGATCAGCACATAACCACCGGGTGTTTTTTTTAATTTTTCCCATCAACGGGCTAATTTAGATCAATTCTCCAGGGGTCTCAACTCTCAACGACATGTATTAATGTTAGTCTAGATCATCCCGCATTGTCCTCAAAAAACAATCAACGCAGATAATGGAGTGATGTCAAAATGTAACCCATGCGCAAATTTGCCACGCGGGAAAAATAATAGTCATGAAAGACAAAACACGTGTCAAGTCAAGTTGAAGTCTTAAATCACTGTAACGTAGGTCTATGTAGTGTCATTATCATACAGGATACTACATTATCATATGATTGCGATATTGCTTTGCTATCTACTATTAACGACGGTTTTGATGAAGTAATACTGTGCTATCTACTGCTGATGACGGTTTGGACTGTTGCGCTATCTACCGCTGATGGCGGTTTTGATAATGGAATACTGCGCTACCTACTATTAGACGACGGATTTGATGAAGTACTGTTGTGCTATCTATACTGCTGATGACGGTTTAGAGGGAAATATTGCTGTGCTATCTACTACTGACGACGGTTTTGATTAAGTTATACTGTGTGCTATCTACTGCTGATATATCTACTATTGATGACGGTTTGGTTTATGAATTGCTGCGCTTAAGTCTACTACTGATGATGGTTTGGATGAAGTACTACTGTACTGCTGTGCTGTCTATCGCTGATGACGGTTTGGACGAAGTCCTGTTGTGCCATCTACCGGTGATAACGGTTTTAGTGAATTTGTGCTGTGCTATCTACGCATGACGACGGTTTTGATGAAATAATATTGTGCTTTATACTGCTGATGACGGTTCTGATGAAGTAATATTAGTGTTTTCTACTGCTGATGACGGTTTTTAATAAATTAATATTAGGCTATTGATTACGGTTTTGATGAAGTAATATAGGCTACTTGCTATCTATTGATGACGGTTTTGATAAAGTTGTGCTATCTACTACTGATGACGGTTTGGATTAGGAATTGCTGTGCTAAAATATACTACTGACGACGGTTTTGATGAAGTAATACTGTGCTATCTACCGCTAATAATGGTTTAGATAAAGTACTCCTAAGGGACCGTTCATAAATACTTTGGTGGGGGGCTGGATAATTTCATTTTTGGTATATCAACACTTTTTTGACCCCTCCCCCCCTCTCGCCATGCCACAAACTTTTTTGACCCCCCCCCCCCTGTATTACTGCCTGCACCTGAAACTTTCTTCCCCCCCCCCCCCCCCCCCCCCCCCCGTTCATTGTTATCAAGTTCAGAGAACATCTATATGTTATCTTTTATGGGATTTTTTACAGAATTTGACCGTGTATCATATTCTATTTTGATGGACGCATCACATCTAGGAGGGCAGGTTGTAGAATCTAGAGTGAATCAGAACTCCCACTGCAGGTATCTTTGGACATGGTCTTTAATCCCCTGAATAATTTCACATATTTATGCATGGATCTCTCTCTGTTCATGAAACCAATTAGGATGCTCCCTCCAATTATATATCCTGGCTTTGAATACTATGTGCTCGCAATTGTTGTTTGCTATTGATATGAATTTGCCCTTCATTTTTTTTTTAACTGGGGGCTAGTACATGAACATATAGGCCCGTGGACATATTCGCGCGTAGCGTGCCAAAAAATTGCTATTTTTACGTTGATTTATGAACGTTCCGTAAATAATGTGCATAACAGGTAAAGCAGGGGTTTGGGGGCGAAGCCCCCAGAAAATGTTGGAAACTAATAAGTGTTTAAACTTTTTTGACCCCCCCTCTGTTGTGGTTCTCAAAAACTTTTTTGACCCCCCCTTTGCAGAGTATCAACACTTTTTGGGCCCCCCCCTATAATAATTATCCAGCCCCCCCCCCCCCCCCCCCCCCCCCCCCGCCCCACCAAAGTATTTATGAACGCTCCCTAAGTGTTCTAAATTTCACAAAACAAATATGTTATATAAATGATAAACAACATAAGCGCGTCATGGTCTTATATTGCAAATAATTGCAATAAATATCTTGAAGACTTTCGTAATTTTCTCTCTGTGTTTATCTTTATGTTCGGGATGTATTTAACCAGAAATTGACAAAGTATTGAAACCTACAAAATGAAATAACACATAAGTACTAGTAGCTATGCGCGATGCGCAGTCGTATTTCTCGTATAAAACATTCCGAATTCCCTACTCTATCAAGTCATTATTCTATCTGATGGGGTATACTGCCAGATAAATCAAATGTCTGTAGCGAGCGATTATTTGCCCGTATGAAGACCTTTGATTATCCAGTAGCTCAGTTGAGATACGCCGAAAGACAATTTAATATTACACATATCCTCACAACAACAGGTTTTGTCCTTACAGCAAATCCAAAACCGACAAAAAAATCTAACGAATTCTTCAGGGCTTTAATTTGCTTGTTTATTTGATCCGCAGAGAGTTCTGTGTTTTTACGAATCGCCCTTAAGTCAGGCTAAAAGGCGCGAAACATGTTTTGGATGATTTTGGTCTCATTTCGTGCAGACCGCACGGAAATTACAAAACTGACATCTGTCACGCAGACGACCTTTTTTGTACCACGGGCTTTCCACATCATAGTTACTTTTAATTAATTGTTTTCGAGAAGAAGAAAAAATGATACAATTCAATTTTTTTTTCATTGAGATTTTTTTTAATCATAGATAAACAAATACCAGAAAAAAAGTTACAGTTGCAAACTGACTGACAGCTGGTTTGCAAATCAAAATAGTATGCATAATTTAATATATAATCAAGACGAATCATTTCTTGATGTTGGTATAGTCTAAAGATACATGTAAGTTCAACAAGTAAGTATTCAAAAATTCTGTGGATCATTTGCAACAATACTCGCGTGTTCCAATTCAGATATGCGTACGATATGCAATGATACGCATCGTTAAACTCGCTCGGCATCATCATGATCATTGAATGAGCGAAGTGCGTTTTGTTTTTACGTCGTATTGAAATACACTAACACCGAGATTGGGCGGCGTTTTGATCGCTGATAAACCACTTAAGAGTCGCACTGTTTCACACCTGATTTATTTTATCGAATTTGTAACCGTGAGCAATAAAAGGTTATACATGTAGAAATATACATATTTATTCGTCTCACTTACTTTCTAACGCTGATTTCACAAGGCGCCGAAATCAAACTCGGATTGACTTCCTTTCTTTTTCACACTTCTTCACACTTCAATTGACCATGTGGTTTCGTACGTAAATATCATTTTGACAATTGCGAAAAAGGCTTGTAACTACAGCATTTTACCTGATGTCATTTTTTGTTATGTTACACAAGTCTATAATAACAGTTACGCCTCGTCAGCCACTAAAAAATCAGAATTGATTCGTCGGGCATCATTTGATTAGATTATTGCTAATATTTACGGTTTGGTCGTGTGGCACGGCTTGAGACGTGTTCTTCATTTATCGGTTATAGTGACGATGTACTTTTAAACCCTCAAGATGAGAGAGAGACCGTGATGATTAAACTGACGTTTTTCAAGTCATACATGTAGAATAATAATAATATGATTTAATACAGCGCCATCTATCTAGGCAACCTATAGATGGGGTGACATTTGTTGACATTTAGGACGCCCTCTGTTGGTTTGAGACAAAACACACCGGGCAAGAGTTCCTTTAGTTTACATAGGCCAGATCAGGTTTTCTAACTAGAATGTGGTGTCACAGCAAATTGTTATCAAAACTGTCTTTAAACTTGCTTAGGAATGCTATAAGCTATCGCATTTCACAAAAAAACTAAAACTAAATGTGTTTTACAATTCATTAGAAAGAAATTTCATGTTGTCTTCATTAACTTTACTGTATATTCTGCCTGGAGGGAAACAACAGAGGGTGTCCCATTTGTAAATACATGACATCATCCGGTAACGTAGTGCCCGGCAGTATGCGTGCGCACCTAATGTGCTTTAATTCACACTTGATTGATCATTACTTACCATGCTTACTGTGTAATAGTGCAGTAGTCATGGTCTGCATCCCTAAGCACAATAAGAGACCAGGTACTAAATCTGGTTGCCTGGCAGTATGCGTACGCACCATAAGGGCATGTGCTTTTAAAATTGGCGCTCAGTGATGTGTGTTTTGCTTTCGAATAGTATGTATGCAGTAGTCATGGACTAGTACCTCTAACATGTCTTTAGACCAGGCGCTAATCAATTTGTAAACACTACTAATGTAAACAACGGTCACCCCATCTATAGATGGGGTGACATGTGACGTCATGCCGAGCATTTGGTCGGCAGTTGCCATTGTTCTTCACCCGGCGATGTGCGCGCGCATCATGTTTTGTTTAGGACCCGTGCTTTTAAAACTCGCGCCAAAGCATTACAAAAAGCAATAAGCGCAGTGGACATAAGTGTTTTGGTCATATGATCGACAGTCCAGTCCCTTCGACCGTTTTGTTGATAAACATTGCTGTCACCCATCTATTCAGAGGCGCTATACGTTACAGCATGAGCATGTGACAAAGATTACCATGAGAAATAACATAAATAATAAATTAAACATGATATGCACATTGGAACAAATATGTTTTAAGACGGTCTTTAAAAGAAGTCGTAACAACTACATGTTTTCACCCAAATTCAAAAGCAAAGTCCATCATAATGTATATTTGATGCTAGCATGGCCAAATATATATGCTATGCTTAAAGGCATATTATGTGATCTTTTCCAGAGAGCGCCCTCTATTCAATATTTTTTTTAGAAATTAGATTTTCTTGCAGATTTACATTTCTGATCATAAATCATACATACATTCCAAGTTACAGAGCGATACGATTCCTAATTACCTCAAAATCATGGTTTTAGAGTGAATTTTAGAGTGAAAATATAAATAATCCGACAGTTTATTTTCACTCTAAAATCATGATTTTGAAGTAATTAAGAATCGTATCGCCCTGTAACTTGAAATGTATGTAAGATTTATGATCAGAAATGTAAATCTGCAAGAAAATCTTCTTTCAATTTTGTTTTTGATGTTGAGGGCGTTCCCTGGAAAGATCACATAATATACCTTTAATTTATATCCGATAACCAGGTTATCGACGTTATCTGGCATCCGTCGCTTGTCTGATGTGCTGATCCTTTAGTCCTACATATTTAGACAATGACAATATATTCATCTTTCGTTATTGTGTTTTCAGCAATGACCTTAAAGTGAGATTTGGCAAAACAATGTTATGTTGGTGTAACGGGTTGAACATACGGTATATAGGTAGAATCATTAAGCATTCTTATATATTTCAGGGGCGGGCGAACGGAGCTTTCAATAAGATTCACTCGGTCCGGCATTCCCATTACTAATAAAATCCAAGTTATTTCAAAATACTGTTTAAAAATATTAAAATTGAGTAACAAGATCAATATATTATTACAAATGACTGTTTTATCGTGACTTCCTACTTTTCGTCCTATGTAGTGCAACGGATATGGGAGGAATATTCAGCAGAAGTGGGTCATTCAACATATAGCACTATACTCAATGGTCGATTTCTGCCGTCGGTGTGCGAACATAAATACCACAATTGTGGAGAAAGTGGGTGACAAAACCATTTCGGAGACACCCCGAGTCTGTTTTGTTTTTACTCTGTTCTCAAATACTGTATAATGCACATAATATTCCGTTCAATTGTCAAAACAGGTACAATCATGTTTCCACAAATTACTTAATTGAAAATTAATGAAGAACTTAATTGCTTCCTTAGCGTACACTGATACTAGTCTCAGGCTAAAATGTTGAGTAAAACGTTTACTCAACGTTGAGTAACTATGCAACAGTTCAACAGTTGAGTAAACAATGCCCAATATGTTCAACAGTTGAGTAAACAATGCCCAATATGTTCAATAGTTGAGTAAAAATGCCCAACATATTACTCAACTGTTGAACATATTGGGCATTGTTTACTCAACTGCTGAACATATTGGGCATTGTTTACTCAACTGTTGAACATATTGGGCATTGTTTACTCAACTGTTGAACATATTGGGCATTGTTTACTCAACTGCTGAACATATTGGGCATTGTTTACTCAACTGTTGAACATATTGGGCATTGTTTACTCAACTGTTGAACTGTTGCATAGTTACTCTTACTCTCATTTACTCAACATTTTAGCAGTGTACCATAGAGCGTGTTTCTGCTGGGCAAGTTACCGCTAATAAACGCTAAGTTTGCCCAGTAGAAACAGGCAGAACCGGGCAATAATCGGTATTTTTGGTAATCCCAAAAACCTTCACAAAGCAGGTTTGGAACCAGCAATAATCGGCAATAATCGGCAATGGTCACAGGTCACTAATAGGTATATCAAATAAGGTGGGGCCGTTTCAAAAATCCTTAAAATCGTGATACGTGTCTCTATTTTAAATAGAAGTTGTCAAAAAAACATAACATTTTTGGTATCATATTAAAGACAATTTATCCAGCTACCGAATAAAAAAAGGATTAAAGCCACATGTTTAGCAACAGCGAAGTTATCAATCTAAACGTCGAGTGAGTCAAGGGTGGGGCCGGTGGATGTGGCGCCGGTGGACAGTGGCGTAGCTCGGGGGGGGGGGGGGGGGGGGCAGGGGGGAAAATGCCCCCCCCCCCCCCCTGACGGGAAAAACCCATTTGTGCCCCCGCCCCCAAAACCCATTTGTGCCCCCGCCCCAGCCCCTCTAAAAAAATTAATAAGGGGAAAAAAAAGAAAATAGGGGAAAAAACCGAGATTGCGTGCGGGGTACTTGTTTTGTGTGGGCATATTCAGCTCAAATAGTAAAATATAAGGCAAAATTGGACATATAGTACATGTACTGTGCGATTTTTTTTTTGACCGTGCGAAATTTTTTGACCTCCCCCCTCCCCCTCCCCCACTTACGTGAAAATCACGAGTTGGTGACTTGGAAAAAATTTGGGGCAACCTTTTACGAAAATTTCAGAAATCTTGCCCCCCCCCCCCCCCTGAAAAAAATCCCAGCTACGCCACTGCCGGTGGATGTGGCGCCCATAGGTTTTTACACAAAAAAGCGGAAAACTAGAACTTTTGAAATTGATGCCATTTTAAAAGTATACATAGGAAAGTTTTCAAACTTCTCATATGTGTTAATAACAAGTGCCTGCTACTATGAATACTAATATCTCTACTAGAATATGATGTTCAATTCAGGGAGTGTTTTAATGTAAAAAAATACACCGTTTTATTCATTTTATTGATTAAACAATAGCCAAATCGCAGTCTCTCTATTTCATTTGTGTGACTCTTCGGTCCTTTTCTACCCTGGGTAGTAAAACATTTAACTAAAAAAGCCAGAAGTGTTTCTTCACAGAATTGTTCATAGATTTATGAAAAATTTGCTATTTAGACCTATTTTGGACCACCCTGTATTCACAATGAAAGGAACTTTAACGATATTCATGTAGTTCATTTTGATAACCATTTTCTTTTAAATTAAATAGTCGATGCTAACTAAATTTCATAGAATGTTATATACAAACCTTCATTTTATGCATTATTTCATCATAATTTTAGACACCCTGTACTTTTCCTGTGTACATTTTGGGCAAGTGATTCTTAGCAAATTTGGTAGCACCTTCTGCGGTTGTTCTGATTTTGGTGACTATCTTCAGCTAAACCCTAATTGTACAAACTATCAAAATATTTTGTGAGGAGCAAAAACGATCAACTTTATTTTATGTTCCACCCTGTAAAAATTGTACACACCCTGTATAATTTGATTCTTTTTTGCAAAAATGAAAAACCTTGAATCATAAGCTTTCCAACAATATATAGTTTGTGGGTCATTAAGTATGTAAAAGTTAAGTTTTGTCCCGTTAATCAGAATTTGTGAATTTCTCAACATTATTAGAAGTGAAACATTTTTTTGGACCAGTTCGTGACTTCTGACCCAATAAACCCAGCAGAAAAAGAAAGGTGATTCTTAGCGGTTTGCGCCGTGAACCGTGTCACGCTGGGTTATACACATTATTGTGAAGCAATCTTTTTCAGGAGCGGTGGCATTGTTTGGGATTACAAAAGGTCACACGTCGTGGCCCATCGACTAGGATCGATAAACGTAGCGGTAACTTTTCGCGAGTAGAAACAGGGGGATTAAAAACTTACCGATTGAAACTTAGCGTTTATTAGCGTTTACTTTTTGCAGTGCCCCAGCAGAAACACGCTCATAGTGTGGAAAGGTGCCAAAAGAAACTAGTTGCGGTGGCACTAGGAATATTCTTAAAGTTGAAAGATAAGCTTGGATCTACTTTGGCTTTCTCGTATGATAAGACACTGCAATTCATTAATATCTTAAATGTGGCTTAGATATCTTACAAATGAGGTAGGGCATAATAAAGTATGAGGTGTCACTCATGAAAATTAAACCTACCCGTTCGTTGAGAAGTAAGATCATTTGTATCATGGGCTAGTAGCAGATACCCTCACAACACGTACACAAACACAACACGTACAATCGATTAGCTGAAAAAATCCCTAAATTATCACGATATGTTCATACGGTCTTCCACAAACATGACAAAGGGACGAGCTTCATCATCATGATCATGTTCATCAGTAACTTCTACTTCATTTCATTTCAATAAGGCAACAGTACACGGATGAGAAACTAAACACCTAAACGTCTGTCCCTACCTATCATTCGATACTATCCCTACACACATCGAGCTCGAGTTGCTAATCAAGCTGAATCCAGCGCGTGTTGAAGCCAAATTATGACTTCTATCATACGGCCTTCCCTTGTACATGAACACTGATTTCCCAAGGCGACCTATGCTTCATTCTTTTCCCTGTACACTTTTTTCTCGTTTTTCTTCTTCTTTTTTTCTCTCTCACTCTCTGTCTTGGTCAATCGTATTCTGGACGTGTGTAACAAGCCGTGGCTATATCTTCATGTGTCAAAAAGATCACTACCAATTTTCTGATAGGAGGAGTAGCCATAGTCGTAGCCGCTACGTCCGACCACGCGATTCTTTCGGATGGGCCACGGGCTTAACACCGGATAATACCCAGCATGCCCTCGTGCAACCAAGTGAACGCGAGTGTCAACTAAACTCGTGATAAGTGATATTACCCAAATGAGTTTGAATGGTGGGTTAGCAGATACTGTTGGAACCAGTTTGCAATTTCCTGCAAATCATCTCCCACAAGGTTTTGCTAGAAGTGAGAAATAATACACAACGGATTGGGTGTTAGATTAATATTGTTAGATCTTATGATGGGAATCTCATAGCTTTTGTTTTTAAGTTTTGAATAATAAAAATTGTATACGGACGATGTATGATCACGTGCGGTGGGTATGGCGAGATTGATGAAAATATCTGCTGGTGCCATATGAACGATTTCAATGTTGTCATATAGCAGATCTTTGGGGATAATACAGATTTAATTGCTACTGAAATATGTAAGTAATATGGCAGAATATTTACAGTAGTCCTGATAAGATATGCATTTGATAGGGTTGTCGCCATTGATATTTGCTCATATTGTTTGAAAAAATATGCAAATAGCTATGATATGTACAACTGTAATAGTTTGGAAGTTAGTGTGATACGGTATATCTAAATACTGTTGTATTATGCTGATGACGGTTTGACAGTTTGAACGAAGTACTGCTGTGCTGTCTACTGATGATGATGGTTTGGATAAAGTAATACTGTGCTATCTACTGCTGATGGATGAAGCACTGTGCTATTTACTACTAAGGTTAGGATAAAGTAGGCCTACTGTTGTGCTGGCTGTCTATGACGGTGTTGATGAAGTACTATCATTGTGCATATCTACTGCTGATGAAGGTTCGGATGAAGAATTCTTCTGCCGTACTTTTATCAGGCACTAGCACTGCTGTGTTATCTAAAACTAATTATTATTTTGAAGAAGGGATGATATGCGTCTTGACACTTTCCTCGCGGCTATTGGTTTTACCAAATACAAAACAGATTTGTCAGAAACCTTTCCCAAAGGTCAAGGTCTATCTCATGGATTACTATACCAAATACTAGGCATGTGTGTACTTATTGTAATGCATTTCTCATGGTGATTCCAAATATGGTAATTAACTTGAATAATATTGACATTTTTGAAACAAGTTTGTGAAATTTTGGAATGTCGTATGCAGACGCCTGCCGCGTGGAAAGGGTTAAGTGTTACGACACATTCTCCCGATGAAGACAGCACTACATATGCATGAATATGAGATTTGTGTTTGAATCAGAGCTACACATAAGAAGCATTACAAGTACTGCTAGGTTTAAGTTTATACAAATAACTATTATCAGCATGTTCATATGTTTTTTCAGAGTAAAGACAATCACCTCTTTCAAATAAACATGTAGATACCATTAAAGCTCAAAAGTTCAAAATTAAAAGACATTGCATCAGTAAACCCATAAACCAAGTTTATCTAGCTGCTAAACATGACTATTCGTGTTTTTTTCGCTTGATGAGATACACATCTACCCGGTTTAAAGATGGCTAGATGAGCGTGAGTTCCACTAACGGTACATTACAATAAAGGCGTAGATTGAACCCACATTGTTTTGTCATAAAAATATAATAAGAACGTGTTTTAATTAAAAGATAACAATAAAAGGAAAAAGCGTCTTCTGTGTTTTTGTACCAGTCTATAACATAATACCATACGGGAGATAATATTAAAGTTTTCAATGTCATAACTGAACACAATATTAAAGATAAACAAAAAATGCACAAAAACTATCGACTGCGGGGATTTGAATTTAATAAACCTTTCGCTGATACACTGTATCTCTCGGGTGTTTTAGCGTTTTTGACCAGTTATGAAATAAACAAGTTACTGATTTGTGAAACGTATAAATATGAATGTCCTTGGTAGGTATTTATTGATAATATGAAAGAAGGTTTTTAAACTGGTAAAAATTACTTAGAGAGTTGGTAAGGTCAACATCCGATCGTTATGCAAATGAAAATAGGCTATTAGCTGGTAGATTTGTACTTGAAACTCGATCAAAAACAATATAAAACATGCACATGATTTCTGATTGTAGATTACTTCCATACCATCATATCAGTCATTTCATTCAGTTCGTAATATCTGCCATTTCACGATTTGTTATTTCTTTTCTTTTGAATATTACTTTCTGATTCTTTCAACCTCTAGTCGAACAAATCCGCTTCAACCGCATCAAGCTAGTGGGGAATCATATCATTCTCAACATATGGAAGCAAATTCTGTTCCCTTTTTCATTCACAAGCTTAGGGGTCAATTGTTCAGAACCGGAAAATTCTCATGAGTTCTGAACTATCCCGGGTTTCGGGAAATCACTATTATCATATAATTTTCACAGCCAAAATAGCTGTCTAAAGAGCGTTACTCTTAAGATCTAAAGGTCCCTGGTTCAAACGCGGAGAACTCTCATGAGTTCTGAACTATCCAGGGTTTTGGCAAATGATTGTTATCATTTAGATTTGGTTTTTCTTCTAATAATATTCAAAACACAATTCAAAAGCATTTTATTGTTCCGATTAAAACACTTGTAGAAAGGAAACTGAAGATTTTATCAAATGATCACACATTCATGAAGACAGGAGACAAATATAAAAAATGACAAAAACAAATTCTAAATATTAAACGACCCTGCCAGGACTCGAACCTGGAATCCCCTGATTCGTAGTCAGATGCCTTATCCATTGGGCCACAGGGCCGCTCGTGTATGTGTTAACTGAGCCCTTTATTTTCAATACAGTCATGACAGGGTTTTTTCAAAGCCTCTAAATATGATCATGCATCTCCATACTTGCAAGAATTACACTGGCTTCCTGTGATGGAATGGATTGAATTTAAAAAAAACTATTTTTTGTTTTTAAATGTTTCACTCACGTGCTCCACCATACATTGAGATCTAAATGTCCCTGGTTCAAAACCAGAGAACTCTCAAGCTAGTGGGGAATCATATCATTCTCAACATATGGAAGCAAATTCTGTTCCCTTTTTCATTCACGAGCTTAGGGGTCCATCTCCATGGTTCAGAACCGGAGAATTCTCATGAGTTCTGAACTATCCCGGGTTTCGGGAAATAATTATTATCAGTATAATTTTCACAGCCGAAATAGCAGTTCGAAGAGCGTTACACTGAAGATCTAAAGGTCCCTGGTTCAAACCCGGAGAACTCTCATGAGTTCTGAACTATCCCGGTATTTGGCAAATGATCATTATCATTTATATTTGGTTTTTCTTCTGATAATATTCAAAACACAATTCAAAAGCATTTTGTTGTTCCGATTATAACACTTGTAGAAAGGAAACTGATGATTTTATCAAATGATCACACACTCATGGAGGAGACAGGAGACAAATAGGAAAAATAACAAAAACAAATTCAAAATATTAGACGACCCTGCCAGGACTCGAACCTGGAATCCCCTGATTCGTAGTCAGATGCCTTATCCATTGGGCCACAGGGCCGCTCGTGTTAGTGTTTACTGAGCCCTTTATTTTCAATACAGTCATGACCGGGTGGTTTTTTTCAAAGCCTCTAAATATGACCATGCATCTCCATACTTGCAAGAATTACACTGGCTTCCTGTGATGGAACGGATTGAATTCAAACAAATTATTTTTTGTTTTTAAATGTTTAACTCACGTGCTCCACCATACATTGAGATCTAAAGGTCCCAGGTTCAAAACCGGAGAACTCTCATGAGTTCTGAACTATCCCAGGCTTCGGCAAATGATTATTATCATTACAATTTTGCTCTTCTTCTAATAATATTCAAAACATAATTCAAAAGCATTTATTGTTCCGATTATTACACTTGTAGAAAGGAAACTGAAGATGTTATCAAATGATCACACATTCATGAAGACAGGAGACAAAAATGACAAAAACAAATTCAAATTATTAGACGACCCTGCCAGGACTCGAACCTGGAATCCCCTGATTCGTAGTCAGATGCCTTATCCATTGGGCCACAGGGCCGCTCGTGTAAGTGTTTACTGAGCCCTTTATTTTCAATACAGTCATGACAGGTTGTTTTTTCAAAGCCTCTAAATATGACCATGCATCTCCATACTTGCAAGAATTACACTGGCTTCCTGTGATGGAACGGATTGAATTCAAAATCATATTTTTTTGTTTTTAAATGTTTCACTCACTGTGCTCCACCATACATTGAGGAATTTCATTTAACTTATATGCCTGGCAGGAGTGGGCTTCGCTCGAGCACTGACACTGGACTTCTTAGTATACCTAAAACACGCCTTGTTTCCGCAAGTAAAGGTTTCTCTGCCGCCGCTCCTATGCTCTGGAACAAGCTCCCACATAATATCCGTCATGCTTCTTCTGTTACCCAGTTCAAAAAACTATTAAACACGCATCTTTTCTTGCGTAATTTGTAATCTGTTTGGTTGTTCTTCTCATCAACTTGTTTTAAATGTGTTTGTATTTCAAAAAGTTATATTGTGTATGTATTTTTACCTTTTACCAAGTATGTACTTTTACCTTTTACACCGTGTATGTATTTAATTCTATATGTATTTTATTCTGTTAAAGCGCTGTGGTACCTCATTGTGTAAGAGCGCTATATAAATGCCTTGTATAATAATAATAGTAATAATACTAATAGTAATAATAATATTAATGACAGTTGCAATCAGTTTTGCGCTCTCATGTACCTATTATTTACGTTTTCACACACATTTAATATCCGAAATAGCTCAGTTGGGAGAGCGTTAGACTGAAGATCTAAAGGTCCCTGGGGGGGGGGGCGTTAGACTGAAGATCTTAACGTCCCTCTCATGAATTCTGCACAATCCCGGGTTTCGGCAAATGATTATTATCATTTAGATTTTGTTTTTCTTCTAAAATAATATTCAAAACACAATTCAAAAGCATTTTGTTGTTCCGATTATTACACTTGTAGACAGAGGAAACTGATAATTTTATCCAATGATCACACACTCATGGAGACAGGAGACAAATATAGGAAAAATGGCAAAAACAATTTCAAAATATTAGACAACCCTGCCAGGACTCGAACCTGGAATCCCCTGATTCGTAGTCAGATGCCTTATCCATTGGGCCACAGGGCCGCTCGTGTAAGTGTTTAATAATCCCTTTATTTTCAATACAGTCATGACAGTTGCAATCAGTTTTAGCGCTGTCAGGTACCTATTATTTAGGTTTTCACACACATTCAACAGCCGAAATAGCTCAGTTGGAAGAGCGTTAGACTGAAGATCTAAAGGTCCCTGGTTCAAAACCGGAGAACTCTCATGAGTTCTGAACTATCCCGGGGTTCGGCAAATGATTATTATCATTACAATTTTGCTCTTCTTCTAATAATATTCAAAACATAATTCAAAAGAATTTTATTGTTCCGATTATTACACTTGTAGACAGAGGAAATTGATGATTTCATCTAATGATCACATACAGTTAAGCCCACAATTATTCATACCCCTTGGAAAATATGAGTTTTTTGCGTTTTTCTCATATCTATACCAGCTGGAGTGGTGGAACTTTCGCTTTACACTAAAGACAATTAGTTTGCAAGTACAAATCATTATCTTTGGGCTCAACATTTTTTGCATAACAATAGAATTGAACAAGAATTATGTTTTTATGCCTGTCCAAAATTATTCATACCCCATACCAAGTCTAAGGATTGAGGCCACTTTTTGTGATAATACACATGTTTTTGACATTCCAAACATTCTTTATACTGTGTGATAGGCTTTTATATTGTTATGTAATTATCCCATGATGTGTGCATACAATGTGGATGCATTACAAATGTGTCCTATTGAATGTACAGAGAGGGATATTATAGAACAACACTCTAGCTCTTTGACAGCATGGTGAAGAAGATCAAATAACTTTTTTGTGCATATTGTGAATGCTCACAAAGAGGGGAAAGGCTACAGAGCTATTTCGAAACTATTCCAAGTGCAAGAATCCACCACACAAAACATAATTAGGAAGAACAAGACGTTCAACTCACTAAAAAACATTGAAGGATGCAATCGGAAACCAGCGGTGTCCTTGTTTGGCAAGAAAAGTATTGCGAAAGGCTAACAACAATCCACAGATCACCATCAATGCTCTCCTGAACAACCCTGGCAATTATTGGACCAAGATATCATGGCAGACACTCCAGCATATATGGCACATGAGAGGTCTCCATGGAGACCGACCAAGAAAGACTCTACTCCTTAAAAGAGACACAGAGAAACTTGTCTTGCATCTTAAGCAACCCCAACACTAAAGACCAAAACTTGGATCTTTGTCCAGAAGTGCTCTTGCAAATGCTAGATGAGTTTCTCAATGTCTCTTTTCAGGAGTAGAGTCTTTCTTGGTCGGAGTCCGTGGAGAACTCTTGTGTACTATGTCTGCTGGAGTGTCTGCCTTAATATCTTGGTCCAAGACTCAACAAGGTTGTTTAGGAGAGTATTGACGGTGATATGTGGATTGTTGTTGGCCTTTCACCATACTTTTCTTGTCAAACAAGGGGACACTGTTGGCTTCCGACCGTGTTCTTCAGGGTTTTTAACTGATTTGAACTGATTTGAACTGTTTTGTTCTTCCTAATTATGCTTTTTATGGTGGAATTTGGCACTTGAAATTGCTTCGAAATAGCTTTGTAGCCTTTCCCCTCTTTGTGAGCATTCACAATGCACAAAAAGGTCCTCACTGAGTTATTTGATCCCCTTCGCCATGCTGTCAAAGAGCTAGAGTGTTGTCCTATAATATCCCTCACTGTACATTCAATAGGACACATTTGTAATGCATCCACATTGTATGGGATAATTGCATAACATTTATTCACACAATATAAAGAATGTTTGGAATGTCAAAAACATGTGTATTATCACAAAATGTGGCCTCAATCCTGAGACTTGGTGTGGGGTATGAATAATTTTGGACAGGCATAAAAAGACAATTCTTGTTCAATTATATTGTTATGCAAACAATGTTGAGCCCAAATATATTGATTTGTACTTGCAAACTAATTGTCTTTAGGGTAAAGCAAAAGTTCCACCACTCCAGCTGGTATAGATATGAGAAAAACGCAAAAAACACATATTTTTCAAGGGGTATGAATAATTGTGGGCTTAACTGTACATACTCAGGGAGACTTTATGGGTTATCATGGCATCTCGGCATTTGGGTGTCTGTCTTCATGCACTGCAAAAACTCCGGTGTTAATTTAACACCATGGGTGTCACTATAGGACCGGACCACTTTACACCGGTCCTATAGTGACACCCATGGTGTTAAATTGACACCCGTGGTGTTAAATTCAACACCGGAGTTTTTGCAGTGTGATTATATGTATATCTTTTGTGTCATGCTTTTTGTGTATGTTGTATTTTGTATATTGACGTTTTGCCTAATAAATAACAAACAAACGAACAAACACGAGACAAATTCGAAAATGAAAAGAAGAAAAAAATTCCAAATATTCAACGACACTGCCAGGACTCGAACCTGGAATCCCCTGATTCGTAGTCAGATGCCTTATCCATTGGGCCACAGGGCCGCTCGTGTAAGTGTTTATTAAGCCCTTTATTTTCAATACAGTCATGACAGTTGCAATCAGTTTTAGTGCTGTGAGGTACCTATTATTTAGGTTTTCACACACATTCAATAGCCGAAATAGCTCAGTTGGGAGAGCGTTAGACTGAAGATCTGAAGTTCCCTGTTTCAAAACTGGAGAACTCTCATGAGTTCTGACCTATCCCGGGTTTCGGCAAATGGTAATTATTAATTAGATTTTGTTTTACTTCTTATAAAATTCAAATCATAATTTAAAAGTATTTTGTTGTTCCGATTATTACACTTGTAGACAGAGGAAACTGATGATTTTATCAAATGATCACACACTCATGGAGACACGAGACAAATTCAAAAATGACAAAAACAAATTCCAAATATTCGACGACCCTGCCAGGACTCGAACCTGGAATCCCCTGATTCGTAGTCAGATGCCTTATCCATTGGGCCACAGGGCCGCTCGTGTAAGTGTTTACTAAGCCCTTTATTTTCAATACAGT
Organism: Ophiura sarsii; assembly: GCA_035610835.1. Taxonomy (NCBI): domain Eukaryota; kingdom Metazoa; phylum Echinodermata; class Ophiuroidea; order Amphilepidida; family Ophiuridae; genus Ophiura; species Ophiura sarsii. The sequence goes on from CM069452.1 coordinate 55,331,106, forward strand.
CATGACAGTTGCAATCAGTTTTAGTGCTGTGAGGTACCTATCATTTAGGTTTTCACACACATTCAATAGCCGAAATAGCTCAGTTGGGAGAGCGTTAGACTGAAGATCTAAAGGTCCCTGGTTCAAAACCGGAGAACTCTCATGAGTTCTGAATTATCCCGGGTTTCGGCAAATGATTATTATCATTATAATTTTGCTCTTCTTCTAATAATATTCAAAACATAATTCAAAAGCATTTTATTGTTCCGATTAGTACACTTGTAGACAGAGGAAACTGATGATTTTATCAAATGATCACACACTCATGGAGACTTTATCATGGGTTATACTGGCATCTCGGCATTTTGGTGTCTGTGTTCATGATTATATCTATATCTTTCGTGTCATGCTTTTTTTGTTTGTTGTATTTTGTATATTGTCGTTTTGTCTAATAAATAACAAACAAATAAACAAACAAACACGAGACAAATTCGAAAATGACATGACAAAAACAAAAAAATCAAATATTCGACGACCCTGCCAGGACTCGAACCTGGAATCCCCTGATTCGTAGTCAGATGCCTTATCCATTGGGCCACAGGGCCGCTCGTGTAAGTGTTTACTAAGCCCTTTATTTTCAATACAGTTATGACAGTTGCAATCAGTTTTAGCGCTGTCAGGTACCTATTATTTAGGTTTTCACACACATTCAACAGCCGAAATAGCTCAGTTGGGAGAGCGTTAGACTGAAGATCTAAAGGTCCCTGGTTCAAAACCCGAGAACTCTCATGAGTTCTGAATTATCCCGGGTTTCGGCAAATGATTATTATCATTACAATTTTGCTCTTCTTCTAATAATATTCAAAACATAATTCAAAAGCATTTTATTGTTCCGATTAGTACACTTGTAGACAGAGGAAACTGATGATTTTATCAAATGATCACACACTCATGGAGACTTTATGGGTTATCCTGGCATCTCGGCATTTTGGTGTCTGTGTTCATGATTATATGTATATCTTTTGTGTCATGCTTTTTTGTATGTTGTATTTTGTATATTGTCGTTTTGCCTAATAAATAACAAACAAATAAACAAACAAACACGAGACAAATTCGAAAATGACAACAACAAAATCAAAATATTCGACGACCCTGCCAGGACTCGAACCTGGAATCCCCTGATTCGTAGTCAGATGCCTTTTCCATTGGGCCACAGGGCCGTTCGTGTAAGTATTTACTAAGCCCTTTATTTTCTATACAGTTATGACAGTTGCAATCAGTTTTAGCGCTGTCAGGTACCTATTATTTAGGTTTTCACACACATTCAATAGCCGAAATAGCTCAGTTGGGAGAGCGTTAGACTGAAGATCTGAAGTTCCCTGTTTCAAAACTGGAGAACTCTCATGAGTTCTGAACTATCCCGGGTTTCGGCAAATGTTAATTATTAATTAGATTTTGTTTTACTTCTTATAAAATTCAAATCATAATTTAAAAGTATTTTGTTGTTCCGATTATTTCACTTGTAGACAGAGGAAACTGATGATTTTATCAAATGATCACACACTCATGGAGACACGAGACAAATTCGAAAATGACAAAAAAAAATTCAAAATATTCGACGACCCTGCCAGGACTCGAACCTGGAATCCCCTAATCAGATGCCTTATCCATTGGGCCACAGGGCCGCTCGTGTAAGTGTTTACTAAGCCCTTTATTTTCAATACAGTCATGACAGTTGCAATCAGTTTTAGCGCTGTCAGCTAACTATTATTTAAGTTTTCACACACATTCAATAGCCGAAATAGCTCAGTTGGGAGAGCGTTAGACTGAAGATTTAAAGATCCCTGGTTCAAAACCGGAGAACCCTCATGAGTTCTGAACTATCCCGGGTTTTCATTCATTCATTCATTCATAAAAGGTTTATTAAAAAAGGCCATAACAGTCATGAACTGAATTGCGGCCAGTATACAGTAATACAATAATATCATCATCAACAATATACACAATATACACAAAATATAAGCAGATGTATATACAAAAAAAAACATTACACGCACAATACTATGCACAAAGTAACCACGCCAAATTAAAAACCACAGAAATGCAATCTAAATTAAAAAGCATTTAATTTGAGGGTAAATGACATATTTGAGATCAAACGCACTACTAGTACTCATGACCCTTGCTATTCCATAGATCAGTCATGTATACCATCGGGCTGTTTTTGTAACGAGTTGTATTGCACTTTTGGGTTGACAGTTTGTTAGCACCACGCAGATTTATCTTATGTACACTACCTCGGGTAGGTGGAATCCAACCACTGAATTTCTCGGATTTCATTAGTGAATTAAAAAATTTCAGGCAAAGTTGCTTCCTTCTAGTAAAAAAATGATTTAAACCACATACATCAAGAGCCTCATCATAAGTTGTATACTGCTTACCCATGATGATCTTGCAAGCCCTTCTCTGGATTCGTTCCAAAGCGGCACTTTCGTCGGATTTAAGGCCATGGTGCCATACAAGGGCGGCATAATCTGCCAAAGGTCTAACAAAGCCAGAGAAGATGGTGACAAGATCATCACGGAGTAAGTTAAAGTGTTTGAGTAATTTTAGCATATACAGTCTCCCATTAGCCTTCTTCAACATTTCTGACACTTGGATGTCCCATTTGAGATTGGAACTAATTTGAACACCAAGAATCTTGGCGGACTCAACAACCTGGAGGGGTACATCAGCTATGGTAAGGGGACGTTCCTCTTGTAAGGAACGTCCCCCTTGTAAGGTAAGGGGAGGGGAAGTTCCTCTTTGTAAGTTTTTCAAGGGGAAGTTCCTCTTTGTAAGTTTTTCAGCAACAAAAAAAGTTCGGCAAATAATTATTATCTTTACAATTTTGCTCTTCTTCTAATAATATTCAAAACATAATTCAAAAGCATTTTATTGTTCCGATTATTACACTTGTAGACAGAGGAAACAGATGATTTTATCAAATGATCACACACTCATGGAGACAGGAGACAAATTCGAAAATGACAAAAACAAATTCCAAATATTCGACGACCTTGCCAGGACTCGAACCTGGAATCCCCTGATTCATAGTCAGATGTCTTATCCATTGGGCCTCAGGGCCGCTCGTGTAAGTGTTTACTAAGCCCTTTATTTTCAATATAGTCATGACAGTTGCGATCAGTTTTAGCGCTGTCAGGTACCTATTATTTAGGTTTTCACACACATTCAATAGCCGAAATAGCTGTTAGAAGAGCGTTAGACTGAAGATTTAAAGGTCCCTGGTTCAAAACCGGAGAACTCTCATGAGTTCTGAACTTTCCCGGGTTTCGGCAAATTATTGTTATCATTACAATTTTGCTCTTCTTCTAATAATATTCAAAACATAATTCAAAAGCATTTTATTGTTCCGATTATTACACTTGTAGACAGAGGAAACTGATGATTTTATCAAATGATCACACACTCATGGAGACAGGAGACAAATTCGAAAATGACAAAAACAAATTCAATTCAATTCATTAGACGACCCTGCCAGGACTCGAACCTGGAATCCCCTGATTCGTAGTCAGATGCCTTATCCATTGGGCCACAGGGCCGCTCGTGCAAGTTTTAACTAAGCCCTTTATTTTCAATGCAGTCATGACAGTTGCGATCAGTTTTAGCGTTGTCAGGTACCTATAATTTATGTTTTCACACACATTCAACAGCCGAAATAGCTCAGTTGGGAGAGCGTTAGACTGAAGATCTAAAGGTCCCTGGTTCAAAACAGGAGAACTCTCATGAGTTCTGAACTATCCCGGGTTTCGGCAAATGATTTTTTTTCATTACAATTTTGTTCTTCTTCTAATAATATTCAAAACATAATTCAAAAGCATTTTATTGTTCCGATTATTACACTTGTAGACAGAGGAAACTGATGATTTTATCAAATGATCACACACTCATGGAGACTTTATGGGTTATCCTGGCATCTCCGCATTTTGGTGTCTGTGTTCATGATTATGTATATATTTTGTGTCGTGCTTTTTTTGTATGTTGTATTTTGTATATTGTCCTTTTGCCTAATAAATAAATTAAAAAATTAAAAAAACACGAGACAAATTCGAAAATGACAAAATAAATCCAAATATTCGACGACCCTGCCAGGACTCGAACCTGGAATCCCCTGATTCGTAGTCAGATGCCTTATCCATTGGGCCACAGGGCCGCTCGTGTAAGTGTTTACTAAACTCTTTATTTTCAATACAGTCATGACAGTTGCGATCAGTTTTAGCGCTGTCGGGTACCTATTATTTAGGTTTTCACACACATTCAATAGCCGAAATAACTCAGTTGGGAGAGCGTAGACTGAAGATCTTAAGTTCCCTAGTTCAAAACCGGAGAACTCTCATGAGTTCTGAACTATCCCGGGTTTCGGCAAATGATTATTATCATTACAATTTTGCTCTTCTTCTAGTAATATTCAAAACATAATTCAAAAGCATTTTATTGTTCCGATTATTACACTTGTAGACAGAGGAAACTGATGATTTTATCAAATGAGCACACACTCATGGAGACAGGAGACAAATTCGAAAATGACAAAAACAAATTCAATTCAATTCATTAGACGACCCTGCCAGGACTCGAACCTGGAATCCCCTGATTCGTAGTCAGATGCCTTATCCATTGGGCCACAGGGCCGCTCGTGCAAGTGTTAACTAAGCCCTTTATTTTCAATGCAGTCATGACAGTTACGATCAGTTTTAGCGTTGTCAGGTACCTATAATTTATGTTTTCACACACATTCAACAGCCGAAATAGCTCAGTTGGGAGAGCGTTAGACTGAAGATCTAAAGGTCCCTGGTTCAAAACCGGAGAACTCTCATGAGTTCTGAACTATCCCGGGTTTCGGCAAATGATTTTTTTTCATTACAATTTTGTTCTTCTTCTAATAATATTCAAAACATAATTCAAAAGCATTTTATTGTTCCGATTATTACACTTGTAGACAGAGGAAACTGATGATTTTATCAAATGATCACACACTCATGGAGACTTTATGGGTTATCCTGGCATCTCCGCATTTTGGTGTCTGTGTTCATGATTATGTATATATTTTGTGTCGTGCTTTTTTTGTATGTTGTATTTTGTATATTGTCCTTTTGCCTAATAAATAAATTTAAAAATTAAAAAAACACGAGACAAATTCGAAAATGACAAAAAAAATCCAAATATTCGACGACCCTGCCAGGACTCGAACCTGGAATCCCCTGATTCGTAGTCAGATGCCTTATCCATTGGGCCACAGGGCCGCTCGTGTAAGTGTTTACTAAACTCTTTATTTTCAATACAGTCATGACAGTTGCGAGCAGTTTTAGCGCTGTCGGGTACCTATTATTTAGGTTTTCACACACATTCAATAGCCGAGATAACTCAGTTGGGAGAGCGTAGACTGAAGATCTTAAGTTCCCTAGTTCAAAACCGGAGAACTCTCATGAGTTCTGAACTATCCCGGGTTTCGGCAAATGATTATTATCATTACAATTTTGCTCTTCTTCTAGTAATATTCAAAACATAATTCAAAAGCATTTTATTGTTCCGATTATTACACTTGTAGACAGAGGAAACTGATGATTTTATCAAATGAGCACACACTCATGGAGACAGGAGACAAATTCGAAAATGACAAAAACAAATTCAATATATCATATGACCCTGCCAGGACTCGAATCTGGAATCCCCTGATTCGTAGTCAGATGCCTTATCCATTGGGCCACAGGGCCGCTCGTGTAAGTGTTTACTAAGCCCTTTATTTTCAATACAGACATGACAGTTGCAATCAGTTTTAGCGCTGTCAGCTAACTATTATTTAAGTTTTCACACACATTCGATAGCCGAAATAGCTCAGTTGGGAGAGCGTTAGACTGAAGATTTAAAGGTCCCTGGTTCAAAACCATGAGTTCTGAACTATCCCGGGTTTTTCATTCATTCATTCATAAAAGGTTTATTAAAAAAGGCCATAGCAGTCATGAACTAAATTGCGGCCAGTATACAGTAATACAATAATATCATCATCAACAATATACACAAAATATAAGCAGATGTATAGACAAAAATAAACATTACACGCACAATACTATGCACAAAGTAACCACGCCAAATTAAAAACCACAGAAATGCAATCTAAATTTAAAAATATTGCACGAGATATATTAAAAAGCATTTAATTTGAGGGTAAATGACATATTTGAGATAAAACGCACTACTACGACTCATGACCCTTGCTATTCCATAGATCAGTCATGTATACCATCGGGCTGTTTTTGTAACGAGTTGTATTGCACTTTTGGGTTGACAGTTTGTTAGCACCACGCAGATTTATCTTATGTACACTACCTCGGGTAGGTGGAATCCAACCACTGAATTTCTCGGATTTCATTAGTGAATTAAAAAATTTCAGGCAAAGTTGCTTCCTTCTAGTAAAAAAATGATTTAAACCACATACATCAAGAGCCTCATCATAAGTTGTATACTGCTTACCCATGATGATCTTGCAAGCCCTTCTCTGGATTCGTTCCAAAGCGGCACTTTCGTCGGATTTAAGGCCAGGGTGCCATACAGGGGCGGCATAATCTGCCAAAGGTCTAACAAAGCCAGAGAAGATGGTGACAAGATCATCACGGAGTAAGTTAAAGTGTTTGAGTAATTTTAGCATATACAGTCTCCCATTAGCCTTCTTCAACATTTCTGACACTTGGATGTCCCATTTGAGATTGGAACTAATCTGAACACCAAGAATCTTGGCGGACTCAACAACCTGGAGGGGTACATCAGCTATGGTAAGGGGACGTTCCTCTTGTATGGTAAGGGGAAGTTCCTCTTTGTAAGTTTTTCAGCAACAAAAAAAGTTCGGCAAATAATTATTATCTTTACAATTTTGCTCTTCTTCTAATAATATTCAAAACATAATTCAATAGCATTTTATTGTTCCGATTATTACACTTGTAGACAGAGGAAACAGATGATTTTATCAAATGATAGTTGCGATCAGTTTTAGCGCTGTCAGGTACCTATTATTTAGGTTTTCACACACATTCAATAGCCGAAATAGCTGTTAGAAGAGCGTTAGACTGAAGATCTAAAGGTCCCTGGTTCAAAACCGGAGAACTCTCATGAGTTCTGAACTTTCCCGGGTTTCGGCAAATTATTGTTATCATTACAATTTTGCTCTTCTTCTAATAATATTCAAAACATAATTCAAAAGCATTTTATTGTTCCGATTATTACACTTGTAGACAGAGGAAACTGATGATTTTATCAAATGATCACACACTCATGGAGACAGGAGACAAATTCGAAAATGACTAAAACAAATTCAATTCATTAGACGACCCTGCCAGGACTCGAACCTGGAATCCCCTGATTCGTAGTCAGATGCCTTATCCATTGGGCCACAGGGCCGCTCGTGCAAGTGTTAACTAAGCCCTTTATTTTCAATGCAGTCATGACAGTTGCGATCAGTTTTAGCGCTTTCAGGTACCTATTATTTAGGTTTTCACACACATTCAATAGCCGAAATAGCTGTTGGGAGAGCGTTAGACTGAAGATCTAAAGGTTCCTAGTTCAAAACCGGTGAACTCTCATGAGTTCTGAAATATCCCGGGTTTCGGCAAATGATTATTATTATTACAATTATGCTCTTCTTCTAATAATATTCAAAATATAATTCAAAAGCATTTTACTAAGCCCTTTATTTTCAATACAGACTGACCATGATAACAGTTGCAATCAGTTTTAGCGCTGTCAGGTACCTATTATTTAGGTTTTCACACACATTCAATAGCCGAAATAGCTCAGTTGGGAGAGCGTTAGACTGAAGATCTAAAGGTCCCTGGTTCAAAACCGGAGAACTCTCATGAGTTCTGAACTATCCCGGGTTTCGGCAAATGATTATTATCATTACAATTTTGCTCTTCTTCTAATATTATTCAAAACATAATTGAAAAGCATTTTATTGTTCCGATTATTACACTTGTAGACAGAGGAAACTGATGATTTTATCAAATGATCACACACTCATGGAGACAGGAGACAAATTCGAAAATGACAAAAACGAATTCAATATATTAGATGACCCTGCCAGGACTCGAACCTGGAATCCCCTGATTCGTAGTCAGATGCCTTATCCATTGGGCCACAGGGACGCTCATGTAGGCCTAAGTGTTTACTAAGCCCTTTATTTTCAATACAGTCATAACACTAACTAGTTGCAATAAGTTTTAGCGCTGTCAGGTGCCTATCATTTATGTTTTCACACACATTCAATAGCCGAAATATCTCAGTTGGGAGAGCGTTAGACTGAAAATCTCTAGGTCCCTGGTTCAAAACCAGAGAACTCTTATGAGTTCTGAACTATCCCGGGTTTCGGCAAATGATTATTATCATTACAATTTTGCTCTTCTTCTAATAATATTCAAAACATAATTCAAAAGCATTTTATTGTTTCGATTATTACACTCGTAGACGGAGGAAACTGATGATTTTATTAATTGATCACACACTCATGGAGACAAGGAGACAGTTGCAATCAGTTTTTGTGCTGTCAGGTACCTATTATTTAGGTTTTCACACACATTCTATAGCCGAAATAGCTCAGTTGGGGTCCCTGGTTCAAAACCGGAGAACTCTCATGAGTTCTGAACTATCCCGGGTTTTGGCAAACAGTTGCAATCAGTTTAAGCGCTGTCAGGAGCGTTAGACTGAAGATCTAAAGGTCCCTGGTTCAAAACCAGAGAACTCTCATGAGTTCTGAACTATCCCGGGTTTCGGCAAATGATTATTATCATTACAATTTTGCTCTTCTTCTAATAATATTCAAAACATAATTCAAAAGCATTTTATGGTTCCGATTATTACACTTGTAGACAGAGGAAACTGATAATTTTATCAAATGATCACACACTCATGGAGACAAATAGGAAAATGACAAAATCGAATTCAAAATATTAGACGACCCTGTCAGGACTCGAACCTGGAATCCCCTGATTCGTAGTCAGATGCCTTATCCATTGGGCCACAGGGCCGCTCGTGTAAGTGTTTACTAAGCCCTTTATTTTCAATACAGACATGACCATGATGACAGTTGCAATCAGTTTTAGCGCTGTCAGGTACCTATTATTTAGGTTTTCACACACATTCAATAGCCGAAATAGCTCAGTTGGGAGAGCGTTAGACTGAAGATCTAACGGTCCCTGGTACAAAACCGGAGAACTCTCATGAGTTCTGAACTATCCAGGGTTTCGGCAAATGATTATTATCATTACAATTTTGCTCTTCTTCTAATAATATTCATAACATAATTCAAAAGCATTTTATTGTTCCGATTATTACACTTGTAGACAGAGGAAATAGTTGATTTTATCAAATGATCACACACTCATGGAGACAGGAGACAAATTCAAAAATGACAAAAACAAATTCAATATATAATTAGACGACCCTGCCAGGACTCGAACCTGGAATCCCCTGATTCGTAGTCAGATGCCTTAGCCAATTAGTGGTTGTTTATTTTTATACCTTTGTTACTCTAACAAATTCAACAGCCGAAGTTTTTTAGCGTCAGACCATCTGGAAACACTAAAACGATTTCTATCCGTCAAATACTCAAAATCCTATGCAAAGTTGAGGGCGATACAATATTTTTTCATCCACACATCTCAATCCAGGGATCTCAATTTAATAACGTATCGTTAGAGAGTAAAACATTCTTTTAGGGGAAAGTATTTAGTCTACCCCTGGTTTTATAATGTGCTAATTTCATTGTTTGTTAATAGGGCCTACATTAATGTTGGCAAATTACCCCATGTAAGGTGAAATGAAATGAAATATGCTGTAGGCCCATAACCCTATCAGCCATAGAAGTCATAAATCCGGGTACAAAAATTAGTTTATAAAATGTGTTTCGTACTTATCCTTTTACGCATATTTGTTTTTATTTATTTTATTTATTTCATTTCATTTCATTTCATTTCATTTCATTTCATTTCATTTCATTTCATTTCATTTCATTTCATTTCATTTCATTTCATTTCATTTCATTTCATTTCATTTCATTTCATTTCATTTCATTTCATTTCATTTCATTTCATTTCATTTCATTTCATTTCATTTCATTTCATTTCATTTCATTTCATTTCATTTCATTTCATTTCATTTCATTTCATTTCATTTCATTTCATTTCATTTCATTTCATTTCATTTCATTTCATTTCATTTCATTTCATTTCATTTCATTTCATTTCATTTCATTTCATTTCATTTCATTTCATTTCATTTCATTTCATTTTGTTGTCTTGGGAGTTCATATATATCATACTCATATGAAAATACAGGTATTCATGGATGTGAAAAAATGAAAATCAAACGACCGACTAAAGGACAACCTATTAGGATAGCGAAAATTGCCTTATGATAGGCTTATCCTCGTGAAAAGGGTTCATTCAAAGATCATCAGATTCAGTAATGAAGATGATGAAGGGATCATCTTCCGTTTTCTAAAACGAATTTAGTGAACAGACAAAGTGCCACCACTTGATGGCGCACTCACACTTTTGGCACTGGTGCGCAGTTTGTTATAAGGATCGAGATGTGTCTGCAACCCGATGGTTGCTTTTATTGAAACTATTGGATAGGAATTGTTGATCTATTTTATACAAAATATGTACAACATTCGAACACAGATAAACACATCACTAGAAACAACGGTGATACACCAAACATCATGACACGAATTTTCGGAATCTTTCATTGACAAACGAACAAAACTATTAAATGCTCCACATGCTTGGGAAAACATGACACATACAGAACAATACATAGACGTGAACGAAATGGAACAGATTATAAACACTTACACTTACACTCTTTTATCCTCGGGATTCAGTTTTCGTATACGCGCGATGACGCTCTGACAACACAAAAAATGGTTGTCTTCATTTTTTTTCGCGATAATAATTCATATTTTAAAATAACCATTTATAATTATATCACCTATAGGCTATAGGTGATACTGATTGTTGTTTTTCTTCGTAAAAATAGTGCGATTCGATTCTGAACATAAAACATTATTTGTCTTTTAGAACGAATTGGCTTTTTCCGGTGTCGGTTATATGTTTCAGTTGCCCTCAAGCAGAACGAACACGCTACACGAAACACATTCACCTGCTCACACGAAACGAAAGAATGTCCATGTCCAGCACATGGATGAAGTCTTTTGCACCCGGGGGGGTACTCGGATTTGGTTTGGTCGGGGTTGTGCCGCTGGAGATTCAAAACCCCTACCCATTTCTAAGGGTGATTTTTAGGGGTTTTGCTTCATTTTAGACCAAATTTTCGCGAAAATAGAAAAACAGGACCCATGTCTAAGGATTTTTCAGTTGAAAAGCCTACCCATGGCTAAGGATGTCTCATGAAAAAACGACTCACTGGAGCGGCACGTCCCCGTATGCCTTACATACGTGAGTACACCCCCCCCCGGGCTTTTGCATGCCTACAATGTTAGAAAAAAGTGTTCGAACACTTTGTAGGTGTAATGTAAAGTGTTCCCCCTTCCCCCTGATCAATGTTGAATCCCACAATTTGCCCACCATCACAGCACAGGGCCTCGCAACATTGATCGGTGGGGAAGTGGGAGGGATACAAGTAAGGGGATACTTCAGGCTACCAAAAACAAGTTTTGATTTTCACGTGACTCAAATAGCGTGCCTGTTATGGTCCAATAAGCATGGTAATTAGGATCAGTGTTCGAACACCTTTTTCTATGATTGTAGTTGCTAACGTACACTTTGTCTCTCCTAATAAACACATTATGTTATCGGTACATCGTAAAACGCACGACGGTTCTTATTGGTATGATGTTTTGAGTGTGTCAAATGGTATTCTTCATATTTTTAGCACTCATTACTGCCAAGAAGTGATCCTGTATTTGAAAAAGGTCTTTTTTGTACAAAAGTGGATAATTCAAAGCCTATTCACATTTTCCCCGAGTAAGTGACGTGATTTATGACGTCACAGCGCGGTCATACTGATCAAAGTACTAAATTCTCGCCCGAATTTGAAACGCGTACTCTCTAAAGGTAAAACGAGTGGAAAGAGTGGAAATTCACTCGAAAGGGAGTGAAACGCAGGACAACCCGTTTTAGAGTGGAAAATGTCCACTCTAAATGAGTGTGAAAGTTAATTTTTCACTCTCAATAGAGTGGATCATTGCCATATAAAATCCCTTTTCACTTCTTTTAGAGTGAAAACGTGTTGTCCTGCGTTTAACTTTTTACATTTAGAGAGTATAGGCCTATAAGGCGCACGACATTTATGGTCTATACTAATGGGCTAATTGGTAGCGGGAAGTATCCTAAAGTCGAATTTTAACGCGATTGCAACAAAACACAGTAGGCCTACTCTCTATGAAGAGCTTTGTTGCAAAAGGGCTATGGTGCATTTTTTCAAAAAATGAGTTTGATATAGAAATGTATAGGGAAAAATCATATGTTTCAAGGAAACAAAGTCATTTTTTTCAAAAAGTCCTACATCTCATTGTAAACAGCCATTGAAATTGTTGTTTTGTTGCAAAAGGGCCTGTATCCAGAATTATATCGGGATACAGGCCCTTTTGCAACAAAACAACAACTTCAATGGCTGTTTACAATGAGATGTAGGTATTTTTGAAAAAAATGACTTTATTTCCTTGAAACATATGATTGTGACCTATACATTTCAATATCAAACTTATTTATTTTAAATGATTAAAATAAATGATTTTTTGTGTGTGGTATTTTTTCTTTATGTACAAACAGATGGAGTTTTGTTGCAAAAGGGCCTACATCCAAATTTTCAAAAAATGTAAACATGATTTTAAAATTTTAAAAAATAGCACATTTAAAATTTATTTCAATTTCAATTAGTATATAGTGTACCTCTTTTATAATCCATTCAGTTTTTCAATTGCTCAACTTGAATATTTAGAAACAGTTTTTTGACTTTTTCTCAATAAGAGCCAAAGTGGATGTAGGCCCTTTTGCAAAATACCTCTTCAAATGTAAAAGAGCTAAAACTCACTCTTTGAGATATCGTAGAGGGACAGCTCTTTGATAGAGTGAACTTCACTCTTTTTAGAGTGATTTCCACTCTTTTCAGGGTAGAAATCACTCTGACAAGAGTGAAATATCACTCCAAACGAGTGGCACATCACTCTAAATAGAGCGAAAGTCACTATTAAAGTTAGCTGTCCCTCCACGAGCGCTCAAAGAGTGAGTTTTAGCTCTTTTACATTTAGAGAGTATTACAAGAAGGGAAAGTCAGCTTCAATTCAATCTGGTATAGTCCAATTTTAAGCCACTGACTTTCTGCTTTATTTGCTAACAATCCCTCGAGGACGGATCCCCTCCATTGCCGGTCGCGCTACATGCCTTATTTCCAACTGTGTTAGTAGATAATTTCGATAGCCTTTTAGGGTCTTTCAAAACATGGTCTTTATGAGTAAGATATTTGTCAACATTCAGGGTCTTTGGGGACACCCCCCCCCCCCCCCCCCCCCCCTCGATCACCCTAACAATAGGGATCATTGGGATGAGGGTTTTTGTTATTTGGGGTCATTTTATTGACAATTTCCAACAATATGGCGTCTTTGGGTGAAACGGAGCTAAAAAGATTGGGTCTTAACAGCCTCACATATACGCACATTGTATATGGGAGCGGCACCCCTGGGGGACTGATTACAGTTACGTCTGAGACTAACATTTTAGTCTGAGATTATATACCCTGAACAGAAGGTAATCACTATAATTTTGGAATTTCAATTTGTGTGTGGTGTGAATATTCGTAAGCGAATAGGCCTATATAATCAAATTAAGATTTGTAATCGTTTGACTTTAAATTCATTGTCTATTCTTGTTTCCTTCAAACATTGTCTTTTATCGATTTGTTGCGCCATCAATACATTCGATTTGATGGTTTGATGACCTTCATCTGCAACTAACGCCACAATCTGTCCATTTAGATGATTGTTCATAATTACTGAAACAATCGATATTTGTGTATATAAAGCTCATATTTAGTATTGTTAGTTGTTTACGATGTAGTATATTAATTATCTTAACGCGTTTAACTTCACGTTTAAGGTTAATGTTAAGAATATTTGATTTAACATGTTTAAAATGGACTCATCGTTATGTTCTTTACCATAATATAGTAATTAGGTTTATTAGAAAATAACTAGGCCATATGCTACATTAAATGGTTCATTTATACGTTATCTATTTTAAAAAAATCTTATGTCAGTATGAAGCAAAAAGCAGCATCAGAGTTTTGTAAATCGCCTTATTAACAGGCTCTTCATCCAATTAACCGTCATCAGCAGTAGATAGCACAGCAGTACTTCATACAAACTGTCATCAGCAGTAGATAGCACAGCAGTACTTCATGCAAACCGTCATCAGCAGTAGATATATCAAGGACAGCAATACGTCATCTAAACCGTCATCAGCACATGGGTGTAACTAGAGAGGGCAGTGGGCATTCCCCCCTGCCAGAAGGCTTGCACCCCCCCCCCCCCCCCCCCCCCTCATGCCCCCACCCCAAATGAAGTGGCAAACTATACGTAGGCTATATATATATACGGTATACAAATAATAGTCGGTTGTCGGTTGTCCCCCCTGATCACAGACCTGTCCCCCTCATGCCCCCGCCCCCCCCCCCCCCCCCCCCCCAATTGAAGACGCTAGTTACGCTATCAGCAGTAGATACCACAGCAGTCAGTGGCGGCAAAAGCATCATCATTTTGGAGGAGCAAAAGGGGGTGGGGTAAGAATTCCTTTTGCCATTTTACGCTAAAATTGTCAAATTTGGTCGAATTGTAACTAATTTGGTATGAAAATGCGCGATTGCGCGCACAATTTAACTGGTTTATGCTAAAATTGTCAAATTTGGTCTAGTTTAACCTAATTTGGTAACAAAATGCGCGCAAAGCGCTCAAACAAATTGCTATTTTATGCTTCTAATTGTTACATTCTGATTAATTTTGACTAAATTGAACTTTTGGTAGGGGAGAAGTGGGGACAAAATATTTGTTTGGGAAAATCCCCCGTGCCCCCTGTGGCGCCGCCACTGACAGCAGTAGGCCTACTTCATCCAAACCGTCATCAGCAGTAGATAGCACAGCAGTGCATTATCCAAACTGTCATCAGAGCAGTAGAAAGCACAACAACAATACTATATAATATCCAAACCGTCATCATGCAGCAGTATAGATAGCACCGCAGTACTGTATCCAAACTGTCATCAGCAGTTTTAGATAGCACAGCAGTGCTTCATCGTAAACTGTCATCAGCAGTAGATAGCACAGCATACTTCATTCACTTTACTCTGTAGCATTACAGTTCTTTATTAAAGCGCCATTATAGACAGTACAGCCTGGCATTCTTTCATTTGTCCTTTTTATCGCAGCAATTGAAAGGATATTCGTTCTTCAACTGAAGCGTCAAAAGCAACAACATGGCAGTTTCCCGTCCAAACCGTTATAGCCTAAATCGCATAAAGTATCAATTAGGCATATAGGCTAGGTTGCTTTCGGTTAACTTTTATCAATGGTAATCTAAAGTAAAGTTTTGCTGAAATATGCGCAAAATCCACAAAAGCAGCGTGCGTTATATTGACCGTGAACAATGTAGATCAAATTTCTGAATAATTATTCATGACAATTTTCCCCCTTTAATTTTCGTGTGTCACTGTATCGCACCTCTCCCATAAAATCTATATGAACAGATTTCCATTTGTCACAGTCGGATCAATCCGCCATATGATTTATATAGAGGATCTATCTGCATACATTTGAAACTCAAAAACGAATTTTGATGGACCCGTGAATGCTTAACAGACAGGTGCGATGTGAACTTGCTGAACATTTCATATTATACAGCATACATTTCATATTATACAGCATACATGCACTAATTCTTTAAAATATCCCGTGCCTCGCAGATTGCGTTGCGCTGTCTCGTATTTGAACCCACCACTCAACGAAATATTCGCCACCCAAACCCGAACAACCCGTGACTAAAAATCCATTTGAAACAATTCTGTGCGCGTTAGTAACGTGCATGTATAAAATTGAGCAAGCTGCAAGCCGTGACTGTTCGCGTCTTGAAACCTTAATATGAAGATGGAACATCGATTTCGCAGCTAACAGCTGAACAATTCCACCGCACGGTCGGTCGACAGAGGTGGCATTTTTCGATGTATGTTTTATTATCTTTTTTCCTAAACATGCTAAACTTCGAACTTTGATGAGTGATGGGCAAAGCTATAATGTATATACATGTAAATGTGGTCCCTTCCAAGATAATTTTATTTGCAAAGGGGAAATGCATTCACAGAGATGGGCAAAGGTTGAAACAGAGCGAAGAGCTATTTTATGTTTCACAAAATAAAGATAGTAGCCTTATTTAAAGAATATTCACAACAAACAAGTGATATTTTAAATTGTTTTTAGATTAGGCCTATAAGCCATTAACATTTATCTGATAATGATAGCTTTCATATAACGCTTTTTTGAATGACTCAAAGTAGTGTATATTTTTCAACTATGACCAGTGGAAAATATGACTTACAAATATAAAGTTGTAGTTATGTTTCTGCATTTTTAGGTTTTACAAAGTTATTTTCCATTTGTCAATATTTTCGGAGAGAAGATGTGGGGGCGGGTGGAGGAGAAAATTCCTCTGAAATCGACCCTAAATCAATGCATTAACGTAAACATTGAAAGACAGGCGACACACATAATTTTCAGAGTGCTAAAATATTAAGATTGGGGATAGTTACCATGGTTACAGAATGGGACTAAGAAACCATTTAACGTTTCTAATGTTGTGTAACTCAAGTAAACAAAACAATATTGCAGATGGTATCTATAGTTCGTCTTGTCATCCAGAACAACGAATTATCTTAAGTAAATTAATAAATTAATAAATTAGATGTAGGTCTATATACATGTAGCACTAGGCCTATATTATCAATCAAATTTGATCAAAAGTAGAACTTCATAATTTAATCTCAAGTAGAACTTTATAACTTAATTTTAAGTAGAGCACTATGGTTTTACACCTCAGTAATTGTAATTATTCATATCATGGTAATTAAGCCAGGATTCAATTATTGGTTTCTAGTTGTCGAAACAACCAATCAATCAATCAATCAATCATTTAATATTAATTTATGATAGGCAACATTATATCAATTATATGAAGGATCGGTCGAAAAGCCAAGTCTAAAGTCAATACTCATTCAAGCAATAGACGAATCACTAAATCACAATAGCCTATAATTATGTTTATTTGTCTTTTGATTCAAAACACGTGTTACTGTTAGTGATATAATTATGTAATTTCTATAAATAGTATCAAATATAATTGAGAGCAAATTACTCTTTATGTAATTCGATGTACAGCGGGTTTTTGAATAATTACCAACTAAAATAGATACAAAGCATACAACAGAATATGTGTCTATTGTATGATCATGATGATAAACAAAAGCAATTCAACTTCATGCTTGTAGCTCAATCAGTTTGAAGCGACAATGCATGAAGCACTAGCACGCTATCTACCATAGATAGCACAGGCTTTGTATACATGTATGCGTAAAGTATGCGGTTGGTAACCTTGACAAAGAAGCGTGTACATATAAGCCCAGTGTTAAAAGATCTTCACTGGTTGTCTGTGGAGAGCCGTATTGTTTTTAAACTTATGCTTTTGACATACAAAGCACTAAATAACCAGGCTCCAAAGTACTTATGCGACCTTATTTCCATCAAGGAACCCACACGCACTCTTAGGTCAAATGCATCTGTCATCTTACAACGGAGGAAAACTAACACTGTCACCTATGGCCAAAGATCATTCTCTCATGCATCTCCTGAACTTTGGAACCGGCTCCCATCTCATGTTAGAAATGCCACATCACTGCAGCAATTCAAGAGCTCGCTCAAGACTCACCTCTTTCAGCAAATGACTTTATAATGTTTTGTATCTTTGTTCATATTTTGTACTTTTTGTTTGTTTTTTTGTTCAGCGCACTGGGGTCTTGCGACGGAGTGCGCTTAATAAGCATGGTTTATTATTATTAAAGTAGCTTAGCTTTTGATTTTACAATTTCTCTTAAAAGGAACGCAAATGGTATTGATTTGATTGGAAATAGACATCGCAAAGTCATTTTAGTAACAAAGATCATTTAAACACTAGTTATTTTAGGCGTACTTACTAAAGGAACACAAATCTTATTGATTTATATGAAAAGAAATCTACACATTAGTTACTTATTTGTCATTTTAGTAACAATAGATCCACTAAATATGGCTATTTTTAGTTGTTACACGATATTGATTTGAAAAAGGTACAGTGTTTTATAGTGAAGGGTTGTGGGATTAGATGGCCCTAAATATAGAATGAAAATGAACAATTATTGATTTGATGAGGGGCCCTATCCTTTGAGTTCAGTTCGAAACCTTTTAAGCTCTAACAAAAATGTTGTAGGCTCATATTTTACACCGGGATTTGACACCATCTATGGGCATACTTAAAGGCATACTTAGCACTTTCCACGCGGCTATTAGTTTTACCATATAGAAAACAGATTTTTCAGAAACCTTTCCCAATTTTCAAAGTCTATCTCAAGAATTACTGACTCAATACTAGGCATGTTTGTACTTATGTCAATGCATTTCTCATGGTGATTCTAAATATGGTAATGAAATTAAATAATTTTGACATTTTTCAAACATTTTGTGAAATTTTGGAATGTCGTCTGCAGCCGCCTGCCGGGTGGAAAGTGTTAAAGGCTTAAAGTCTACCTAATGGAGGCTTTTTTCTTCGCAGTTCATAGGGTTAAACAAAAGATATCCTATGCACTGTATACATGTAATGATATTTATACATGTATTGCTGAGATTATCAATTTGGAATAAATTATTCGTCATGTAATAAGCAACGGTTAATCATACATTATATTAGATGATGTATAATAAAGTACTTGTGGCGGCAACATTATTTTATTGGACAATCATATACACGTTATCCTGAGTGCTATTAAACGGTGTCTAATAGATCATGTATTGCCTAAAGACAAACTAATATCCCAATATCTTGGCTATAAAATATCCTGTCCGTTTTGCTCAACCCATAATTGCGGCTAAGGCATAACTTCCAATTCACTTGGAAACGTCACGATCTGCTAGATCAAACACATTAATACACCGGTCGGGATGGAGAAAAAATCTGACTTAGCGACGAGCGGGCGATGTGGTATGGGTCGATACCCGCGTGCAATTCTCGCGTGATCACGTTACATTAGTTACCCCATGTTACGGTATTCTCGCGGAGGGAGAAAGAAGAGAAAATACCCGGCGAGTCGCTCGCTACCCGTTAAAAGCCGCTGTTTCTTAAAAAATCAATGCCGGGAGATACTTCTTTATAGGCCAGAAATAAAACGTGATTCGTTTGCTTCACAGAAAGGGGAGAAGTCTGCGTGAAATACATGTTCGGACTTTTTTTGGTCATCAATGAACACAACCCAATTTGTATTGGTACGTGACGCCTCGTCTAATAATATTATGAAATTTGGTAAAATGATTAAAATGGGTAAAATTGCCAATCTTTTTAATAACCATGGATTGTCATTTAACCCTTTGTTAGCCAAGTAATTTCAACACGTTTAATGTAGGCTATTCCAATATATAGGCACAATTAAAAAGGATCAGATGTGAAACCCTCGTTTTAAGAGTGTATAAATAAATGATATGAATATTGTTTGTTTGAAGCATTACACACGCCAACTTAAGAGTCCAACATTCAATACACGCGTCTATATCTGGTCCAGTAAATTGACCAATTAAACGTGTTGATGACGTAGAACAAAAGTGTTTACGAATTAACTTTAAGAGGGTTCAAATCTCCCGTGGGTATAACCGATGAAATGAAAATAAAAAAGCATATTGAAGGGTTGACTTCAGAGACTAACACTCATCCTACTACTTGTTAACTGTTATTTGTTTATACGGGCCTATACAATGGGTTCATGCTGAATTAAAATGAGTTATACCCTAGGTTTATGAGTATTTGAGAATGATAACTGCTCTGGCTTTAGCTTTTACCATGTTTAAAAGGGATGTGCTATTCAGGATAGGTAGGCCTACCTATAATGAGCTTGGATCACACAAACCTATATTAAAGGTATATTATCTTGCAGATTTACATTTCTGATCATAAATCGTACATACATTCCAAGTTACAGGGCGATACGATTCTTAATCACTTCAAAATCATGATTTTAGAGTGAAAATAAACTGTCGGATAATCCGACAGTTTATTATTTTCACTCTAAATTCACTCTATATAAAATATGATTTTGAGGTAATTAGGAATCGTATCGCTCTGTAACTTGGAATGTATGTATGATTTATGATCAGGAAATGTAAATCTGCAAGAAAATCTACTTTCTAAAAAAATAATGAATAGAGGGCGCTCTCTGGAAAAGATCACATAATATGCCTTTAAGTAATATTTGCCTAAGCCTGAGTGAATTCCACATAGTATACATTTATGTCATACCATGGCAGGTAATACACCTGCCATGGTCATACACGCGACATATACCACTTTACTATCTACTGAAGATAGCGGGTTGGTACATTTGTTCACATTCCTAAATTTATCGCGAATAAGTATTCACGATGTACAATTCCCTGCAAATTGTGTTAGCAAAGTGTATAGTAAAGCTTCTATTAATCTGTTAATTGTTTTTACGTGAACACTAAACATGTAAGATCGTACATTTTCAAAGCAAAGAGTGTTTAAAACTTAATAACGCGTAACAATAATCTTGGAGTTCCTTTAGTATACCACTGCATATCTTCAATGGGGACTTTTAAAGAACGACCCATACACTTACACAGTGAGGAATACAAATGGTAGGGTATTCTAAAGCTTACCCGTTATCTTGTTATCTACTAAAGATAACAGACGCGTATGGTGAATTCGTTTGTTCATCCCCACCATAATCATGATAATATTAATGGATGACTTTCAAGTAGTCAGTATACATTTACCACATAACTAAATTCTTGCTATCTACTGAAGATAGCAAGGTGGTGCACTGCATTCGTTCTTGCATCCATCCCTACTAAAGCGTTTCATTTCTACATGTTTATGATGGGGTTGCATTTAACGACCCATGTCCTTTGCGCATTCAGCAGGGTAAAACAGGTATAGGCCTATCTGGGCATACGGTATATATTGAATAAGCCCCCGTCCAACCTGCTCCTGCTATCTACTGAAGATAGCAAGGCGGTTTTCGTTGTCATGGATGTGCACTCATTGCTACTACAAGCCTAGACTACAAATGATTTAGTGCTATATGCTTATGTATACAGTTTCAGAGCATTTTAGTTTTTTGGGCTTCTAAATAACTTACGATAATTCTTAAAATAGATAACCACTAAATAGTTTTAAATTTTGGCCACACACATTTTTACTGATCGTATGCATCGGAACCTTACGAACGTGCGGAAGTTGGAACGTTACTAGACACGTATAAGATAATTTAGTCACGATAGAGACTGGGGAGACTTGAGGCATACCCAGCTAGGTAGGGGAGAAAAAAGGGAAGCTTTATTCCGGTCATGTATGCCGCATGTACCCACGTTCAAAACAGACACTGATTTATACCCAATCCATTTGCCATATTCTGTTGCTATCGATCGACATAGATAACCGCTTAAAACACTTCCGAAATTTGCATGTCGATTTTTTTTCCCGGTGTTTTTTTTTATCGCGACGCATCGCATCGGGTTTCATTCTTAAAAGTCTTCCTGGTGCCTGGCGAATTTGGGGACCGTATGGAAAGCAAGCGCTGTCCGTCCGTCGCCTCCTGGCTCGCTACATGTATACACAACGGATAGCATGCACAGGACAGTCAGGAACAATTTTTTATCATTGGATTTTTATTGTCGCTTTGGGGATTGGTATGGGAAATATTGTGGCATTATAGTAGACGTCCTCGACAGAATTTACAAAGGAAGGGGAAAATATTACCCAAAAATGAATTCATGGAAATTGAGCCATCATTTGAATAAATGTTATCAGTAAGCCATGGGGACAACCTCGTCGGATAGGAAAGGGGTCCTATGTTATTTGAAGACATTTATCTTCCTTCAAATCGTAAAATCAAATATCAATTGAATAGGTCTCTCATGACCAAGCCGCATGCACTAAGATTTCGCATTTTGGGCTTAGCAATTAACTTTAGCAAGTTATTTTTGAATTATATGTTCGCAATGTACGAGTACATCCATTGGATGACTATATCCAAGCCTACTTCAATTTTCAGCTGACTTTGAAACGTGTTTCTATTTATGAGCCACAAAAACATTGATGCGAAAAATCCTGGTGATGTTTTGCTATACAAACGTAAGGGAACAGGCAGAGAAGATCATTTTCTTTGGTAAATAGTTTTATCAGCCGTGGTGTAACATGATGTAGGGGCTGGTACAGATTGCCGCCCACCCATACCAACTTTTACCGTGTGGGGGAAAATAACAAATCTCGTTACTTAGTAAAATTAGCTCTTCTTCAATTCTCTCTCTCTCTCTCATCTGACCTGAAAAATACCTCTCCATACTATAGTTGCCAAAAGAGGTAACTGGACTTCATGAACAGAGATGGGGTAGCAGACAATCTTATCTCACATCTCAAACGTGTTAGAATAATTTGCTTGAGTCTGGTCCCTTCAGGACCCAAGCGTGTGTCTGTACGGACCGACCGTGTAAACAAACAAGTGATGGAAGTTCCATGCAGAGGATAATGGGAAATCACAGTCTGGCAAGTCTTTCTTATGTAGCGATTTGGTTTATTTTTGATCATAAGAAGAATATACGAAGAACTTATCCTTTATTTGATTTGTCGGTACTGTGCAGTTACTTCAGAAACGTATAAGAGGCTTAATTATAATAGTGATGTGCTGTACCCTTGATGCGTAACAGGAATCACGAGGGACCGCAGTCTCTTGGTTGCCTTTTGGAGGATTTGGATGGAGATTGGGGGACTTGGTTATTCCATAAATCATGCCCTCACCAGTCCATAACATTTTCCAAGCGGCAGGAGTCTGCAGAAGACATTCCAAACTTTCACCAAATGTTTAAAAATGTCAATATTATGGAATTTCATTAACATATTTGGAATCACCATGAGAAATGCCTTGAAATCAGTACAAACATGCCTAGTATTGGTTCAGTGATCCTTGAGATATACCTTGAAAGTGGGAACAGGTTTCTGAAAAATCTGTTTTGTGTATTGTAAAACAAGTGTGGAAAGTGTTAAGACTAAAGAGCTTTAAAGTTCCGGATTCAGGTAACAATATTGCGGTGCCAAAAACTTTATGTGGAATACAAAATCTAAATAAATAAAAAATATCTGAAGATACAGTGTGGTCTTCATAGTACTAAATTAATTGGAATGTTGGCGTTATGATTGGAAACAGATTTAAAGTTCCTTAGGATGAGGGGCATGATCTGGTGGAATAGCCCGTTGACCAGAATGTCATATTGTAGCGATATTATGACATGCTTTTCAGTCAAACAGGTCAAATAAATAAGTATGACATAAACTCCATTAGGATGGAAGACTTGCATCAAGTAATGGTACACTGAGCCCAAAAAAAATTATAACATTTTAACAGATGCACCAAATAAAATTCTGTGCATGAAAATGTACCAAATTTGGATACAATATTACTGCAATGTATTGCCTGGGATGAGCTTGGATGCGGTGTATCAAGAAGAGACAATCCACCTGTAAATAGACAAACACTTATTGCAGCACTACAGGAAGAATGGAACAATGTTCCCCCGGCTACCACCAGGAACTTGATTGGAAGCATGAGAAGGAGATGTACAGCTTGCCTGCAAGCTGGAGGTGGACATACCCGTTATTAATGACTTCATTGTTTGTTTGGATATGAGTTTGTTTTGACTCTCCGAAATGTTTTTAACTTTATGTTGCTGTAATTGTTTGCTGTGACCTGTGATGCAAGATGTTGTCTGAGTCGGTGCACATTTCTCTTGTGTCATTGAAGCAAACAATTGGTTATTGACTGCCATTTGAAGCAATACATTGCAGTAATATTGTATCCAAATTTGGTACATTTTCATGCACAGAATTTTATTTGGTGATCTGTTAAAATTGTATAAGTTTCTTTTTTGGCTCAGTGTATATAGAACAAAGTGCATCGTATTCATGATATTGTTCAAACAAAGTACTTTATTCCATCAGGTACCTAAAGTACATCTTATATTCTAGCTTGGCAAATCCAAAAAACAGTTCTCTATAATACCAAAGAAATATCCCTGAATACACACATACAAAGTATTACTCAAAAAGACTGTCATTTATATCAGATTTGTCTTAATAGACAATGCATATTTATTTTCACAATATATCAGCAATAACTGTATACGTTTTGTTCTTAACAATGACATTACATATATGTACATGCATATAATATAAACAATGATATTTAATAAACTTGATACTAAAATGTTGAAAAAACATCACCACACACACACACACCACCCACCCTACCAATTTCAAGTAATACAGCTGGGCAATAAATAATATAGAAACACTAAATGTACACTTGGAATTTACAGTTAGGACATACCATTATATTTTTATAGGGGTAGCATTGAAGCTTTGGTCAAAAAACAATTCCATGTCAATTAACGAATGTGAAAAAACAAAATCTTGACCCATCCCAAATTTGTCTACAGGTTTTTGTTGTTTATTTTGAGGAAAAATTGCCTTGCAAACTTTGGGTTGTGTTTTTGTCCAAACAAAATGTTCGGATCCCTCCCTACCAAAGAAGTTAATTGCCCTTTTTATCATACACAACTCTTCTGCATACTTACCAAACACTGTCAATAAAATTCAATAGAAAACCAATTATTATTACAATTTCAATTATTTTGTGCACAGATGCTATTTGTTTAGCTTTGAATTAATAGAGAGAGAGAGAGAGGGCTTATATATATGAATATGCATTTAATCAATGTTATCTGATACATTCCAAAGGGTTCCATTTGTTTACAAAGGTGGATATTATGGCAGGTATGGACTCTCAGAATGTACCCTATGCATAAGCATTTCTTATGACTCACCGATATCCAAGTATTTCAAAAGATTTCTTGTCCCCTTCACAGGTATTTCAAAAGATTTCTTGTCCCCTTTACCCTTCACAAGTATTTCAAAGTTCTATACCCAAAACAAACCCCTCCTCAACCACTCTCTGATTTCTGCTGTTTTTGACATCCTAAGTACTATATACAGGGTGAGTCAAAAAAAAGTTTACTCAACTTCAGCGATTTTTTTTAGAAAAAAGTATTCCTTTTTGTCAAACCAATTTACTACGGCATAAAGACATATCAATTAGCTTTAATATGAATTTTATCTGGTTTAGATTGGTTGAGGGAAACTTATTTTACGCTGTTTTGAATAAAAGTGACCAATTTAACGTCCGAACACGCTTCCAGATCTTGACCATTATATTTCATAAGATACGACCAATAAAATAATTACAATACCGACAGCGAAAGGATCAATTCCTTTGTTATGAAATGATTAAAGTGTGGTAATTGTGTCAGAAATAGGCCTTAAAGCTGTCTATTGTTTTAATCTATTAGGAGACAATTTTGAACAAGTCTATTGTCTACTTAATTCGTTTAATAAACAAGATGTGTAATGCTTTACATCATAATCCTATTAAGCTCGTTAAGCTTGAAATTAAAAACCGTGTTTTTGGTGAAAAAACAGCTCCTGTACAGAAATAGTCATATTTACTTAACGGTATTATCAAATAGCGTGATTTTTTTTCCAGATGGTAGCAAAGAAATGGCGCAATTATTTAAAGTTTTGTTTGCCTTGATTTTGTGGTCAAAATGGGTTTTTTTTGATTTTTCCAATTAGGGTAAACTTCTTTTTGACTCACCCTGTATGTACATGAAAAACTACCCTTTATATATATATATTTTTGTCAAACATAATATCCACCTTTGAATATAAGTGCCACCCCCCCCCCCCCCCCCCCCCCCCTCTTACCGAGATTACACTCAGATCACCACTGATAAAATATCCTACAAGGAACAAGACATCAGACCTGTAACTCATTACATGTAGTTACGTTATTTATATGATTTCAACGGGATATTTACATAAGGTACATTTTGTTTTACAATTGTTTGATTAATAATTGGTCATAGAACTATTATAATAGTCAAGATATTGAATCATTTCTCATTATATTAATATGAATTGACCTCTAATTGTTCCACGATATAAAAATGATTTTAATATAAAAAGTTCTAACAGCCATAGACTTTATTTATTTTTGCTCCATTTTTTTGTGAAAATGCCTGAATTTTCACAATTTTGAACTTAAAGTGCATGAAATCAGGCAACTGCCTGAAAAAACCCACTCCTGTTTAAAGTGTTATTTCCAAGTAAGTGTGTTGCAATAAACAGTCAGCCAAAACAATTGAATCAAAATATTTATACTTATTTGGTTCCAAAACACCAACAGGAATGTTTCATTACTTTGTAAAATATACTAAACAGCAATGGTCTTATTATATAATAAATGTTTGAATTAATCAAAGTATCCTATTACTGCAAAATAGGAATCAATTAGCAGAATATAGACTTTCATCTTGGATTCTATTGTGTTGGTAAGCAAAAAATTATAACCTTTTTTGAATCATTGTAGAGAAACTTTGTTTGCGATGTCACACAACACTCTGGTCTACAATGAATAACTCCAAAAAGATACAAAGCCATTTCCTTATTCACAGCATCAGGGTTTCTGCTTACAGAACTTGTGTGGGTACTGTATGTCCAGTACCTATATGAATAATGTTAAAGTACCAGTGAAGTAGCACCAAAGTAACTGCACAGTACCAGCAACTCTTCTAGTGTGCAGCTACTTTGGTTGTACCACACAGGTACTGTGCAGTTCCCATGCAGGTACTAAGCATACAACACGGGACTGGCACCCAAGTATAATCATGATACCGGGTATAAGGACTGTGTATCTATATTTTTAAGTACAAATGAATCTTGTTTTTAATTAAAATGTCAAGACTTATTAAACATTTGTGTATGAATCCAATATCTTTAAATGTAATGCTATCAGAACCTTCGCCCTTAATACGGTTTCTGCTCAAATAGGATTTTTAACACAGCATTCACTTTTTGCACTTTTTGAGTGGAAACATTGTTGATGAAAATAGAAATGTTTCTGAAATGTAT
This sequence comes from Ophiura sarsii, assembly GCA_035610835.1. NCBI lineage: Eukaryota > Metazoa > Echinodermata > Ophiuroidea > Amphilepidida > Ophiuridae > Ophiura > Ophiura sarsii. The sequence goes on from CM069452.1 coordinate 55,358,471, forward strand.
AATTCCAATGTGAGGAAAAATAAAAGTGATTTTGACAATAGAAAATTGTTTCAATTTGATCAAGTGCACAAATGCCAATTTATGTGTGCAAAATAACTACTTATACAGTACACTGTTGGGAAATAGTTTACTATAGGTCCCAGCATACAGCAATACACCACATCTTTGACCGAAAGAAGTGCATCATATAGTTATACCGCAGCACTTTATTCCAATGTTGCAATAGCAGCTGGACGTATAGCACACACAGTATCCACTGCCACTAGCACCTCACAATACACTTTCGTAATTATACAAACTATATACATTTCTTTATACATTTATAGAAATAAGCAAAGGTATAACAGTAATAAAGATGAATTATTATCAACGTTATAACTGATTCACCATAATGGCAAAATGTTTTATTTGTATGCTTGTACCATAGATTATTTGGTGGCATTTTTTACCATTCAAGTTGACAATTTTAACACATTTTAGGTCAAAAAAGAACACCATAAGAATTGTTGATACCAGACTCTGTTTCCATCTTTGCAAATTCTCATTGAGCAATAAGTATAATCTCACATTCCCCAGTAGTTTTCAATCCAATACTGCTTATGTTATGTAAAACCTACTTATTAAATATACTTACATATAGCATTTTGCTCCACAGCCAGGAATAAAATCATTTCAGTTCAAACATTCATACATCAGCCACCCACAGTATACTAATACATAATGTATACATGCAGCTTACAAAATGGCAACAGTCATGCATTTTTTGGAATGTAAATGTCTTGTGGTACGGGTTATCCCCACCATTTTTATATACACCTCGGTCTGCTTAAAATACTCTCGGTTCAACCACTCATCAGCCAGTCAACTTCATGGTGAATAAATATTCCGATTCCTTAGGAGCTCCTTTGGTTGTGCATTTTATGTAACCGGGCCCTAAATAAAAAATGTTTTAGGTTTCCTATAAAGCAAATACTACATATTATTTCTTTATGTATTCATCTATTTAAATTGGAAAATGTTATACAGTTTTTGGGCTGTGTACACAATACAGGCTTATATATGGTTGCTGTCGCTTTTGATGATGCAAACTTGTGTTCACATAATAATAAAAATAATTAAAGATTGTAAATAATAAAAAGACAGACAAACAGGACAGGAATGAAATTAACAACTTGGACATTAAAATACAAAGTCTCGTACCCGGTCCTATCGCAGCCAAAAAATTATCCATTAAACCACAGAGGCAGTATTTACCAGTATTATGAGCATTAATGTATACAATATATTTGTTGAGAGTCTCAAGCGGCCGAAATATGTCAGTAAGGGGGGGGGGAAATCAATTTTTAAAGCTACATGTCGAGTAAGTTGAAACATTTTTGTGTGTGGCCTTATCAATCACACATACATCTGTGCTACACGTACTTGACATACATGTAGCTTGTCAGTGCTACACATTGGGACATACTACTTCACATGCTCAATATGCCCTGTACCTTTTTTCGTCCTCTTCAAATGAATTCTTTTTCTTCAACACTTTTCTTTTTTTGAGCCATAATACACAAGCTTTACAGGTCTTGTATTGGAAATAAATCAGAGGATTCAAGAGTTATTTCCAATACAAGACCTGGAAAGTTTTTCATTTAAAAAATGTGTATCAACTTGTTGCGATTAGAATAATAACCCTCTAATATTTCAATTGAAATCTACTTTTATCATACTCAATGGATATGATATGCAATTTTACATAATCATAACAACAATTATATGCTCAGTCAGTAGCCTCACAAAAAGTCACATGGGTGTTAGAAAGAGCAGATATGAAATTATTGCACAATTTGCTCTTAAAATCAAGTTGTTGGAGGTAACTCATTGCTAATGATAAGTGTCAAAATATGGTAAACAATACAGAATTATACACCCAAATCTACTGTCCTTTGTTAAGGGGTTATTATTTTATATTGTATAAGCGCTTGCCCTATCACTGCCAATTCCTAGCATACATTTGTTTGTATGAATTCCATCTTGAGGAAGGTACACAACAGGTGCCTGTAATTTCATGGTTGGATACTTTGGTTCGCAAAAAATTGATAAAGCACATCCCTCAAAATGTTGAAAGAGCCAAAATGATACCATTGCACAATTTCTGTCTTGAAATTATTATAGTTTAATCAGTTCCAATTTGGCGAAAATTGCGAGGCTTGTATTTGTCCGTACGCTAAAGAGTCCATGTCGTTGTGCATACTTTATTGGTGAATGTGTGTGTTTGTGCACACTTAGCTGGTGTCAGCGAGCGGTGGGCAAGTAGGTATTCCTTTTGAGCTTGGGGATAAATTTAGCCGCACAATTTTCGCCAATTTGGAACTGATTAAACTATAGAGATAACTAGTTTGTTATATTGCAAGAAGATAATGAATTTGTTTTATACTCAACAATTAAATTTAAAACTCAGATAGCGTTATTATTTTAAAATTCCTCAACAAATTGCACAGGGAAATGATACAAATGTTACATCACCACATAACTGGACCCTGTCATAGTGTTACAAATTCTTGACTGTATTAAAAAAGAACATAAAAACAACTTGAAAGATAATGTAAAACAGCTGCCAAACTTTGAAAAATCTTTACTTAGGTACTATTTTCACAGGTTTAAATAATATCTTCAAATTTACAACTAAATTTACAAAGAAGGTAAAAATGTAAACTTAAACGAGAGCATCAATGATGCAGAAGCTCAGCTAGCGACAAGCTATAAATTTCATGTATCAGCAGGGGTCGCATTCTGACACGTCTGCGAGTCCTAGACCTCTCACTTTCTTGTAGTGACGCGTCAGATCTCTAATTGGAAAGACTGCGGGTCCCGATCAAAATTGAAGGGACCCCTTAAATTTGACGATGTATGGAAATGGAAACCTTAAGAAATTCTGTAAATTACATATCCATCCTTTGCTCACAATATAAATTCATTAAAACTGTCCGTAAAAATGTAAAATTTTCAAATACCCAAACTTCAGGACCCCTCAATTTTGTTGGGGACCCCTTAAATTTGTTTTTTTGAAGTCCTACAGGGTCCTGAAAAAAGTCATGAGACCTATTACATTTTTGATCCAGCGCTATCCCTGTCCATTAGTGACAAGCTGTCAATTTCATGTATTGGATAGATTAGGTCCATAATGTATTGGTTGAGCTATGAGGTGTTTTCTTTAAAAATATTTTTAAAACTCAGTAAATCACCCAATTTTATCATTATAAAGTTTTGGATCCAATGTCATTCACACGTGAACAGCTCAAAACATAATAATGTATGCACAAAAATTATCATTTTTATATGTTTACCGCTTATTTTACAACTTGACCTCAGATGACATTTGACCATAAAAGGTGACCTTAATAGGTGACCTTTGACATATGAATGATTAAATAAATAATTAGACACAAAAAACAATGTAAATAAACCTCAAATACATCATTTTAGGACTCTGATGAGCTTTTACATTGCCTCTAGATTTTATAGTCTGTTATATCCAGTACCCACTGGCATGACTGGCTTGGTAAATTAAATTATGCCTACCTACACTGGCGAATTCTGCAACTTTTCAGCATTTTACTCAGAACTTTCAATGGATATTTCAACTTAATGTGCACTTTTTAATTCTGCCGATCCCCAAGGATAGTTTAGGGGGCAATGTCTTGCTACACGTCCCGTAACTCAAGTGCGCATGCTCAAACCAATTAAAATATGTTGTAGCTATACACAATTTATTCTTTATCGTTATAGTAAGTGTACATACAGGGTGAGTCAAAAAGACTGCAATAGTGGAAAGAAGCCATTTTGTTTTCAAAACCAAAATGAATTATAAACTTTTTAAATGTTGCAAGAATGATGTATTTAATCCTAACTTTGTGTGAAAAAATGAAGTCGATCGCATTTTCCGTTTGTCTTTGGTGAACATTTTGACCGGTGCACCCATTTTACACGTTTGTCCACGAGATACCCAAAATATCCATCAGATCGCAAAATGTGTCTCTCATTCTCATTCAAAAATTTGGAAACTTGAGTTCATTTGTGATGTTATTGGAATTTGATGCATCCTTTTTTGTTTACAGGTGAGTTAGCATAATCAATTATAATCGTACCCATGCAATGAAAGCGTATAATGTTCTAAATTTTAATAAAAAACTGAAATTTTCAATTTTCTTTGTTGGCGGTATATTTAAATATGAAAATGCAATGTGTGCCATTTCAAATGAAAATCACTGTGCTCGTGGACAAACAGGTAAATTTGGTTGTACAGCAAAGAGGGTCACCAAATACAAACGAAAAATGCGATCGACTTAATTTTTTCACACAAAGTTAGGATTAAATACATAATTCTTGCAACGTTTAAAAAGTTTTAAAAATCATTTTGGTTTTGAAAACAAAATGGCTTCTTTCCACTATTGCAGTCTTTTTGACTCACCCTGTACTTCAATCTCGTTGGTTAACACGTATGAAATCTGATCCATATCGTGTAAACAACAAGTCAAACCACACAATATATTCCCATATCGTCGATTAACTGCGTTACCAGATGGTGCGAAATGATATTACGTGTAAAGCGATTGCTTTGCGTCTGTGGAAGAGTTGCTTAAAATACGAATAAAATGGCGGATGATTTAAATGTAACCGAGTCGATTTCTGTTACATTCTGAGGCCGAAATATACCGCAAAAAGGTCTAACCCACGCCATAAAATAAATGATCTGCATATATAACCTAACCAGACATGTTTTGGGCCATATCACATTCGGCATGCGGCCTCATGTGATATGACATGCCAAACCATAGGTATTTTTCCGTATTGTGTGAACATGCAGGGGATAACTAATAGTACGGGACGTGAGGCAAGATATAGCCGTTTAGGGAGTGTTCAGAAATACCTGGGGAGTGGCCAACTTGCAGTTTTGGGTTTCTGAACTTTTTTGACGTAGCTAGGTTATTCATATTGGGGGCGAGAAATGAGAAAGAACCAACAAGACTTTTGTGAGTCAAGAACTGTGCAATTTTTTTTGACTTTACACCTACTTTTGGAACGATTGAGGTACTTTTTTGCCCCGGTGGTTTCAGTCAACATTGACTTTGGGTGCGCATGATCGTTCCAAAACTCGCGGAAAAGGGCGGTTTTCTGTATCATGACCGCGGACATTCCGCGAACATACCATGTCAGCGGACATTCCGCGAACATTTTATGTCCACGATTTTCCTAAATTAGGGGTGCTTTTTGAAGCTATGTCCGTGACAGGGCTGGAAAAGATGCAAGGTTTCCCTGCAAGAGAAATTTGATAAAGTTGGATTTACCGCTGGTTTAGCGGCGGAGAGGGCGGCCCCCCATAGAACCATAAAGGGCACATGCAATGCAAATACAAGTGGTGTGATTTGAGTCAAGTCTACGAGGAGGGACCAGAAATCATTCAATATATGTGCTAGTTGATAATGACATCAATTGTGGAACTATTGATAGCTCTGTGAGTACTATGAAAAGAAAATTCCAGGTGACTGGTTTGAATCTATTCATGATACTCACTGATAATCAATATACCACAAATGATGTCATTTGTGGCGTGTTCATTTTTCTGGCCCTGTTTATTGTAATGGAATGTCCCACAAAGACTTGTAGCAGGATTATCATCCCTTTTCCTGTGCCCTTTAAGCTTTTTGGAAAATTAAGGTCCAATTGATGCCATGGTGCATCATATTATGGAATATCGGCTGTATAATGCCTAATACTCTAAAAAAAAAAACTCTTAAAAAATAAAAATAAAAATAAAAACATTTTTAGGGGGGGGGGGGGTAGGGATTTCCTGCGATATGGCAACATTTCCCGGCACAAGGAGCTTGCCGATTGGCCCTCTTTTTCCTGCCCTGGTCCGCGATTTCCCTAAATTAGGGGTGTTTTTTGAAGCTTTGTCCATGTTTTCCAAAAATAAGGGGTCATTTTGAAACCTATGTCCGCGATTTAACAAAATTAGGGGTGTTTTTTGTAGAGGTTTATGTACGCGAAGAAGAAAATAAAATAGAATGTCCTCGTTTTTCCCGCAAATAGAGGGACTACATATAAAGTGTCCTTGGAATGGTGAAAAAGGGGGGTCATTTTCAGGCAAAATGTCCGCCTTTTAGTACGAAAAAGGGGGTCAAATTGGCAAAATTGTCCGCGAAACACCTTCAAATAGGGGGTATTTCAAGATCCTGGAACAATCATGTGTTACCCCTCTGAATACGAAGAGAGAACACCAGGATTTTTTCATCTGTGTACTTTTGACCATCATAATTCCATGATTCCATTCAATATTATTTAATTATTATATTAAACAGTTGTAATTTTATCTATACCAACACTTCACAACAAGGTCATGGCCGAAATTTTATATTACAGTGTAGCTATTGATATACTGTAAAAGCTGAAATTTTGGCGGCGGTTTTATTTTGGCGAAAATTATGACACGCCAAAATAATGTTTTCAACATTCATGCAGTGCATCCAGAAGGTCACCCACGAAAAAAACAATTCGCGAAATGTCTATGATATCAAAATGTGCGAAAATATCTGTACACAAAAATATTGGCTTTTACAGTAGCACACATTGTCTGCTGGTACAGTGGATTGACTGATAAACAGTCATTATATTGTCCATTGTTATGTTGATAAGGAGTGTGACAGTAACAATAATTGTTTGTTTGGGCAAGCTTTTGAAGACAGGCAGTGGTATTGTATATAAGGCAACAAAGAAAAAATGTTTGTTTGTCCATAGAGGTCCAAAAAAGGTAGGGTCTGTAGGTTGGATAATGTTTTTGTTTTTTTGTTTTTTTAAATACGGATATTGTATTTGGGAATATAAATTTGGCATGAATACTGTGAATGATAGTCATCCAAACACAAAACACATCACTTTGATAGTATTGAACTTTTTTTCATGAGTTTGTTAGAATTGAAATCCTGCTCGGACAGATTGTCTGTATAAAGTTGCAATATTGTAGTAGTACTGGTTGCAACACTCGGTCAAAGGGTATTTTTTGTAACAAATTTGCAATGCGCAGATACCGTGAACATGTTGTCGGTCGCCGCCATTTATTATGATAGAAAATTTGCAAAAAGTGAAATAACATAGTGGTGATGTTCTGTTAGATATATATACGTGAAAGTATTACTAAACCTATTTTTTCCCGAACTAACAAAAGAAATGTTTTATATTATGTTGAAATCAGCTTACAGCGTACGAAATTAGGAATAAGACGGTCCTTTTGGCCATTTAAATTGCTCAAAAAAAAGTTATTTTAAAAAAATAATAGAAAATAAAAAATAATATGGTCGGCACCAAGGTACATGGTCGGTCGGATGTGGACAAACAAACAAAAAAGTACTCTTGGCCTAAAGGAACTCCTGTTTGTTTTGAATTTGACACAAGCTCAAATAATGATCAACAATTTCTTGATGCACCCCAGGATGCTTCACTTTCATCACATGACCAGATGACCTTCAGTTGTTAATTACTTTAACACATGTGTGACACTGTTTGTTCTGGTGATATTAAGCCCTGCTAATACTGTAGGGGCGCTAAGCATTATGGGGTACATCAAGAAATCTTCTTTGAATAATGATAGTGATAAATGACTTGCCTTGCATGTGCTTGCTTGACCTGGACGAGTTTCAAGACACCCTAGTTTTTTGGTTAAACCTTTAATAACATTTTAACGCAAGTGAAAAACGTCAGGAAATGCATCTCATATGTTGTATCATAACATATCTAGAAGATATGCCGAGTCACTTTTTTAAATGTTTTATCTGTTTTGTCTTAATTGCCATTTTCTGGGCCATTTTTACTTCCTAGCGTTTAGAAACTCACCATGCTATCACTGACCTTTCGAACGTGATAATAAGAGCCTCATCCTACTGTAGTAGGCTGAGCTAAAAATTGGTAAAAAATAAGTATAATACATAACTATTTATATGGAACATATAGATACAAAGGATTTTCAGGTGATGGTCTGAATATCATAAGATATATGGTACAATATTAAATATCCACCAGTAGTATAATATATGTATCATAGGAAAAGATATATAAATGTAGACTAAAAAGATTTGAGGGGCATTGTCTTGAACCATGGCATGTTTTTTCATATTTAATAAAAATAATATGGACACTACCAGAATGTAATACCTTTTTCCCCTATCGGTATGGTCATAAGGACTGAATATTCATAGTAGAGTTGAAAGGAGGGTTGTTCTTCTTACAAATCTAGCAGTTGTTTAATACTATAAAAAGCCAGTGATGAGAACCGCTATCAAACCATCTGATGATGTGCTCAGAAACATTGTGAGCTAGAATAGAAGCATAATCATTTGTAAAACAACTTAATTTCACGGCAACTTAATTTAGCGAATTAGCATTTAGTCAACTTTGTGCAGCAATTTAATTTCACTAACTAGTATCATCTTCCTATATATAACCATTATAAATAATATAATTGGCAGACATTTAATTTGGCGAATTGGATCTCGTAGCGAAATTAAATTGCTAGCGAAATTAAGTTGTTTTACAGTATATTTGTCACCATAGATTCATAAGAAGTACAAGCATCCTCCCAACTACAACCTTTCTATTAGTTTATAGAAGAGAACTTGAAACACTGCAATTATCAAAACCTGCATTCATAGAAGGCATTATTTAGAGTGTGGTACATTTTAACTTTTGCATTTAGACATATTTAACCACCATTTAAACCGGAAGCACTGCGTTGCACCCATTTTACCACTTGCCATTCGTTGGCACCAGTGACCTTGCATGACCAGCAACAAGTTGTAGCAAAAGGCAGGTTAAACACACCGCACAGTAAACAATGTCTAGTATAAATGCAACTTCATGTAAAAGCTTTTTCTGTGCACAGTTTTTCTCTGGTTCGAATCCTACAGAGCTCCACCTTGGAAGAACTGAATGGCCGCCTCCCACTCCGCCTCTGGAAATCGAACTTCAAGGGCGACTTTTGCGGAGCCATCTTTCTCCTTTTCTTTTTCTGTAGGACACAAAAATAGAAAGAAAAGGGAAACAAAAATTGATTATTGTTGCAAAATTAAAAAATTGATCATTGATCCACAGATATTGGAGGTAACTCTCAAATTCAATAAACTACAATTATTTTTGCCAGTTTCATTTTCACGCTCTGTAAAATAAAGCAATTTCCGATGTTGCTAAAATTCACCAGTTTATATGTTCCTTTACATAAACCTGCATAATTAAGATAACAATTGCCCATTTGAATTTTTGTATAAACGTATGTGAAAAATTGTACCCACCAATTTTTATAGTTAATAAAAACAATACATATATAGTCACTTTCAAAAGGATGTATAACCAGCAACACTATAACCACCCAAAGTCTATATATTTAGTACAATGTAAAGGAAAATGCAACAACATGCTCACAAAATATCACAGGCACAAAGAAAAATAGGGGCAAAACCCCACCCTATCCAATTCAAGTAAATACATGTTTACCAACGTCCATATCCCCCTGAGAGTGTAACAACAAACCCGCATCTGCAGATGTCACAACATCCCATACTTTCATCATCTCATCTTCGAGATGAAGAAAAGAATTGAATAGCGAGAAAGAGGGCAAGAGAGAGAAGTTTGTGGCGAAGACACAAACAATGTGTGTACTAGTGTGTCATCTGATCACACTGGATCCAATCTCCCTCCGCAAGTCCATACACCAATGTGTCCGTACTTGTATGTAATCCTCGTTATTAAGATATATAATAGAGGCCGGCTCTCCGGCAGAGTTATAATAAACAACCTTTTATTATTGGGGGTTTCTGGATTATGAAATTATCAATTCCCCTACGGCACCAGGGCAAGGCGGCGGGCATTATCTGTACGCAAGGAATGTTGAGCTTTACGAGATTGGAGGCAAAATGATACAGACCAGCCGAAGAGAGAAAAGAAAGGAAGGAGGCTGCTCCTTTACCCGACACTGATTGCTGTTTTGACACAGATGAAATTAAAGGTTATGGCCTTAAATAGATGAAATTGTATGTTTGGCGTTATTTACCTTGCCTTTAAGAATGGGGCTGAGCTTACATTTCAGATCAAAAATATCCTGAATAAAACAAGAGTGTGTGAGTACAAGAGGCTAAGAAAATTGACGTTGACGATCGGGAAGCTTGCCTAAAACATTGAAATTCGATCTGACATTGCTGCCTTGCTGGATTTTATGTTTAGAAATACTCATTTTTATCAGTGAAAACCGATCCTAATTGTTCACTGTGTCTATATGTTGTGCCGCCGATGTCATGATTGTGGGGTTTTCCCTAGCATGATCCATGATGTAATGACTTGCAAAAGGCGAGTTTACTTCTTAATTAATTTTCTAGGCCATGGAACATGCGCACTGAATGCAAAAAGGGAAAGTTACTTTATGGCGATCGTATCATCGTATAATCATCTGTGATCGTTCATGGCGGGGAATACTACTTTAATTCTCAGAGAAACGGCTGTAAATTTCCAAAATAAATGTTACACAAGAGCTGAATTCCTAAATCTAGTCGCCCGGCACCGCTGGGGACTTAGTGGTGCTGCTATTCACGCAGGGATTTTCATACCAAACACTTTGTTGGCAGTTGAATTTGTAGGGTTATTTGCGAAAAGTTGTTAGTACTTTCAGCGCAGATATCATCTTATTGTGCAACTTTTAGGGTTGACATACCTGCAAATGTTATTCAGAATATTCTAGTCTACCGAAAAATGCAGAACATTCTTGATTCCATGAACTACGTAGACCAAAGTGTTTTCCGAGCGACTTTTGTGCTCTCATGCGACGGCCTATTACTGTTCTGAACCACTGAAAAAAAGTTAGCTCCCGGTAGACTAAAAGTAACCCCCCTTTTTTCAACAAATTCCTGTAAACAGGGCGCTTTTTTATTTATTTTTAAAGCTCCCGGTAAAAAACCTGTTATTTTGAGCCTTGTACATGAGATTTTATAAAGGGCTATTTCATTTGGATCATAGCACTGAAACAATGCACCATACAGGCAGCAGCTAATACAGCAGCTGACATACAAACAAACAATAAACAAATATTTCCAACCCCTAATATTTCCAACCCTAATTGCCCTAGTAGGCAATATAGATTAAGTGCCTTGCCTAAGAACACAAATTTGTTGGTCGTAACAAGGCTTGAACATACAACCTTCTGCTGTTTATGAGTTCTCCGCTCATACGGCTCTGCCACACGAGCTCCACACCGAGATGTATGTTTGCACCAGCCTATAGGTAGCATATATAGTGTGCTTGTCTTTTGAAATCAAAAGATGATCCAAAAGATCAAAATCATCTACAAAATTAGGAACAGATGGGACATCTCTGGTATGCCGTTGTACTGATAACCAACCAATACTGGCATAAGGCCTGTAGTCTGTCTGTCTCTAATACACACCAGTGAGACTATTATTTTGTTAACTTCCATCATCATTTTGATTTACCAACCTAGTTTAGCTCTCCTGAGAGCGCAGAACTATCCACCACCCCTCCGTCTGTCAGTATGCGTGTCTTAAAAATAATTTCTGGCTAGTCTATCGTCTATTATTCAAATGAATGGGCGCAAAAATTAAGAGAAAACGGCTTTTGTTTGCCCGACCAGCCATTTTGGTTGTTTTCTCAATTCTAGAGCAAATAAAGGAATTAACTTAGCAAATATAAGACATGCGCTGTCCCACCTGCCAGACCTATGGCTGGATAATGATACCGAAATGACGACCATCCGAATCACAAAAGTTGTCGAGCAAGTTGATATTGCGTTGGCCCAGATACCACTCTTTTAACCAACTGTTCAATTAATGAAACCTTTTGATGTCAGGACCTATAACATAACCCCTCGATGTCCGGTTACAAAAATGCATATGACATGTATCCGAATCACCAAAGTAGTTGAGCAAGTTGATATCACGCTGGCCCAGATACCAACTCTTTTAACCAACTGTTCCACTAATGTCACCCTTTTCAGGACCTATAACATAACCCCTACGATTGTCCGGTTACAATAATGCATTAAAAATTGGGGCCATTACACGCGTGCGAGCAATTGTTTTCGAGGCGAGTGCATTGTAAACTTGTTGAAAAATTTGGGTCGTGAAAAGCTGTACCACCAGCAAGCCGACAGGAAGGAGTACTTGAATCGCAGTGTGTGTTGTGTGTTGTGCCTGCAGGGCATGGCAACGAGGGGGAAGGACTGACTGACATGGCAAAAGACCAAACAAAACGAGAGAGAATAGCCACGTAGCAATGCTCAGCCCTCAACTTTACTTGAAATCCCAATGCCGCGTTTTATTTGCTGTTCCAATTTAAGCCTAATAAGAAGGTGAGGAGGGGCTCGGCTGTCAAAAAGTACAGGTCATATGGGAACTACAAGAGTCATTGCTTTACAAGAGCGAAGAAATCAGAACCCGACTCGCGATTATGGCAACGCCTCCCCTCCTTGTTTGCTATTCAAGCATATTTTTTGTTGGTACCTCTCTACCAATCTGTTCAGAACTTGATCGGGGGAGGCGTATTTACACTTCCAATTAACTAGCAATATCCGTGAGCAGGCCAACTCCTCAATTAGTCGCTGTCTTTTTCCTGTCCGCCGTCCAGGTCTTTCATATAAAAGCTCACAATAGGCTGCAGCAATTTGTTATCGGCTCTGTGTCTCGCTGTCAATGATTCGGCTAGATATACACACCGTGGCAAGCGGGGACTTCAGTCACATAGATATACGCAACAATCCCGCCTGTAAGCCTAGTCTGTTTGAAAATTGGCAATCGTATCTGCCTGGAAAATGAATAGAAAACAGCTAGGGGGAAACGGTGATCTTTTCCTCTTTTATCCAGTCTGAATAGAATTAAACCAAACCTGATCCCGCAACGAGACTGTCCCATGCACTTTCACTCTCGCTCAATTGAGCGGATCTGTAAAAAAAATGATGTCGAGTCGGGCAAAAATTAATCTGCGCAATGCTAGAAAATAACAAATGAAAAAGGGGGGGAAATTGTAGCAGGGCTCAGACAATCTACTGGGACTTGTAACAGTGACAATAACCATTGTTTACTCTCTTTTAAACATATTTTACTCAAGAATTGCACCGCGTAACTTGCCTGCTGTTAAGCGGCTGCTCCTATATAAGTATAGAAAGCAAAGACTTGGCCCTGATCCCTCAAAATACCACTAGGGATTTGCACCGGTATTGTTGCTCTTGTTGGTCGATTGCAGCGCAAGTTTCTCTGTGGTACACTGAGAGTGCCAGCAGACAAGCCTGGACAATATGGACCTGGGTTGAATCAAGGGCACTAAGGTCATTTAACGGAGATTGAACTAGTAAACGAGCCAAGCACGAAACAACACTGATAAGTCATTGGAGACTACCCTTGTGTCATTTACATCACAAAACATAGCCCTGTGTATGATTGCTTAAAAAATATAACACACGCCCGTGTATTTTATGACCCCTATTCTTTTATAGTCCATCAGAGCGTTCACCTTCTCTTTCCATTATTCAATAGTATCTTCTAGTTTCGCCATCTATTCAACGTTAAAGGGAAAATAATATGTCAAAGAGTGCAATGTCCCACCGTTGGGATTACCCAACTATTGTACTTTTAAACAAATCGAGAAAGTCATAATACCCCCTGTATACAATATTGTGCTACACATGTCATATGGTGTTCACATTCTATTCTCTCTTGTCAAATCTTATATTCTACAAATTACAGCTTTTGTTGTTGCTGATGGGAGAAAAAAGAAAAGACAAAACATCTGAGGAAAATATCGAAAAGTCACACATCTCGTGCGTGCGGTGTGCACACGCTTAAAACACCACCACTATGTTAACAGAACTGAAATATTATCCATTTTTGTAAGAGAATTGATCGTACAAAAATGGGGTGTCTTTCTCAAATTTCCCCCAAGCCCTTATGTGATCGCACAAGTACATACGCATAACTGAAAACTGAAATCTTTTTAGCATATACATATATTCCTATTTTTTGTATGAATACGGTGCTTTCAACTACAGAGGTATAAAGTTATCCAATGCAGGGAGGACGGAAGAGAGGGATGAGAGTTAAATGATGCACATACATAGAGATGCCTATATGTGTGTGTGCTCTGAGTGTACGCGCAACCGCGTGTGAGGAAGATAAACTCTCGCTTTGAGAACGGCGATAGAAGGGGCCCCACTTGAGAAGCCTTTTAGGGTGTTTGCCCACACCAGCTCTGTGCTTGTACCAAACACAGCATATGGTGTTTGACGAGCACTCCACACTAGTGGCACCGACAAATCTGCAAAATACCTCAAATGGTAAAAGAGAAAGAGAGAGCAAGAAATTGGCCCCCTGCTTTTAACGCGGTCATTGATCAGTCTCGTTCTCGTCGTGCGCTTCCTGCCTGGCATGTACGGCTGGCTCAGTCGGGACGTTCATCGACTGACTGACTGCCGGGTATGAGGGGTGAAAATCACCCTTTACATCATTATTTCCATTTATGTAATGTAAATTCATCACTTGAAACCATATTTTCTGTGCAGTATTCCGAGATGATTTCTCTAGCAATCCCACAATCCTCTCTGCTGTATGATGCAACCAGCTATAGCTCACATCATTTGATCAAATGACAACTCCTATTACTTTGTCCAGGTTACAACTGTTTTTCACATTGATAATAAACTTACATAAATATGGGTCAATAATGGAAAATAATAATCATTGGCAGTTACCTTTAGTGTCTTATCTTTCTTGTTTCTATTCTTCCATTTCATTTAAATTTCATACCGATGCAGCTAAAGGCATTGTACACCTATTTAAATTGGAATATGTATAGTCTAAAAACCATATAGCATTGGGTAGCAGAATCAGTGCTGAAAAATTGAAAAAAAGAAGCAATGTATTTTGGGAAGTGTAACATAACTTCTCCAGGTATAGTATTATGATGACTTGCTAAATGGCCAAACCATTATCTCCCTGACAGGGTATCTATGGTCTTGGTAAGGTAAGACGTCAGAACGTCAGACCGTGCTGAGATAAGCAAACAGTAAGTGTGTGACATAAAACACACACACACCCACACAACCTAGGGTTTAGTAGATATAGTCAGTCATCCGTGGTGTTTATAATGACAGAGAAGGGCGAACCAAAGGACAAATATTTATTCATCAGGAAAGCCCATCATGTCATCGTATTTTGTATGAAAATATCATGTTTGAATCATGAATGGTGCTTTTATCATCTCAAATATGTCTACTTTTAAATTTATCCAAATGTGCCACATTGTTATTGTAATAACTTGAGTGTCTTTAGCAGGGTCACATGACACATGGGATTGAAATCCATGGGGGATCAAAATCTGTGTTTTGTTGGGTAGATTTCCCTCGTCTTCATCAAAATGTCTAATTTAGCACAATTTTCATTTTTCTTCTCAGTAAATACTGTCATGCAAAATCCATGTTTTGCTGGATTTCTTTTCAAAAAAAAAGCCAACATATTTCATAATCTGTCATTTTCCCTTTTTTCCCGTCAGTGGTATAGGGGTGCGGTGGGTGAAATTCCACTGCGCCAACCCTCAACAAGTACTGGGTATTTGGAAATTGAATTATATAATATGAGGTTTCATTATGAATATATTCTGGTAAGATGGTTATTAAATTTGTACAGCAAACTTGTTCCCCTCCCTCCTGTTTTTCAAGCAAGGCAACAACTTTCTTTGCCCAAGACCAAATATTTACCATGGCATTGTATCTTGCATGCCTTATTTCACACCATCAATGCAAATACTGTTATTTCAGTATATTATTTCAGCATAATACTTGAAGAAACATTTTTATTCTGCTGCAAATATTACATACGCCGCAATCTTAATTTTATATTCTCAAATTCCACCAACCCTTCCCTCCTCTCTCCTGCTCAATCTCATGTAATTTAATTTCTCTAATAAAATACTTGAAATTTATCTAAGAGGGAGACCATTCTACGACTGGTTACAAAAATGTAATTCAGCTGCCACTACAAGGGGTCTTGTACCCCCAGTGTAGGACCCTTGTAGCGCTACAGGAAGGGCACGCACACATGCTTAGACTGGAGGTACGAGTAGGCAAAATCAATGGGCGGTGAAATCAAAATTAAATCTCTTTTTTCATTATTATTTTTTGTTGCGAGGTGAACATTCTGGGCGGTAATGAAAAACTCACTGAGCAAATAACTTGAAACTTTCGAAACAATCTGGAATTACTTATTACATTGACACAAATTGTTGATGTGTATTCTAATGGTAACATATTCTACAATTCAACTTATTAACTAGCTCAAGTGATAACAATATTTAATAAATTTCATCAACCTAACCTATCTTTTTCAGTTTCTTAATTATCGGAAGGCCAAAACAAATCTATTGATTGAATTAAAAAGTACACAAAAGGCTGAAATGTAAAATGAATGTAGAAATATATTAATAAGACTTTGTTCTTTTATTTTTAAGATATGTTATTTCCATATGTACACACTTTCTCTGTACATTACTGCTTATCACACACCAAACTGTCACTTTAAATTCTTTTCTACATCCTTATTTCCCCAAGCAAGATTTCCTCCCCAAATCCCTCCCTCCCTCCATGTCAGGCCGTATCTGTGACATGACCGGATATTTGTGGTACAGCGCAGCCATGACGAATGGACATGGCACATGGGGATGGAGCACACCGGTGAACCAGAACTGACAAGGACCTTGTGTGTATTGTCCATAGCGGAGTGGAGGAGCAGCGTAAGAGAGGAGAGAACTGGACGGGTGGCTAGTTCACCTGACCCACTTTATTCTGTTATGCTGTGGTAAAAATAAACTTAGCACAAAAACTAGCTTAGCTTAGCCACTTTTTGCTTTAAGGTATAGATATAGTTTGACCTCATACCATGTATGGGGGAGCATGCCTTGATTGCTGCATTTTCCAGTTGACTGAATCGGTTTGATCTTTCTTAACACTTTCCACCCGGCTGGCGTCTGCAGACGACATTCCAAAATTTCACAAAATGTTTCAAAAAATGTCAAAATTGTTGAATTTTATTACCATATTTGGAATCACCATGTAAAATGCATTGCAATAAGTACAAATATGCATAGTATTGGTTCAGTTAATCTTGAGATAGACTTTGAAAGTTGGGAAAGGTTTCTGAAAAATCTTTTTTTGTATAATGGTAACATAATAGCCGTGTAGAAAGTGTTAAGCAGGGTATGCTGCATGAAAACAAAACCTAGCTTAGCTTGGTCAATTAGCTTTATCCGTAGTTCGGATAGATAAGGATGCCTGGATTAATACCATGAAAAGAGGAGCGTACCTAAACTGTTATGGCTCGTTCATACTCCTGTCGTTGGAGGATCGTCGGTGAATAAATGATGACACTGCTTCAAATCGCATGCGTCTGTCCGTCAACATCGGGCAATGCACAACGAGATGAGAGTATGACCGGACCATCACAATATCCATCCAATTGACTTGTTTGGATTTGAGTTAAGGAGGGGAAAAACCCAAACTTTGCTCTAGAACTAGTAAAGCTTTGTCATTTAGCTTTATCCAGTTAGGATCTAGGATTAATGCCTAGCTCATAGAAGAGCTTTCATTAAATACTGCACTAGCCCCATTACTGGTTTATTTGATGCTACGGAATTAACTTTGCTCAAAAAGTCATTTGGCATTTAGTTTTGCTTATAGACCTAGCCCATGTCCATCCTGTATATCCATGGGTAATGTAGTATAGATTGCTATACTATCCATCCAGTTGATTGTTTTATTTGATGCCAGGTTTATACAATTTCATATCGTCAACAACAACACATTAGAACCACCGCTATAAATATTTAGATTTATATGACCGAGTTCCTTTTTGCACTGAGCAACTATGTAGAGGCTTTGCTAGTCTGAGATTTTATCAACCGTTATAAAAGCATCGGCTAAGGCTAATCCCCTTTCCTAAAAAAAATGGCCCAGCCTACCTACTACACAATGGAAACTCTGGCCACGTCACTTACGATTGAACACACCGTCCATATAACTGTAAGACAATCGCAATGCATAATACATGGGCTTTTTACTTCGAATGATAACAAGTTAAATTATTCCGAACTGCATGTACTACAGCACTCATTGGAATTCACTAAACTTTGCACTTTGTTCAGTCATTCACTACACACGTCCTCACTACCATGGCTGCTGCTGACGACCTTTTTGGCAGAATGTTCAATTCTCATTCATTTCAGAACAATGGTAAACCAATCCTTAAACAATGCTTAAGCAAATTTAAAATACAAGTATTCATTAGCCTTTATGCATGATAGATTTTAGGGACTTTAAAAAAAAGTGTAATGAAAATAACAAAATTAACGAATCTTCACATTTCATATAAAACACCCACACCACTCACTTATTACGAGTATAACCATTAATAATTTGTCCTGATTTCAAAAACCACCAAAAAAGTAATAAAACAAGGTCACAACGAGTCACGTCAAGTCACCCTACCCTTATGGACAGGAGGGTAAAGAGCGGACAAAGACAATAGACTGGCGCGTGCGGCACTGCGCTGCCTCACCACACCTGTCAGGGAGCGAAGAAAAACCCCAAATGAAAGACTTGCATACAATTCCTTTATTTGTCTTCTTACACTCGCTTGCTTGTTGTACAGTTGCCACTTGAGATGGCTTGCTGCACTCTGCGGATAAATGCAACAATAGCAAAAAACACCACCAAAGAGACATTAAACCCACTCCATAAAAGTCACACGTTTTGGTATGGGTAAGCAATCAAACCCATTACGGTTGGAGTGTACTTTTCTTTTCCTTCTTTTTTTTTTTACACAAAAAGTGCATATGGTTAGTTCACTTTTGTACAGTTACTTGCGGTGTATTTACTTCTTGTGTGTCTGTTTTACTGTAAATATTGAATTTTGAAACAGGTACGCATAGTTAGCACAAAGAATAAAATCTCAACCATAGATCGTACAATTCATAGCCTATTTACTATGCATAAATATTGAATTAATGTGGTAAAGAGTCAAATCACAACCATATACTTATCAATTTACTCAATTGTGATCCAAATTTTGTTATTTACTATTATAAACGTCACATTAATATACAAAAGCAGCTTATTTGGGACATTTTGGGAGCCTCGAAATGTCCCAATTAAGAATTAAGTAGTTAACACAGTCCTGTAAGAAATGTTTTTTAGAATAGCATGACAATTAACAGAAAATCTAAGTGAAACCCCAATTAACCAGCTTTGACGATACAATCAACAATTTATAGACCTATGTTAAACTTATTTTTTTGATATTCACTACAATTTCTTTTCATTGCGGAATAAGTACAGTGTTTTCCACTCCAAATAGGGACAAATTTCCCCTCTAAAGATAACCAAAAACAACTGAACTGAGCTTGCATTCGGTGCAAAATGTTCTACCATAGGGAAAGAAATGTAAGCAATTTTTGTCCGCAGAAGTAATGCATTATATTGGGTCACTTATTTACCACTGTATTTAATGTTGTCTAGATAGAGGGGGTACATGTTCACAACTTTACCCTGGGAAAAAACACAATTTACTCTACGATTTCATGTCTGTATTTGTTTTAAAAGTAAACAAGCTGCAGTGCTATACCATAACTTAAGTTTTTAACCACTAAGGTATCATTGAAAAGTCATTCTAAGATTCTGTACGATAGATAAAGTATCTTTGTTTTTTTCTAGTAGACATGAGATGTAGCTTTTGATGTGATACGTCACATGTCACTTAACGCTTTCCATGCGGCAGGCGGCTGCAGACGACATTCCAAAATTTCACAAAATGTTTCAAAAATGTCAAAATTATTGAATTTCATTATCATATTTGGAATCACTAAGAGAAATGCATTGACATAAGTACAAACATGCCTAGTATTGGTTCAGTAATCCTTGAGATAGACCTTGAAAGTTGGGAATGGTTTCTGAAAAATCTATTTTGTATATGGTTAAACCAATGGCCGCGTGGAAAGTGTTATGTATAAATGATTGGTTTATCAGTGATGGGCAACTGTCATTCACTCTGTAACAGTTGGAATGTTTGTATGCATTGTGTGCTAATAGGTGTTGTTTTGTTTATTATTGCTGATCTTGTATACAAGTTGGGTGGCACTTCCATAGCTGACCCGCAACATGGAAAATACTCGCTGCCTGATGCAACAATAACCATAACCTAGCCATCGGCAATGTCTGAGTGACGTGAATCGGAGTGCGGAGAGGAGACATCTTATGTGTCCCACGATGCAATTTTTTTCCATTTTCCATTTTCTGTAGTAATTTCATATCAAATATAACTTTGTTGACAACCTTATCTGTAATCTTTTATGTTGTTTATCAATCAATGTATAGGTTGGATTGATAGGGACAAGAAATTACTTAATGCCAGATCTTGCAAATAACTTCTATCTCTTGACTTACTTAACCTGTATATTCTCTGCCTGAAAACAATAGTATTTTAACTTGTACAAATAGGAATATCAATTGATGAAATGAGGTCATGTACTTGCAAAGGATTGTGGGTGGGTATGTCACAATATCTTCTCTGAGGTGGGCGGAGATTACAAGAGGAAACCAGAGACGTTTGCATGGTGGAGGACGTTAGACGTCTCAAGCAAAGTAAGAGAAAAATGGTGAATGGTCTGTCTATACCAGCTGCAATTGGTGATGAAGAACAAACACACACTGTGGTGTAAAAAAATATCACCCATACTTGGGTCAATGATTCTTGGGACCAACTTTGAAATGCTCCTTTTGAAATTACAAGCAAATGGGTGTGACTTATACTTGTTGTACCAGGAGGAGTATGCTACTCTTTACTTTATGAATATAACATTTTCACAACCACCTCACAGGGAATAGAAAAACATTTGTAGAGGAAATGAGAGTAAAGTCTCAATTTTTTACAAACTAAGTTACAGTTTTAACTACAAGATATAATAATTTTTAAAAAATCATTTTTGTTTAGTTCTTTCATTGGTCCAACCAAAAGACTTCTTATTATATTTATTTTTTCGTCAATCGTACCCAGATTTAGTTATCATCTAAGGTAACCTAATTGTTATATCAATGAAGATATCACAATAAATGAAGCAATCATACAATCTGCTGTACATTGTCAGTGCCCTGCAGACATTCTTAATTGGTTGAATACATTACAGTTTGAAATGTTTAATCCGCATTTGTCTTTTCCAAAAAAATGTATGCCAAATTTTACAATAGCAAACGATTACATCTATAGAGATAAATGATCATACAGTGCAATCTTAACAAGCGGCAAAATGTTTCGAAAATATGCCATGAAGTGTAGATCTGTTTTTTATCAGCATACATGTCCTATTTCTGAATGTTTTATTTTACTGAAATTGTCATTATTAGTTGAATTTTTGTCCAATAATTTTGAACACGGTGTTTAGATTTGATCAAATTTCATAAAAAATATTAGTCGCCATCTTATGACTATGAGGATTTTTAATCTATTATTCCCACGGAGTAATTATGTTATACCCTTCACAGGGGTATTCATAGTGCATGATTTTTAAGAACGACGCATACTACTGATGTTGGTGTGAAGGGTATAACAGAATTATGCCATTCCCACAATGACTGAATTAGTGCAAGATACATGATTTGTAATGTCATGTTTGCATCCTTATCATCATTTTCAACACAACCGCAAAAAAAAATTAAGAAAAGTAATTTCCTTAAAATAAAACCATCAAATTTAATGTTAAATTATTGCATAATTCCTGTTGTGGTAATTGGACAAATTCCATCACTAGTTGTATCAAAATAATCATAACAGCCGGGAATAGGGAAATCCTTGCCATTAACCATATCAACTTCCACCAACTTTGTGGACAATTTGACAACTCTTTTAAAAGGTTTGTTTGCGTGTGCTACAGGTTTTTCTCCCTGACTTTCGTGTTTTCTATCTGGAGGAAATAGTGATGCAGCCATCCTCATGTCACTGTAAAAGTTGTCATTTTTGTGTGATTACTTTTTCACACTTTGCCATTTCAACCATTTTGCTTGGTTTTTTAAATTTGCGATTTAAAAGTTCATTTACATAGACTTGTACAAAAAATGAAATATATTTGTGTGACTTTATTTTCACGGTAGCTGCATGAAGAGCAAAAATTAATGTAGCGCGGAAATGTCCACGTTAACAATATACACACAGATGAGTTTTGGATAGCCATCTTCCCGGAACCTTCGTTGTCACTTAGAAGTCCGCTCATGTCCCATTATCCCCCGTAGAGCAACACTCCAATCCGAGACCCGCGGTCATGAACCAGGCCCACCACACACACACGCTCACGTTATTCCAACGCTTACACAAATAGACACTGTGTTGTTTCTGGGTCCCCATTCTGTATGTTTTAAGAGCACTCTGGGTAACCGATTGCCTAGCCTCGTCTGCTAATATCATACAGGGTGCGTCCCAAACAAAAAAGGAACCTGTTTTGGTTGTGGAGTTGGACAAACAATTTGAATCCTAACACGATGCAAAATGTTAGAGATCAGCAAGTGCCAAATGGATTTTTCCCTTCAAAAGGAAAGTCTAACTTTGTTAATTCATACAATTTTGTTCGTTAGGGCGAAATCTAATGTTTAAAATCTATTGTATAAAATGACATTAAGGCAAAATTCTTTTGAAAAGAATTTCGCCTTATTCCACTATTAAAATCATAATAATTATATATGATGGAATCTTGGTGAACATCTCAAATAAATATTAATTAATTAATTTTTAAGAAATAAATTTAAAAAATAAAAAAAAACTGGTAAAGAAGCAATAAATAAATAAATAAATAAATATATAAATAAATGTATTAAAAAAATATATAAAAAAAAAAAATTTAAAAAAAATAACTTGACGTTATTTGAAAGGTGTGTATGTGAAGTTATTACTTTTTTAAAGTTAAACCTTTTGGAACGGTAGTTGGTACTGTAAATAATAAATAAATAAATAAATAAATAAAATAAAAACAATAAATAGACAAGATGGATATTTCTTATAACTCTGTTTTTTAAGTTACCCTGTACTCCCCTGTACATTCAAAATGTATGATTCATTGAGTCCCCGGTTTTGAATCGGAGGCATAAACAAGCAACGAGTGCACACACAGGAGATGCATCGGGTGAACGCTAAAGCAAAGATTGCTAAATTTGTTCACGCGTTCCAAGTGGACCAAAAACAATCGTCAAATTTTGTTTTTGCTGTATCTTCAGTTCTGTTCAACAAGTGTTTGGAGAACTGGCGCTGCGGAGACTCTGACAGGGTAACGTAAAGATCCTATGAAAATCAGAAAACAATTTGTCCGAAAATAGAATGCCCTGGGAATTATGACGATGGAGTACAAAAATATGACATGCCCAGCAACAATCTGCACAATTTATGTCATGCTCCTGGAGGGGGGGGGGGGGGGGGGGGGGGCAGCACTCTGATATTTTTTTGGTAGGGATGTGCCGCCAGCAAAATGAAAATTGACCCAAACAGTTACCAATTTTCGGGTGAAAATGGACCCATATGTTTACCAAAAACACATCATTTTCCTATATATTTGACAGATTTTGTTAAAATTTCGGCAAAAAACCCAGCAAAATCAAGGATTTTAGACCCATATATTGACCACGAATGGCTTTGAAAAGGGGTCATCCGATTATCAGAAGTGAAAAATGGGACCCTATTTGGCGGCACATCCCCGTAACCTCATATCCACTAAGTACCCCCCACCCCTGGGTCATGCTACAAGTTTGACAAGGAACAGGGAGCGAGAGAGGGAGTTAAGACAAGAGAAAAATACCAGCATTGAATGCTTAAAAAGGTCCAGGCTAAGGGAATAGGCCAAAAAGCCAGTTACCCAATCCAACGGTGATCCTCAACAACATGCGTCTGTTTAGAGATGGGTCTGAGTCATGCGTACTTAGAGGCAGTCACTCTGGAGGGCTTTTCAGAAGCACTTGAGTGGCCTGCTAGATGGGTACGGGTTGGTCATTAGGGGTCGGGTGCTATGACATTAGTGGGTGGGGTGGAATTAACAAGACGCATGTATCGGTTACGACAGGGTCGCAGAAAAATGAGCAACAAGCTTGGAACTATTCTGTTACGGTCATGTTTAAATCATGTACCGATGTAGTAAATAAACATGAAAATATAAAATTGTGCATATCTCGATTCAATGGTTGGCAGAACTGTGCACGCCTGCAACAAAAACAAAGTTTTGATGCCTCGGGGGAAAACTAGTCAGGAGGTAAAAAAAGACAAATTCACTTGAAAAATGTGTCAACTTTAGATTATGTGTGAATACATCATAGATATCATAAACCTATTTATCAGATCTTTGTCAAAAGAAAATGCTTTGTTACTGTGATAACACAGACATACCGGTGTTAACACTATAAATGAAGTTGATTGATAATCATTTAAAATGGGGTTGATATATTAATAAACTTTTCAATATTATATAGATAGGATTATGGTTGTGTATAAATGTATACCGGTATTTTGTCAATTCAATAGTTTAAAAAATAACAGATTGATACCTATTTGTAAAGGTGTGAATTTGAGGTTGGTTATTCATGCAAAAAAATAATATTTGATTTATTTGCTTTGATAAAGTAGTATGCAACAAAGTCTTATTGCCTGTTTAATTTTTTTAAAGGGTGGTACACACAGGCTATCATCAGGCTGTTAAAAAAAGTATCCAATTTGTTTCAATACTTTTTAAATTGTCTAATTCTTTATTCACATAGAAATGGTGAAAACTACTTTGTTCCATTTCTAAAATATATCAAATTGAAATGATTTTTGGAACAAATGGATCTCTGACATCATTACCCACTGACACATAATTATGTCAATGTCAGAGTTACACAACACTGGTACAGTCTGAAAAACAATACCTCTGTTCGATTTAATTTAAATACAACCATCGATTTGAAAAGACGTTTCTGGTATGCATTGAAAAAAGAACTCAAATAGGATTCTCAAAAAGAATTTCGGTAATTTATTCAAGAATTGCTTTGTTTGTTGACAAAGTGACTATCACTTTAAGTGTTGCACTTAATCTATCCATTCACAATGCACATTATCACTACTACATGTAGTCAATAAGTGTTTAAAAACCATCATTAAGCGATACATCTTCAGAAAAACCTCCACAGAGAGTGACTGAGCCAAAGCTTCAACTGTCAAAAATGCAAATTCCTTGACAGATGGTTCGTCACAAAATGCCTATTTATTTTATTCCTCTGAAACTACACTTTCCCCGAGAAAAATGAGGTATAAAAGACCTAACTTGACAGTGTGTCCTGCGTGTTGTCCTCTGCCTCTCGCAAAGACAACACAAACATCATGCATGCTGCTTGGCGTATTAATCTTGCACCAATTGGCAAAGACTAACCCTGCGATTGTTCGTACAATAGCGGGTCAATGGTAGGACATGAATGAAGGCTTTGTGCTTGCAGTGCAGCCACATGTATAAATACGCTGGCAAGCTCCGCTTCAAAACTTGGCATCTGTTGTTTTTGTAAAGCTATACGCCACTTCTGGTCAAATTTAAAAACGGTTAATTAAAGATGGGTTTTAACTGTTATATGACGGTGGGTGACAAGTTGTTAATACTACAGGAAAGGCTGACCCTTAATATGATGGGGCAGTCTAACGATGGATCTCAGTCGATTATGGCAATTGTGTTATTTCCAGAACTAATTGATGAGTCTCCCATGGCAACTATGTAAGGTTCAGTTTAAACCTCTCAAAATTAGATATTTTTGTTTAAAGCGCCAATATTTTGTATCATTTGTGATTCATTCATATTGTGTTGCATATCAATGGAAAGCTGGTCCGTTCATCTTTCTGCAGATACCACATTCAGCCACTTCCCAAAGAATGGGGAAGTCTCAATCTGAATGTGCGTATAATCACTACTGTTTTTAGAAGGGAACAACCCAGTCAAATAGCGCACGCATAACACTTCATTGAAGAAAATAGTGGCAATTGTTGGCATTATTTGATCGAGAACTTCCCACAAGCATGTGGCTGAGTACTTTGAGATTGCTACAAATAAGGCACCATTAGAAGTATTAACAAATTAGCTTTCTAATGAAATGTAATACAATATGAACGTATCATGAAATATTCACAATATAGGCGATTGAAACAAACAAATTCTGAACTTTTTTGAGGACTAAATTTGGCTAAGATGCCAAGAATGAGAGAGAATCTTGCCACCCGGCTCCCTAGCTCCCCTGCTGGTTATACAACTTGGCCTTAGCAGGACAACATCCAGGATTGAATTTGCTGACAAAAAAATTGACATGTTCTAACGTAATCATAAACCCTTCAACTTACAAAACATGTTTGTGCATGTAATTTCACCCGATTCATGTGAAATATTTGTTTGTGAAAAAAAAATCCATACATGCTTTTTTTCCAAAAATCATAAAAACAAAAGATTACAACAATTAACAACATTATCAATGCCCTACTTTGGCTCAGACTCCCCTGATTTCACAAATGGAGGAAGCAGTATTGCCACAATGCTCCAGCTCAAACCACAGCCCATTCAAAAAACAAATGGTGAAAAAAGGTAAAAGAAGTTTACATCACCCAAATTTGTACCAACACAAGTCAATTACTGCCAATTAGACAGTGGTATAATTTCATTTTCTAACCCTAATTTACAACACTGAATTTGACACAATACATTTACTCGGAACAATCGCCCTGAATATCAAGCATTGTCAGGCCACGCAGACATCATCGATTAATAGGGGGGTTGAAATATACACTGGTTATTAAGGGGGTCAGTGTAAAGTCAAGCAAAAGGCTGGACAATACTTGACGGATTGAGTTGGGACACCAAGTTGAAAGTGACGGATAGTGATTATTTTGGATATCAATTGTGCCATCGTATAAATGATATGTATCTTCTGTGATGAACGCATAGTTTACGTTTCTAATCCATAGCTATTGATTTGTTATACAAATGATAGAGAATTGTGTTATAGCATTACACAGAAGCATGATAGATAGTTATTGTCTAATATAAAGTCCATTCATCAAACTCTACACAATTACACACTGGTCTTAAATAGGGATGATCTTACACTTTACAGTCCTAGAAAAGTTTGGATTGCCCTTCGTTTGCCCTTTCTACCTTAGAGTGACCAAATTCTGAATAGTGTTGTCTCAGTCATTGAACCCCATATGAATGCGTTAGGCCTATAATATTCGTCCCTTTTTCTTTCAGGGGAATATTTGTACAATGTTTCCTTGAATTCATGATGAAATTATGCAATTAATTTTCAAGCCTCATATTTATTGTTTTGTCTTTAAAAAGAAAAGAGAAAAAGAAAACTAAAGAAACGAATAACGATGAATGACTATAGTCATTATTTTGTGCCCCATGTGAATGTGATATATCAGTAAAACTTACAAAAGGTACGAAAGCCAATTTCTTGACATGTCTATGGGAAATACACTACCTTTTGGCTCAGAGCTTCTAGTGGAATTATCTCTAAAAATCAGATGTTGACTCGAGCAGGGTGTAATGAGAAAAATAGGGGCTTTGATCCGTGTTCAAACAGTTAAATTTGATCAGGAAAAGTTGGGCTAGAAGATGAGGCTCTAGATGTAATCCCTCGCTTTTTAAAATATGACACATATTTGGGTTGTAATAACAACTGAAACACGTGTAACATTTGAGGAAAGAGAATGTGATCACACATTTTTAAAAACCTTTTCCATAAACAGGCCCACAAACAAGGAGTTGCACTAGGTTTTAAAAGGAGGGGTGTTAGACCCCTGATCCCCATTAAATCTGAGAAATAAGGGTTATTTTGGATTTCCAACCATATATTGCAACCAAATAAATGTATGTGCTAAATGCGCAAAAACTCGCCTTGACGCTTGTAAATCCCTGCCACACTACAATAATTGTGCAATCTAAATCTTGCAATACACTGGATTAAATTATCAGACATACAACAATACAATCTCATCTCTCAATCACGAACCTATATTGCAAAATACTTGGGTTGTAATTCATTGAATAATTTGATTACGTTGCATTATTATAGCCGTATCTATTCGTGCGCTGATTTCTGCAGCGTGCGGTGATTAATTTGTTTCCAACAGCAGATTCCCCATTGACTGCGTCTCCATCTCACATTCTTCTTTACTCATTCTTGGAACACTATGTGCGTTCTGAGATAAAATGTCACTGTTTTTTAATTACCGCATTTTGCACACCGACATATATTAGGAATCAATATTTTCATTACCGCAGCCACGGAAAAACACAGCGAATAGCGATATTTTTTCGACCTTCCCTCTTCACCCAAATCAATCTTGTTATGTCAGAATCGTCAATAATTCGGCCAGGCTCTGCCTGACCCTGGCAGCAACCAGGCAAGCTATAGCTCCAAATTGTGTCTTTAGCAGGAGTTCTGTACGGCGACAACTATTGTTAAATGGATAATAATATTCTAGGTTTTTTCGGCGGCTGATGATTTGTGGAAGGTTCGATGATAAGTGGGTTAGCATTGATCTGCTGCTCTAACTCAAATGGGAGTTTATTTTATGAGGGGGAATGAGCACTTTGTCATTTTCACACAAAAAAGGGAGTGCAGCTACAGCACTGGTCTGGCCTTGTTTAATACTATCAGGGTAAAAAATAAATGCAACTGAGTTTTGTTGTCTTCTACCATTAGTGGGGTGTTTTTTGTTCATACCTTCCTGACCAACCTCTTAATATCTCATGGTGCATCCTTTAAGTAATGGAAGTTCCAGGAGTGGTATCACCAGGGACACTATTAATTTTAGGATAGGGAACTCTTATACTGTGCATACGTAAATGACAGGTCACGTTTTCTTGAATTATGATGATGAGCTCAGAAAGAGAACTCAGGCTGGATCAGGATTATCTTTTGACATCATTACAATAGCGCCATCAAGACACGAGCCCAACGTGAGCCCTGATTCGTCAACAGCCTACCGGAAATATGCAAGGAATTTGTGTAGACTTGCATCAAGTCCAGACAAAAACAGTGACGGTATGGCGTATATTTAAAAGAAAATGACAAACAGAATCAAAATATACAAAAAACAACAACGAATAAACATGTATTATAAACATATATGAATTACTCATATTTCAGGATTGAAAAAACTCTCCAGCACATAAAAGTTTCATCATAATTTTTGAAACTGCACTCTTTTCGGGAATTTTCCCAACATTTCCGAGTAAACTTCAACTAAATCTATACATAAGCCGACGACAAACAATACCACAGTGCCATCAAGCTATCAGCCCTAAGAAAGTTAAAGTTCCTGGATGACGTGGCTTCCAATCGGCAAATCAAGTTTCACATCCCTGGTATCACTTTATCAAATTGTTTGATTATTATCCACTTCACAAAATAGCCAACCACGCACACGTCATAAAATAGCCTGCCACGCAATACTGTTCTGCCCTAATCTGTCATATCACGCATCGTGCGCTTTGTGAACATAAGTATGAATGCAAATACTATTACTGCACATTTAAAAGAAAAATATAAACTTGATATATCGCTTTTTCAAAATAATAAAATTAATTTGCAAGATGGATGCAAATGACATGTGATTATTCAAAGTATCACCATATCTATAGTCGATTGAGTACTTAGGCTAATGCAGCCCTCTGTCTTTTACATTTCAAAGGATTGATAATGACGAAGGGAGCAATTATGGAATAATATACAATTGTTGAAATTGTATAACTGTTGTGGGAATTTAGAAATGACGATCATCCAATAATATGTTGTCACAGGAAATATAGGCCTTTACAATTTAGGAATTTTCATAATAATTCAAATCTTTAAAATTGCAAACAAAAATTATGTCTATGATGAGTACCAATGCGGGTTTCAAAATTGCTGTGCCAGTTTTATAGTTCAATTTATTGCCAAATATACACCTGACCATGACAGAAGTTGGCAATTCTGCACCTCAACGGAACAAAAACAATATGAGAGAGTTTCATATAAGCCTCATCTTCAAAACAATTTCTGTGCGGTAGAGACAACAACTTTTTTTCAAATTGGGAGAAACAAAGGTGACGCTTCTTATGTGAGGGGGCACTATCACAATCGATGAGTAGCCTGGTGTGGGAGGGGGATCATACCCCTAGATGTTATTTTTAAAACTAATGCCAAGTCACTGATTGGTACACCTATTACAACAACGGTAACATTTTGTCTTTAACTGTAGCCTGCCACCACTACGAGCGCAACACAATCCCAAGATGCAGAATAGAAACTGAATCTAAATCGTTAACCGATGTTTTAGGGTTCATCCCATGAAAAGCAATCCATCTCATTACGCAACTTTTACAGCTTGACATACGCTATGCCGTCATTGTTCCCTTTAATAGTCTAATGTAAATAGATAATTGATCCTGTGGTTACCAGTGTTGTTAGTTACCATTCAACGTATCCTATAGTCTTGCGACAAGACTGTTAACATGTGTGTTAACACGACCCGTTACTTGTATCAATCATTGTCCCGAACAGATCACCACTTTTTTTGTTTCATGAATACTTAAACAAACGCCCGAATAATTGTATAAACCCAATTGTTCCAAAGTAACCGCATTTTCAATGCGTGAACAAACTAAGAATTCTTTGCGCTTTTCTTTGCGGATAATAAATTACGCTAAAACGGCAAATCAGCACCACCTATTTGACTTTTGTGCGTTGGGACGAGTGATCGATCAGCACCCACTGATACCAATTGTTCCTTTTTACACAGTGATGTATCAAGCAAAAATTTTGTGTTAAACATCTGACGGGAAATCAGTGCAATGAATATTGACAAATCTGTATTAATCTTGTGCTTGACATTGCATGTCCACTAATGGGACATACAAATCATTGGCTCTTTATCCAACTAATCACAAATAGATACAAAAACTTATCGTCTGCATCGAGGTGGACAATTTTAGGGATTTATGTTTAGACTTGATTCCAGTCCTATGTATATACCTCTGTTCATCTTACCCTGTAAAGTGAAGTTGCAATGTATTCCAGGGACCAATGCAGCATTATTGCAGAGTGTCAAGATTTGTCTTTGTGTGGGTACATACGCCAGTGCATTTGAATAGCACCATGCCATAATACAGTGCAGTCACTAGAATATGCTCTTATGTCACTGCACAAAGGATGGTGAACTGAGCAAAGTATCATTGTTTTTGTGGTTTTTACAAGACCACTTTATCAGGGTGGCACATGTTTCACAAGGAAACTGACCAAAATATTCGGTTTTGAGATGTCCAAGATGGCAGTAATGGGTGTCACAGTGGATCTACTAAAATACAGATTGAATTTTCCCTCGTCTCTGTTCATGAATGCCAGTTTATTGGCTAATCCGATAACACAGCCGGTCATTATTTACTCTGAGAACGCTAGTCAATGACCACCGAATCAGTCAGCAGACAAACATATATGTTCCCCATCATTCTGAAATATTCTAAAAAATATTCTATTTTAAATAAAAGCCTTGCTGGGTGAGATATTGTTCAATAGGAGCACTATATCTCCTCCAACAGTCACAGCCTCCTACTCCTCTACAAATCACAGTCCAAGTTAGCATTGGCCCATGACTTAAAATGCCCATGACTTAAAATGGTTCTTCGATTTGGCGTGTAATACACACACTTGTCACTTTGGTGAATGCCTACACAAATGTCAACTTCTAAATACCTAACACTGACATTTGTATGGGAAATATTTATGGTGCGCTGTCAATTTCGTTTCATTCAATCTTCAAACAATTTTCTGAAATGGAATCAGAAATACCTTAATGGAGACAAATCTTTTCTATCTCAGAGAAAAGGATAGACTCGGAGAAAGGGATGGATTTTTCATTTTCTATTTTTTCTCTAAATGATTTAATAAAATTGAGCCAAGATTTGTTTATACATTGTCTGTTAATAGATTAGGGTTATTACTATGCCATTATTGTGTTTACACCCATGTTAACACGTAGAATTTAAAGTAAAAACGATACAATGCACGACATATCTCAATTACGACAACTAATAAATCTATTGCTCTCATTTCAAAGGTGGGATTTGCAATTGTAATAGATGCCACTTAGTTAATGTCTCAGATACTTTAGGTCTAAATGAGTCTACACGTTTACAAGTTTAAAAGTTTGTTCAGCATGAAATATCATATAAATATAATGCAATATGAAGGTCAAGGCTCAAGATAACAGGGTGTTTTTTACCGGGACCCACTTTTTTTCAAAAGTAGCGCCCGGATCATGGGATTTATTGAGAACCAGGAGCTACTTTCAGTCTACCAGGAGCTAACTTTTTTATTAAATCAAATAAGGGCACACATTTTTTGTTCGGTAAAATGAGTATTTTTGTGCTAAAACTCGGCTGTTATGAGCTGTGGAGACTTTCAAATAACATATTCGACTCAGATTTTAAACAAAAGATCCAGCGTGGCAGCATTGGCAATCTTGGGCAAGCTTCCAGATCGTCAACGGGCGGTGGTTTGGACAAAATATCAGCGCTCGGTTGTTTATTTTTCAGCATTACTGGGCACTATGGCAGGAGGACCGAGGGTAAAAATCGCCCAGAGCCCGCTTATCTTGAGCCTTGATGAAGGTTAACAATATAAAGGATTGTGCGATCAAGGGGATTATTTGAAATGAGAAACATTTGGGGGCTTGTCCTGGCAAATTCCCCTCACAATAAATAAGGGACAGCATAACATACATTGAACTTGAATGATTCTCTCATCTATTATATTAACCCTAACTCCCCAGACGTGTTTTTTGTGAATTAAAGTGAAGTAAAACAGGTCAAATTTGCGCCGCTAATCGAACCTGGGCCGTATGCGTGCAAGTCTGATTCTCTACTGACTGAGCTACACGGGCAAGGTTAAAAAACGTAAAGGTTTTTTCACAAGTTGAACTCTGCGCTGAGCGTGGTACGAGATTGACGGGCCCGCCGCGCTGTACACGATTGTAGCACTGTCTGGTTTTGTAGGTTCCAGGAAGATTAGGTTAACTGAAAAATGTGTATGGGGGATACATAAAGAGGGGAACATGCAACAAGGAAATATCATTAAGTATTGGAGGGGGAGCAATTACAAAGCTCTGGGAATAAAGACAGAATTCCTATTATCATGTCATGTTCAGTGTCATATATATATATGTATCTTCGGTGCTTCACTGCTTTATAACTTGACCATGACTTAATAAAAGAATCCTAGAATCCTAGGTGAATGGTCTAATATAAGACATGGATAATTCTAAACATCCCATGGATCCCAATTACTTTCCTTGAACGGTGAAACTTGCTTAAGCGATCTGTCATCCCCTTCATTCCAATAATATGACACACACCACATACATATACATATAAACACTAACTTCCTTGTCATACAAGGATGCAAATAAACACACACATTGTAAGACACAACTTGGTCAAACTAATAAACAAAACTTAGTGATTGCCGGCTGTCTGTCCGATCTACAGTATGCTCAGTTACAAATAGGCGAAAAGTTGTGTGGCTTGTAAGTGCCTCAGTATCCCATCTGGATACACATTTACATGATACTGAAAGTGTATTATTACACCTCAAGAGCCTTTTATCACTCCACTGAACATGCTGAATCTATGCTTTTCTATGCTCCATCATCTTCCACTGTGTAGTGACTTCAATGTGTGTTCTAATGATCACAGCTATTACTCATGCCTTATGCATTTGTGAGTGTGTGCCAAATGCTTTTTATACTTAACAGCAGAGCCAGAAAATTCCTAGTATTTGATAGATAGTAGTTTAATATAATGTGTGTGACTCCAATAACATGGTCCTATCACCAGAATAGGCACTGACTTCACTCCATAGAGGCAGGTTATTGCAATATTATGTATTGCTTAGAAAAAAACCGATTTGGTCTCGAACGGACTGTAGATGTAACTGTACTATTGCAATAATGACAGCAGTACTTCTGTCAGTCTTGTTTCAACTTAGCACCAGGATTTTCTAAGTAAACATAGGGATGCTTTCACTACATGTAGCACCTTATCCATCCAGTCAGCTTGCCTTGAGAGGTAGCCTTCAACACCATCCCTGCAAGCTCCTTGTCAGCCAGCCTGCAATCATTGCGCAGATACCAGGCGTGTTTGACCCCTTAAGGGCAGGGACCCCGGCCATGAAAAGAATAATACCAGAAATTCATTAACCATGAACTCCCATGCTTCTTCAAATAAATTGAACACACGTCCCTGAGGGGATAGAACTGGTTTGGAGGAGACAAATCTCCCAGCAGGCTCATATTTCTGCTACACAGCGCCCTCGTGTAAACATTACGACATGTGTGGTAGGACAAGCACTGGATTTGGAAGACGGAGAGAGAGAGAGAGAGCGAGGAAGGAAACAAATCTGGGTCCCCATGGCTGACCTCGCTGAGGACAACAACGATTTCATGCCAGGATCAGCAATCCCCTGAAGGGATGTTAATCTTGGATCACCTAAATCCTCAAATCAACCAGAAAACTGTTACAGGATCAGGTAAACACACACAGTAGGATTCACACATGCATTATTATGAGACCATTTAACAGTGCTGAGGGAAAACCCTGAGAGCAATGTAATAGCAATGATGTTATTAGAACAGAGGTAGGATGATGGTTTGGATGGGGAATAGTCTTGACAGCAGGCATGGGCAATAGCTAGGGATGCTTTGGGGCCTATGCCTGAGTATGGTGCACCCTCACTGCCCCTAGAGCTTGTTGGTTCATGCAATGCAATATAAACAGGGAGAGACTTGTCAAGGATGTAGAAAGGTGATGTTGGATGGACTTCTATTCAGCTGATGTTGTCAGTTTTAATCTTACATCCCATGATTTCCGCTATAAGTATTATACGACACAGATATTGAAACAATCAGGAACTGTCATCCTATAACTGTTAAAATTCAAGTCAAAGTTTTCTTCAATAGATGATCTGAGAGGGAGACAGTCTTAGACCCCCACATTATGTCAATGGTGCACTCTACACTATTATCTTGATGGTTTTTTTATTCAATTTCAAGTCTACTATCTGAGAAGAGAAGGGTTTTTAAAGATGTGTTACCAAATAGTGCCCACCTTTTCACTTGCCTGGAAAATCAATAATATTTTCCAAACCAATGGGTAACATTTTTTAATGGACTGGGGTCTACATGTTACCATACTTTGACATATGTGTGAAATGTTAGCTTATTTTGTCGAAAATGAGAGCAAAATGAGGGCCAAAATGTCATACTAAGGGAAAACAAACATGGAGCCCATTTTTTTCTGAATATATTTCTATACGCCCTACAATAAAAAGGTAACTTTAAGGTAGCTATATCGGCTACGGCGTCATGCTCAGATTTGCTTAAAAATTATACAGGATGTGTATATTGACAAGACAAACTCACATGCAAATTTTGAATTTTTTCCATCAAGCCATTTTGAAACGGCACCATTTTTTGTCTTCAAAAAACCCCATAGACTTACTGTGTGTTAGGTTTTTGGCATGTTGCCAAATTCCCAAAATTGCTTCTTTTCTCAAAACACACTCTATTTATAAATGATTTGTTTAACCCTTTGTATCCTTAGGATGAACTTGTTTGTTATATTATGTTTTGCCAAGATACCAATGCACAATATTTAGTGTAATTATTTCCACATTTACAATCATAACAGGGATTGAATGGAGTGGGAATTGTATTTTTTCTAGAAACACTAAATAGTCAAACTTTGTGAATATTTTTAAAGAGAAGTATAGCTCCTATTTCAACAAACAAGGTGTCATATGATTTTTCCCTGACAAATTTATATTATTCCCTGAGAAAATATTTTCACTTTATCGGAAGGCGAGAAATGAAAATGAACCGACAAGACTTTTGTGAGCCAAGAAATGCGCGTGTAGCACGCGAAATTTTTCGACTTTACACCTATTCATTGCCTGGAAATGTGTTACCCACTTAAGCCATCAAATTCCCTGAGTTTTCCCTGAGTTTCTGTCTTTTTTTTCAAATTCCCTGAGTTTTCCCTGTCTGGAAGTTATTTTGATTTTCCCTGATTTCCCTGAGTGGCTGGGAACCCTGTTAACCATCCCCCAAAGTGACAGACCCATAGCAGTTTCCTACTTGGCTGAAAATATTCAAATGTCCAAAAATTTAGGAAATTTTCAAAAAATAAAGAAAAACATAAGAAATATCCAAATTACTCCGAAAGTTCTCAAATAGGTAGAGCAAAGACTTGTCTTTAATGTAGTCTCAAAATAAAAAGTATAGATATTATTCATTTGGCATAATAGTTGTTTTTCTGCATTGGTGTAATAGCCGATATAGCTACCTTAAAACTAAAACTCCCAATTTTGCTTTATGTTTAAATATAACAGACTGTAAAAAATGTAAAAAGCTGACACTATCAAAGCACTATTTAACACTATGAAAGCAATATAAGCTATTCTAACTATTACACTGCCACAGAACTGTCTGTTAGTATAGTGCAGACGCCTGTTAAGTAATTACCCATCCTCAATTCATCTGTAAAAGGGTCCCATTACTCAAAATGCAAGCAAGCAAAAAAAGCAAATTGTGTTGCTTATGTACACATACCATCGAACACGGGCCGAATACCATATCTACTCCGACGTGCCGTAAGGCGTGTCACGCCTGAAACCCATGCCTGTAGGACACAGTCCGTCTCCAGGGTCATTTTCAGACACTTGGATAGATTAATTGATCAGCAGTTTGATCAATTAACTGATTGCAGGCTAACTATACACCAAAACCTCAAGGGGAAGACAGATCTTGCGCTTTCATTAAAAATCTGTATTTTTGTGTGATTTGGGTTATTATTTAGAACAGGGGGGTAGGGGGGTTGCATATGCTGCCCTAAATGAGGGGTCCCTTGTTTACTATCCTGCTGTTTCATAAGCCTGCCTTAGCTCTTGTTGATATCCCCAAATTTGCTGTACAAAGGTTTTGAAAAGTTTAAGTCACTCCTCCCTCTTTTCAACCTCCATGTTCAAGTGAACCTACTTTTGTTCTTACGACAAGTACTTGAGTATCATGAACAATATTGCCCTACAAAAAAAGTGTTTAGAATTCATAACACAAATTTTTCACCAAATGTAAGTTCTTTACACCCTACTGAAAACTGTAAGAGATCGAGGCACTTGGAAAGCTATCTATCGTTAGTGTCCATCAGAAGTCACCCCAATGAATGCATGAAATGAAATACCTTGTCTGTGGTGATTAATCAGCTCATAAGTTCCCAATCCACTTTTTAGAAGCATGATGGCACAACACAACCCCAAATATAGTTGAGCACCCCCGGGTTGTCACCACAAACTGATACATATATAAAGGCTGCTAAAACTGACTTATTATTATACATTTTACACATATCCACCACTGTTTTAAAACACATATTTCAATTAGACTAATGAATTACATTTTTAGTAGTAGACTTTTTTTCTTGTCCAATTGCTGTGTTAAGTTTAACTCAACAAAGAACCCTGCACGAGTATCGGATTTACTTTACATATCAAATCAAATACGTGTTTAACGTGTTAAACTCTCCTGTGAGTTAAAAACTAATTTGATTAAAAGTTTGTGAAAATTTGATGATAGCGGGGGAGAGAGGGACTGAGGGAACAGATGGGCACAAAATGGGTTTAGAATGTTTAATATCAGAACAATGGGATTTAAAAAAGAAAAAAGAAACGAAAGGTAAAACAAAGCAATTCCTTTGACATTATTTTGTGAATGCATGCCAGGGGATGTGGGGCATACATAGACATCAAATGTTTCAAAATCTGGTTTCTCATCACAAAATTGTCACAAATCTATCAAACTTGATTGATCCGTACCTTTCATCATCTTTCCACATATCTGCTGTGAAAGTGGTAATCAACACTTTCGTACAAAAAATGATCAAGCTATTTCTGAGAACACCAAATATGAGATACATGTAATACATACACCCTTTGGTTATATTTGGGGATAATTACCAGCCTAAAAATTACCCAAGACTTAACAGACTGGGACCAAATACTTATTATCATTCCAATAATCCTCTAAACTGACTTGCATAGAAATACGATTGAATATGTTGTAATCACTTTTAAACTACCCGAAAGCTTGTAAGTTTTTCTTTCACGCCAAATGCTAACATTATAGATTGATGCGATTTGGTCTGGGACTGATCCCCGACCCGAGGCTAAAACAAATTACCAGCTGTAGTACAGACTATGCAGTTTTAATACTCAAACATTTTGCGTAGTATTTACTTCTTTTTCCCCTTCATCTTTTTTTTATCTAGCTGGGAACAACGGATTGTCCAATTACGTACGGGAGCGTGATACCGATCAGATTGAAAGAAAAGATGAAATACTGCCCGAAGCGGAACAAAAACATGCAAATCAGTTCCGCAGCTTATCAAATTCTAGGTGTGTGCTCATGAATCAATCCTGGGGTTTTAATTTCAACTTGTCCTGTAAATAAACATGTAACTATCACATGGCATATATATTCCAATGATGTTGTGACAGAGGCTCACTGCCCGACTGCGGGTTAGTGTACAACAAATCGCACACAAATTCTCTGGCAAGAAAAAAGAAAGAAAAGCCTTTGGGGTATGTGAAAAGTATCGTGCAGTGGTAGGGGAAATTCTTAATCCGACAAAAGAGAGTTATGAATGATGAA
The DNA here is from genome assembly GCA_035610835.1 of Ophiura sarsii. Lineage (NCBI taxonomy): Eukaryota > Metazoa > Echinodermata > Ophiuroidea > Amphilepidida > Ophiuridae > Ophiura > Ophiura sarsii. Next base: position 55,397,329 of record CM069452.1, read on the forward strand.
ATATGTGACAATGTTGTAGAGTGATGGATATCATTTACTTAATCATGCTGAGATCTAAGAACGGTAGCGCAAAGATGTGAACATATATTTGCTGTTAAGTTACAAGCTTACTGAACATGCCCCCAGAATGCTGTGAAATATATGGGTTTGGCTAAATAAAACCACCTCAATTCAATGTTTTAAACCAACACTTGTTAGTGGGTGATGAGAACATCTACTCATTATTTCAAAATCTTAAGCAATTTTGGTTTGCTTCTGGAGATTCACATATTTTTTTAACAGACATCTATGGTAATTTTTAAAATAGATTACCCCACACTTAATAGTAATAGTTTAATTGGGTGAGAATGAATCCTTACAAAACCTACATTTCAATTAAACACAATTATTAGCCTATCCCTTGCAGCCACTAAATCCGACAACTCAACCGATCCTGACTTGGCACAGAACAAACTAAAGTCTGTATCATTAAAAATACACAAATATTATTTTTTGGTACCATAAACCCCAGTGTCTGACAATTGCCTCCTTTTGTCAATTTATCAATAGCTGAGAATATTATAATGCTTTCAGTCTTTGGAGGAAAAAAAAACCACTGAATATTAAATCCAAAAAATTAAAATTAATACTAAACCGAAATGAAAAGAATATCATATCCTAAGAAGGTGAGGGATCCATTACAAAGCATCACTTCAAAAATAGTTCACAAGAGTCGGAAGTGTCTTATCCTAACGATTATTTAGACTCCTCTGTGTAGTACATGCAGGTAGTATAGCCTACAGACAGTGCATGCATTTTGTATGCAAAAAACACACAGACCGAAAAGAGGGGAGACTATAAATAATACTTGATTTAAGCCGCCGCCTCGGGACAACCTTGTCTCCGATCTCGTAACACTACCCAGAGATTGTTGCGGTGCTTTACCCTTATTACGAGCCTTAATATTGGCCGTGGGTTTTTCCTATTCCTTCGTGAGCTATATATGCTCAAAATCCCCTTTTATAGGTAAAAGAAAACAGCTCCAAGGTGGGTTTTACTCCTCGGGATTTTTTCTCTCTCAAATTGTGTGTATGGTCTGGCCACTGGATGTGTGCTGTTGTTGCTGCTTATGGGCAAAAATCCAAATAAAAAAAAACATGATGATGAAGATGATGAACAAGTTGATAAAATCTGACGTTGTTGCTACGATTTTCTTCCCCTCGGTTCAAATTCGGTGACAAATGTAAACGTCAAGGTGTGAAAATGGCGTTTCTATAACAAATGATGGCATGACCATACATGCATGAACTTGTAAAATTGTTATGATGGTGAAGACATGTGTAGACAATGTAAAAAGGGATTTGGTATCATGTAACTTACATGTCAAATTAAAAGGATCATCCTCTTACTTGGCACTGATTCATAAATGTTCAAAAATTATGTCCCCCCTCTCTCTCTCTCTCTCTCTCTCATTCTCTTTACATGCTTGTTATCAAATTAAAAAACCAAGGGCATGTGAACCGTTCTAAACGCCACCGCAGCTTCCAAATTAAACACCCAAAATCTTATTAGGGCTTCCGACGGCATTGCCCGGATAACTACACGACAGAAATCTTATGACGCGTGTCATCCGCTCGATAATTGGGCTTACACCCGGATCCTATGATACGATAAAAATGGTAGCCCATATTCACGTTACAAGTTGGACTATATAGCCGAGAAGAAACAGCACCATCATGACGAGACGACGACATGAACCTTAACAAGATTACGGGCCTGGTTAACATGTTTAACGCTGCCAGCCGTACAAGCTTACAAGAAAAGAATTAATTTGTAACTCCTGCGGTGTGTGTAGTGAGTTGCGGCTTGTAATTGCGAAAATCGGGATTAGTGCCTCAGTTCTTTATGTGGAAATAACAGATGGCAGTATAACTCTGTCCCCCCCCCCCCCCCCCACCCTCGTTCACTGGTTATAGGACAATTGTTATTGTTTAGAACATCTTAGGGTGTACCTAAATTTACAAACTTTATTGGTAGTAAATTTTGTAGTAATTATTTTCATGGTCTACCAAATCTACTTTTTTGGGGGGGGGGGGTGGTAAAATTTGGATTTTGTTAGTCTTTTACATAGCCCTATATTGAAGAAATCACATTTCATTGACCCATACAAACTGTTCTATGTGATGATGCATCACTGTTACTGTTAGTAACATAACATCTATTCAATGAAGCTCTTATATTTCGATAAAGATTCTGTTCGAATCGAAACGTCAGGTCCTCTTATATTTATTACTCTTATATTTGGCTTCAAACTGACACCTTAGTTTAATCAATGATCCCGAACAGGGTATCTCTATGAAATAAAATCCTTGAAAAGTCTTGATTATGATAACATTAGTATGGTAATCTTTTTAACTTATAAATTTAAAAATCTTATCAAATTTAAAGATCTGCAGGTGACTTAAAATTAACGGCGATCAAAAGTCCTGGTATCAATAAAGTCATAGTTATACAATGCACTTGCATGTTGAGATATAGCTGTTCGTATTCATTTTTGTGATAAGTATGATGTTTTATTCTATATAACTAACACGATTTGGGCTCAATAATTATTTTCTGAGATATAATGTACAATGTTGAGCTTGCTGGACACCTCCTTTCAAGAAAAGTCTGTTCTCTGATGCAAGTGACATCATCATACACACTCTCTCATTATTCAGATTAGTACCAGAATTTTTTTCTTCAAAATTCTATTTGTTTTCTTTCATATCAATCAACTTAATTCTAAGGATTGAAATGCCAGAAGAAATAGATCTTACTGTGCTGTAACTCAATCCATTGCCCATAGTACAACAGACGCACAGACACTTGCAAGATAACAGATACCATCCAAACTTTTTAAAAAAAACCACCAAGATGAGCATACTTTCATTTGGCAAATTAAATTTTGCTATTTAATCAACCTAGAAAATCAGATATGATTTCATATATGTATTTTTCTCTCTTTTGTTATCAGTTTTTGAAATATAAGTAACAGAAGTATTTCTGATTGGATCAAATCAAAAGTGCCACTGGTCAGTCGGAGCAATCAATTAAATATAATGAACTATTTCTATTTCATATATCTCATGTTTTTGTATCAGTTTTTGAAATATAAGTAACAGAAGTATTTCCAATTGGATCAAATCAAAAGTGCCACTGGTCAGTCGTAACAATTAATTAAATCTAATGAATTATTTCTATTTCATAATCTCATGTTTTGTATTAGTTTTTGAAATATAAGTAACAGAGTAACAGAAGTATTTCTGATTGGATCAAATCAAAAGTACCATTGGTCAGTCGGAGCAATTACTTAAATCTAATGAACTATTTCATATACAGGGTGTCCCAGAATGAGTTATACCAGGAAAGGTGCATTTATTTAACTATGAATACCATTGTTTTGGTCAACATGCTTATAATTCTAACATTTACATATATTTAGCTTTCTTATGAATTTTAAATCTTAAAAATCAGACGTTTCTGACAGAAATTATGGACTCTTTTGTAAATATGGTAGATTCCAAGTTTGACCAAAATTACCTCTTTTGAAACTCATAATTGACCATGTTCAACACAAAGCTCAAAATCTAAATAATATTCAGGTAATTTGATTTCCACTACAAAAATATTAGTAGATATTAACTGTGGGTGATGTTTTCTAAAGTCATATTTGAATGATGTTATGGAATTGTTCTGCTTGAGCGATTTATATCATACTTTCTTGTGCGGCAGTTTTGAAGCTTGGTGTGAGTTTTTATCAGTTGAAATACGCTGAAAGTGAAAAACAAGGTTTTCACCGATTTTCATAAATGTCACCCCATCTGAACGGATAAAGATATTCAGATAAAAATATTCTGATGAGAGTAACAGAGTAAGTAGGAAACATGTCCCCTGTTATTTTATAGGCATTACCCTTTGACTGCAATGTTGTTTTTATATTGTTATTATTTTTTCAAACACAGTATATATCATTCTGGGACACCCTGTATCTTATGTTTTGTATACATTTTTTAAATATAAGGAACAGAAGTCTTTCTCATCGGATCAAATCCAAAGTGCCACTGGTCAGTCGGAGCAATTAATTTATGTTTAATTATTTCTTATATCTTTAGTTATCATTTGTTGAAATAAGCTTACAGAAATATATTCATTTCATCTAATCATAAGTGCCATTGGTCACTTGCATTAATTAATTATGACTAATGAATTATTCCAAATACCTTTTGTTCTACATTTTTTCAAATATAGGTAACAGAAATACTTTCATTAGAATCAAAAGTACAACTGGGCAGTTGGATTAACTAATTATATCTAATGAATTATTTAATTTGTTTCTGTTATCAATTAGGACATATGTCACAGAAATACTCTCATTTGTACAAATCTTTAATATTCTAGTGTATTAGTCTATGAGATCAAATTACACACACAGCACATCACAATTTTACAGCTAATTGCATGCATGATCTATCATGATGTATGTGGGCAAAATATCAAGTCTACTTTTATTTATTGTTTTTACAATTGTTTTATCACGTAATAATATCTGACAATAAGCATTTCTGAAACAACTTTGTCACATTTATACATTTTTTGCATATCTATCCGCAAGACCAACACTATATGCATGTAATACTGACAAGACAAGACAAGATTTTAAAAAAAAATTCTATAGCGCGACCAACTCTCCTTCCTCATCGTGAGACACATACCACACATTCCCTTCGTACCAACTGTCAAGCCACCGAATACCATGACAATCCTATTCCACTATGCAAAAAAACTAATATCAAGCATGTGCCACATGTAAATTGACATATAAAAAGGACTAATGATGCATTTGCAGCGCCAGATAACAATAGGTAAACCTGACAAGATATATGATCATAGGCATGGCGTAAACAATGGACGGCTATTCATTGCCGCCTTTGCTGCACACATTATCGCGAATGTAATCAGTTAAGTATTGGATGTATACATAACAATTGCCCTCTCTATAAAAAAATAAATGATGAGTTTACCTATGCAATGACGGATGAACAAACAAACGAAAGGTGGACCTTTCTCATTTATGGTCTGACATGATTGTCTCATAAACCATATTTTAGCTACGGTTTCAAAAACACCCACCTACTTCAATTCTGGTTGTTTATGTCCCAAAGTATGGATTTACTCTTTATTTGCAATTGGGTAACAAGACAAAATGTAATGATTTTGAGCAAAATAAAATAATATACACTCAAACAATAAAATAAAATTATGTTAGCATGAAAATACACATAAATAATACCAACAAAATTTCCATCTTGGGTATTTCATCAGATTACAGTCCAATGGCAGTCTGTTAGATGCACTGATTATTCGGAATGAAAGAAAGAGCATTTTGGAGTAATTTAGCGTTTAATCACGGATGTCTTTTGTCAAACTACCAATAACAACGGCATTGCACAGACATTTGATTGAGCAATAAATTCTTGTTTTTGTACGATTTCATCAGCCTTTTAGGTCACATTTATCTAAACTGTATACATGAATAAGCGGGTAATATGCTCGTATTTCATGTTCAATCAGACCTGTTTGCAGACAATCCAACTTTAATTTATAGTTTTTATGCTTAATCCTATTTTTATTCTATAATAAAATCAAATGGGTGAACTAAATTACTGTGTCACTTTAAAGAGACAAAAAAGACCATGTTTTCAGCACAAAATTCCATTAAACCATTTAAAATTAAGGGTTTTTTCTCAGAAAAGCCATTTTTATTGATAATTTATGGATGTTATACTTAAAATATTTTTACAACAAAATAATTGAATTTTTGAACAAACAATGTTATGTCACTGTAACAAGAAAGAGTGAAACAAATCTCTTATTCAACACAGAATTCACATGAACTATTTAAAAAGGATTATTTTCAAATGAAACAAAAAATCTTTTAAAATAACCTTGCTGAGAGAAACCATCATGGCCTCAGGTCGGTGTTCAATAAATATGTGTATACATAAATCTATGTCAATTACACTTGCTTGTTACTAAAAAGGAACAGAGTAGGTCATAACAACAAATTTAGCAACAATAATGATGCTGGAGACAAACAATAACAAGAAAATAACACAATTATATTTGTCTTCTTTGGTAAATCAATGAATCGCTATCATGAAACTGAATCCAATTTGGAATATTGAAAACAAAATCTTTCGAAGCATGGGCCAGAAGGTTCATATCACTCATTCTTAACCTGGCAATCTTTGGCCACCGTGTGGCGCTATAACCTATATATGAATGGTGATGTCTCACTCGAGGTCTTGCACTACACTACATGTACATTGCAAGCTGTATACGATAATTACACCGCTACAGGGGTAGTCCCTAATCTCGCTATTTTATGCCATGTTAACTACAATAATAAATACTAACGCTGTCTGTCGGATCAGAGGATATCATGAACCCATGGCACAAATCACAAATGACGTTTGAAGTGACATCCAACATAAACATTGATATCAATGTCAAATACTTGACCTCCCCCCCCCCCTTTTTTTGGGGGGGGGGGAGGAGGAGTCTATAACAATATGGTTATGCTTTAAAAATGATAGAGTCAATTCTTTTAAAGTGATTCTGGTTTTATTACAAATATTGTGTACAAAGTGAAACTACCTAATTTATCAAGGTGGCCAATTTTGCTGGTAGCTCAGATTTGTGAAATAAAATACCTAAGGCCAAATAAAAAAGCCAGTTTCTCGTCCAGGCTTTTTGAAAAAAGGAAGGAGAAGGCCCCTTTATTTTATTTTATTTTTTCTTCCAAAAATGGCGGACTGATTTTCCACACAAAAAAACTTCCGCTTTCGACCCTTTTTTCCAGTTGCTGTTGTTTCTTAAATGACAGCCACCTTTTCTAACACCGTTTTCAGACTTGTATTGGCTACAACTTTGTTGAAAACAAAAAGAAAGACAAAATACAGTTGTTTATAAATTTATTTGACTTAACATTGTCTCTTCTTTCAGACATACAGACATACAAGGGTTGGTTTTTTTGTTTTTTGTTTTTTGAAGAAAAAAAAGAAAACAGAAAAAAGGAGGCGGCCGGCAAAAAGGAAGCGGGCGGGGACGAGAAACTGGTATTTTTTTTTATTTGGCCTAAACATATTTTTAAAATCTGTACGTTGGTATTTTAAAATACGTGAAAATATGTGCCTGTGAAATTAAGTAGTTTTATGTTGGAATATTGAATAAAGGGGAAAAGTCAATACTACATTCACTATACTCCTCTAATGGACAGTGTGCATGATGTGTGAATGTACATTTTAAGTAGGATGTCCAATGGTAATACATGTACATCATATATGTATACGGTGAATCTGGGTACTATAATTTATAAAACCATGGATGGGTCATGTTCTACACTCTTAGAAAAAAGAGTTCTTGGTTGTACTGTATGTAGAACCATAAGTGAAAAAAGTTCTATAAATTTAAAGGTTCTACAAAGAACAGAAGAACAAAATCTTTTTTTAGAACCATTGGTTCTAAACACCAAGCAAGAACCTCAAAAGGTTCTTCATAGAACCATTTTGGTTAATTCCTAGAACCTTTAAGGGTTCCACATACAAGGCAGTTCAAGAGCCTTTTTAGGTTCTACTTGGACCATAATGTGTGGTGCTATCTATTGGTGTATCTATTCTAATGCTTCTATGATCTACTCGGACCCTAATGTATGGCGTACTCTATCAGGGTCTAGTCTAGTGCTTCTATCTCATGCCCACGACACAACAACAACGTCATCAATAAGGGGGCAATGACTGCTGTAACATTATACTCTACTATGCTATCAAAGTCAAAGATAGCCAATGGTCTTGCATCTTTTGTAAACGCTAAATTATTATTTTGTTTAGTAGCTGGACCGACACAACACTGATACCCGGAGCATCTTTTGGATTCCTTTGAGTCTGTCCCACCCTGCTATTGTTTCGCCAGTTATGCTTCGTTAAACAGACCCGCAACAAAAGTCAACTGGACTTAAGGTTATTAACACTTGCATGCTATGTGTGATGGTCATTTTGGGCTCAACTCGATATACCTAACAGTTCACCATTCAGTCACCATCTTATTTCAAAAATAGAAATTTACAATTTATCAAATCTCCAAAACCATGTTAAGAAGCAGTATACATTCTATAAAAAAAAATTGACTTTTGATATTTACTTTCAGAATGTTGGCAAAAAGCATGCACTGCATGTTAGATACCATTCCTAACGTCCATGAGCAAAGCGTCAAACATGGTAAAGAATCAATCACAAAGATCTTACACCAATATTTTGGGTTGATTCATTGAGCCATAAGACTTCGATAGAGCGGTCTGGCTTCAGGGCAACACAAATTTCTTGTTGTATGTGTTGCACAGAGCAGCAAAAAAGTCAGATACACCAAACCGTAGATACAAAAGGCGACACAAAAAATAAGGATTGCTAAAGGTAGTTGTCCTCTAGGTGCCTGAACCTATTGTATGAAGGACAAACGAACAGTTTGATTGTCGCAGCAATGGGACGCTCTAGTAAACCAGCAAACACGGTGACTGATCCCCGTAAGCCATGTTAAAATCACTTCTTTCAATTGCCTCGCCCACAAAAAAGTGCCAGTTGTACACAGGAGTGAAAAGGAACTTTAAATATTATCCAACCCCTGGATATAAAAAAAACGAAAAATCTACTCTGCCTGTTGGTTAGACCACATTGTGAGCGGAGTGATCCCACCATGCGTTGTGTGTGCTCTAGTTAAATGGTTACCACTCCTTTTGTGTTTGCAGGGGGCTTTAAGGTTTTAAGGTAATCTCTCTTAGATCTGATGTTGGTTTAGGCATGATATATGATACCATTGATTTACTTACAAGACTATATGAGTCCCCTCTCTTAACGCTGCTACCTTAAATGCCAATATTGCCATTTGCTACACTGCAATACAGTGTATTGCACGCACATTGTCAATATAATGGCGGTGGGATTACCACCAAGGGGCCACCAGTTAAGTGAAGAGAAGAAAATGCTACACTCACCCGGCTATTGAACAAATGACACATTAATATATGACTTTATTGGTAGGGATTTTTAAATATCTTGGGGAAGTCATATTTATGCCTGGTGCTGCTGAGAATCAGTCGCTGCCTATTTCGCACTCTTAAAAGGCGGATGTTTAAAAGACATGGACCTTGACAAGAGAACTATCACCTGCAATTATATATTTGAAAAGATTTACATACCTGCCCTGATTTCCCAAATCTCATCTCAACCATTCCAAAATTGCAAGAAAAAAAGATTTTGTTATGGTTGTTTTAATGATCTTCAACCACTATTTTACAATCATTTAAATATAGACAAGGTACTTCTGGTGGTTTAACCCTGCTACCCATTAAATATTATTACAATATAGGGTATAGTGTGATCATTTTAAACCATTGAATTTATTTCTCACTATCTCCTGAAGATAGCATTAACCGTGTTTGTTGCTATCTTCTGAAGATAGCAATGTTATATTCATTGCTTTCTGTTGTCATGCTATAAGGTAACAATAGCAACAAATAAATGTGTTCGTCTGAAGATAGCAGGGTATGCATTGGTTGCACATGGCCATATGGTTCAAGATCAACTATGCCACTAATAAGTGGCAAATGGCAAATGTTTGTATCCTGTGAGTGATACAAATCACAAACTATTAATTATTTTTCAAGTTTCATTCAAGTAGCCGACTTAAATAGTTTGTTTAGCAACCAGTTGCAATTCAGTATGAATAAAAAACACCATTGAATGTTCTTTGGTGAACCAACTTCTTTCTTTTGACATTAAATATAACGCACAGATGGTTCAAGATCAACAATTAAACGCCACAATAAGTGTCAAAATAGCTCGTTTTTGTATTCTGTGATATCACCCTCAGACTCTTGAGTTCAATGTTTCAAGTAGTTTGTTTTAGTGACTGACTTCCAAGTTAGTTTGTTTAGCTATTTCAATAAAAACAGTAGTTTGATTTGAAAATGTCTTTGACTGAATGTTCTTTGTTGTGAACTATCTATTCAGAACAATCCATTGTTCCCAACCAATAACGCAAGTGTTTGCTCAGCCATGTTTGATCACATGTCACTGAGATCATAGCGTACCACTCAGTATAGTGTGAAGGTTGGGGCCAATGGGGTGAGGGATGAAGTGAGGGGGTGAGGTATGAAGTGAGGGGACAGGGGGATGCTTATACTAAAAGTAAGGATGACATGTGCCACCCTTATGAACATGACCCTTTTTTAGATCATATTTTCACACTCTGTTAAGGTCATATGATTCATCTTTTAAAACCATATTTTCCTTAAAACACAACGACAAACGCACCTTCTGAAGCAAATTATGACCAAATGTTAGTTCTTAGGCCATATTTTAAATCAGAAGTCGGCTCCCCGCACTCAAATTCCTTTCAATTTTGAATCTAGGATGGTACACCCATACCAGAACAATGTTATGTACATGTACTCCCCCTCCCCTGCTATATCTAAGCCCCTACATACACTTTACAGTGATGTGTTGCCTAAAACCAAGGGCTGGCACTCATATACTATATTGGTATGGTTGTACATCCGGGAAAATATAAAATGAATCAATCATATACAACATTTGGGATGAAAACTGAACACATGTCCGTACGATTGGCCAAACTTCTCCGCAAAAATGGTGAAATAACCTTGTTGAGCTTCCTTGAAACAGGTTCTTTCATCCTTTTGTAAAGTATTTTCACTTAGGAAAGCAGTGCGAAGCCACCATATAATAGTAGTAGAGTAAACACTATCATTTTAGGAAGTCTTGGTTGCAAGGTTTTCCTTGACTGCTGTTGTCGACCCTCAGGGGATCTCAATACATCCAGTCAGTTTACCCAGTGTTTTAAAGGGGGAGAACCCCCTAGGCTAGGCCAATGGTAGAATAGTCTTAGAACAAACTTCTTAATCTTGGAGTACATACTAAGGACAACATTTCTTTGATATTTTGTGTGCAGAAACTTAAGTTGATCAGAATATTTGGATTTGATATTGTACTCTAACTACTTCAAATGTTGTTTGCTTAGTTTTAATTTCTCCATTTTACAATGAAATGTTGACATTAATGAGCCTACTGCATTTGTCTTATAACATTTAACAAAAACCTGGTCATTATTTCTTTGTTCAGCAGGTTCATGTATATATGCATGGTATTCTATTCAGTGCCATTTGTTTTGTGCCAATTCCTTCCAACAACAGAAGAAACCTTAAGTATAAAATGTCTGATATGCAAATCTATTGACCAAATAAATGCACATGTTGTTGAATAATTCATCATGTAGCATATAGGCCTATGTATCTCATCCGCCATTAAATTAATTTAACCAATTGTTTTGGGCAAGAACAAAGCAAAACATGATTCTGTGTAGGGCACGATTTTATGCTATACTAAAGAAGAGGTTATTTGCCTAATAAAATATCACTAAGTCATAATTTCCTAGAAAATATATAATTCATAATCAAATGCCAAATTAAAATCCCCAGGGGCACAATACACTGACAAAACCAGTGCAAACCCACTAAACCCCTCTATGACAGAACCCACAAACTGCAAATGATTTCTATCAGACTCTCCAAAATCATAAACATAGATATAATGAATCATAAAGATTAGCCTAAGTCCAATTACGCATTGTACTAGGCAGCTCATTAACCGCTAAAACCCCCAAGGTCAAGTCGGTGGTTTGCAGTGCGGTGGGTTTTTTCCCCTTGCCTCGTTCCCTGCGAGTGTAAACCAGTCCGCGAGATCACGGCCGTGATTAAAACCGCTACGCTTACAGTAATTTGAGGCTGCTCGTCCATTCATCATTTCATTACAAACTGTCATGGTAAACACACGTAATATTGCAATTTCATCCTTTTATTATAGGCGTGTTGACAATTATGTAAGGTAGTAAGCCGCTTTTTTATCTGTTTTTTTGAACAGTCAGGAAGAACATTACATGTCTCTAAAATATATGCCCTGCAGCGGTAAATGATGGCCTCTGATTAGGTCATCATTTGAACGTCTAAATTTGTTTCTAAAAGCCCATAATTACAGCATGTTTATGGCTGCAAATTGCAAACATTGCGGGGAAACGTCAGCCCAGCCTTGATGGGGTACCTAAATGGCAATTAGTTAATTGCTTGATGTATATGAATAGTTGCAATACTTGACTTTGAACGGGCACATTTAATTTCACAATAGCACAGCCTTGAATTATCCACAAAATGAGAAGCATGCAGGTTTTTAAATATAATCGTAACAGTATTAAACTGCTCTTTAAAGACGTGTTTAGTATCTATTATTCGAGACCGATAGTAAAATAAAATAAATGCTATTCTGCTATTATTATTTTTACAATAGACCAATAGATTTATAGTGGCATGGTGAATCACATAGAGCATGGTCACCAGCTAACATTTTAGTCATTTTTAGTATATAAGGACATCTAGTATGTCATTTCTTGTGTTTTCATGGGTTCAGGGGTTGTGCTCAAGTAGAATAACTTGTCAACAGAATCTCAAATTTGCCTACCACAGCTACATTAAATTTAAACTTCAAAATTCTTTAGAAATCTAGAAATACCAATTCTGCCAAGTGTTCAATAATTTCAAAAAAAGAAGACACTTTGCTGGACCCACTGAATATTTAAATTGGGGTTGATTATTAAATAGAGGTAACTTAATGTACAACATCGACCACACGTGTATTCTAGAAGCAATTTACCTTAATTGGCAAAAGTTTATTCATACACAAACCCTTGCACCTTTTCTACTGCAGGAAATCAAAACTTGTCCCGATCTGTTCCTCGCATCTTAATGCAAAGTATACATTGGTACTAATGAAGTCGCAGAATTTTAGGTGTCATTTTAATTGGCTTTAGTATTCATTTTATTTACACTTCATCTTACACTAATGGATGCCGACTAATTAAGTCTTGCTCTAAAAAGCGAAAAACCAATCCACATCAGACAGAAAGGACCGACTCAATGATAATATTGTACCATCCAATCTTTGTCCACTTTGAGTGTTTGATAAATGGCTTTTGATGTCATCAATATCATATGATAACATTAATAATGAGACTACAATGGGTTATTGATTTAAAGGGGGCTGGGTGACCAAATTCTAATGAATCTATTGTCTTAAGTGTTTGGGGTTCTGGCATCCTGCCTTAATTAATAGTCCGGCAAAATGTTTGCTCAACGAAACAAGACTTCCACATCCATACACATACTAGATCTCATGAATGCATAATTCTTACCCTTAGCTATTAACATGGTTATGGCATAGCATGCACCTTTTCTAACATGTCAAAGGGCTTATGTTTGTTCGCAAAAAAATATGATCCTGCACAAAATGTACCAAACAAACAACAAAGCTGGCAAGGCACGGGTGTACTCATTGACTCTGCATACTATTATATGCAACAGTAGATAATTTCCATTTTCCACATACGCCTACGATATTTGCGCCTGGTCGAGGTGAATAATGCATTAGATGGAAGATATGAATTTTTAATTGTATTTGTATGAACAAACAAAACACCTAACTCAGTCATCCATACTATAGAAGCTGGAGTAAGCATGAGTCCACTGTACTGTCTAATATCAAAGACCCTAATTAGAGGATTACATAAATAATTGTTCTTTCATTTTCTCCCATTCTCCCAAAAATGAAATATTGGCTTAATACTAAGAAATATTAAACAACAAAGTCATATTCACAAAATGATATACTCATATTCAAGTGATTTGGGCATATTTTACTCAAAATTATTTTTGTTAGCTTTATTCAAAAAAAATTGGGTAAAAAAAGTTAATTTTGTGATTTTATCAAAAATCAGCATTTTTGGTCAAAATTGACGCTAAATTTGGATTTTCTGATCCATTTCCTTTCTAAAAAGGTATACTTTTATATGCATTTGATTAATATTTCAATAATTACAGCACTGATAAAATTCAAAAAATTCAATCAAAAACTTCCTTAAGTGATTCAAATGTTTGATTTCCTTCAACAAGGCTCTATTTTAAAACATGGATGTGCTACTTCAACAGATATCATTAATGTAGAAGTGGTAATTTTCGCACTTTGTCAATTTTTATCCATAACGCTTGTTTTTAAATTCGCAATTTGAAAGTTCATTACATTATACACAAAATAAATATGTTTGCATGTTTTTATTTTCGCAGTAGCTGCTTGGAGCGTGAAAATTAATGTAGCGCGAACATTTCCACATTTCCAGTTTTGCCTTCAACAGTTCCTTTTTGGTGCCAAAATGGCCTCTTTGATTGTGATAGGTCACACATTTGAGTAGAAAAAGATGTCACCCAGCTAGCCGTCAGTCTAATCATTATCACCGCGACAATTCTACTAAATAAAACAAATTATATTGTTTCTTTTCTCATTATCTTGTAATAAATTAGCCGCTTAAATAAATCAATTATACCAGCAGATATTAATAATAAAATTCTGATAACTCGAGTAGCTCGCAGATTGGAGCTCCATTCAAGTGGCTCTACGTGCCGTTGCATCCCATAGCTTAATCTCGGCACTTGCGATACAGACAAAAAAATTACCTACCCTAGGGTTTGTCAGTTAGACGAATCATGAACCACCTTCTGGGAGAGGCAGGATGATGATCTTGAACCAAATTCCCAAATGAATTGCAAATTTTTATATATCAGTTGTCTTATTCCTCGTCACGTATGACATGTCCGAGGGGGCTAGATCAAGCTCGCGGGTTTGTTTTGGGGGAACAAATAGACATATTTACTGTTCATGTATTGACATCATCATCGTTGTTGGTTATATCGTGTAAGGGGTATTCAGATCGTGTTGATTATATTGTCATGTATATAAGACGGCACTCCCCGGAGTCGCGATATCACTGACTGATCATTTTAAGGAGTGCAAATCTCTGATTTTTATATAGTACCAAATCTCAAATCGACACGTTTCCCCCTCTTCATTTCCTTCCCATTCCTTTCCCTTGATGTGTTCCCATTTCAGCTACTTCTTTACATATGCTCATGGAATATAAGTCAAAACAATGACATTTAAAACAACTGTGACATTTTAACATCTACAAAGTATTGAATCGTGAAAACCGTATCTCAACTCTGGCTCAAATTGGAGAATTATGTTCAGTATGCAATATGCCCCATATTTCATACATTTTTAAACACACAGGATAAAGCAACTTCATATTGTGTAGAGTGTCACCTTTATATCTCAAGACAAGTTGAATAATCACCAAAATAAACGAATTAGTTTCAACAAGTGAAATCCCATCATTTTTGATTCTGATTTGGCACAACTGTTGAATGCAGCATACATCCTAGACTAGATACAAATCTTTCTTAAACAGTGTTGTTAAGCTTTATTCCGATGTGAACTTGTTTAAAGACTAGCACTGTTTTCATTAATGTATTTCGGATTCAACAGTTGCCCCTATGATTTTCCCTATATTGGCACAAGGAGATAAACTGACTTCTAAGGCAAAAAACCCTGTATTCTTTTCGACGATTAGTTGACCCTAAATCTAAGACTTAAGACAACATCAAATTCTGATTCCTATCTTGACAAACCACCTGAAGCAGGTTGGTACACAAGAAATGGACACATCAGATAAGATACTGGAAATGTCAAAATGTCTGCTGCGGGAATGTTTGTACTTAAAACAGCTGAGGCAAAAATAAAAATATGTAAATGTATTTCCTCTGCGTATGAATAATATGTAATCAATTTTCTAGTCTAGAATGTTAAAACACACAATATGCTTCAAATTGGGCAGCTAATTTTGCACCATGGATAGATAATCAATGAATTGTTGTAAAATGTGCAATTCTTAGGTGTAAATATGTTACACCTCCTATCCATCATGTAAAATATTGCATTACACTAGTATAGTTTTACTTGACACAATTTCACAGAAAAGAATATTGGAACACAAAACCCCTAATTCTACCAACAAGTTGTCACAGTTTTGAAGCATGACCTCTATTAAAGGGACACAAAGTAGTGTTGAGGATTTTTTCTCTAAATTAATTTACTTCAGAATTCAAGATGAACGTTAAAAATTACCATTAGTGTTGTTTCTACTCACAAAAACACAGCAAAACTTGATTAAAACAATACTCTCACTATATATTGAACCTTTTCTTAAAAAACCCTCTATGTAAATATGGTTTGCGTTATGTATCATGCATGCTGCAGGGGGAGACTGTCTGACGTATTTTGAATCAACGTTTTGTTGTACAAAGAGGGATGATTTTCTTGATCCTTATAGGTGTAAGTTCATCCTAATACATATAATACAATTGTAAAAATATACCAATCCCAGTTTTTATCATAATTGAGGGCGCAGCCTCCACAAATCTCTTAGCGTCCCTTTAAGAAGTTCATCTTTGGAATAGTGTCCATATTAGTTATCAACATAATAGTACCGTCTATTTTGCTTGGTTCTGCTGGAAATTTCAGGATAAAATAAAACAAGTAGAATAGGGAGATAGGAATCTACTCCTTGTCATTGCTGGTGAAATGTTAAAATGAAAATGAAATCCTAGCCTTAGGTGGGCTGGGTATAGAACTAAAGTATATATATGTACATGTATATATAAATTGGCAGAGATAGATGGAAATGCCTTGGGTAAGATTATAACTGTGTAACAAAATGGATAATAAAATAGGGCCCAGACTTAAGAAAAACTGTTTCAGGGAGCGGAGGGGTAATATTATGTTTTAAATTTGTGGTTTTTTTTCTGCATCTAAGATCTTTATTGGGCCAAAAATGTACTTGACACACTCTATGACCCTGCAAAAAATGGGGGGGGGGGGGGGGGGGAAGCAAATAAATAAAAACATAAAACATTAAAAAAACAACGGCCCTTTGACAATGATGTATATGTGAAGTTTTATTATTTCCTATAGCTAGCATCTGAAGGAACCATCTCTCAGTCAGATCTAAAATTTTACAAGAGTAAAGAGACAAAAAGTGAACTTTCTTCTGATAGCAAAATCTCACTTATTGATGGGAAAAGGTAACATTGATCGGGTCGCGCATCTATAAATGTTAGTAAACTTAGTGTACCACATTTTGGTTTGGTGGTGGTGTAGGGTGGAGGTGGGGTATGGTGGAGGTGGGGTAGGGTGGAGGTGGGTAGGGAGGGGTTGGTTAAAGTGGGGATGGGATGGAGACTACCTGTTTCAGAATAACTAACTTTGTCTGAGAAACAGATTTACATTATCTACTTCGACAGAGGTTCAATTTGCAATTTTTCTTATGTATAAAGAACTATTAATTGTGTCAGCCTCTTGTCTACCTCCCCAAACTAAACGTTCCAACAAAAGACCCATTTCTTACCCAGTATCACATAAAGAGATATTCTGATTATGAATTCCCACAAATTCTTTATTATTTGAAATGAACTTGGGGGTATCACGTTACTGAATTGACTGGTCTCTGCGCCGAGTTCCAAATAGAATCCTGTAAGTGTGTGCACGTTCTACACTCTCTCTGTCTTGCAGGCAGCATAATGCTTTAGTGATTTAGCCAAAGCCTTGTAAGTCATAGATAGCCCCCGGGACTTATTAACGCAACTAGCACTGCTTGAGTTGTATGGAAACCCCTCTTCAACTACTGGGTCAAATCCATCTTAGGTTTTGCTGGTGTTTTTATGTCTTTGATGATGGGTTACATGCGAGGGGGGATAACGATGCAGGAGTCGAGATATACGTGTGGTGGGGTGTCCGCCTGTCACAAGTGTTATCCACACCGGTACATTACCGCATTACTAATCCCAAAAATTGCCTGGGCGCACACTTACGACGAGGAAACCATGGCAGTCTGAGACGATACCAGAGCGAGTTGGGAGTTAGAGAGAGAGAGAGAAAAAAATCCCTTACCCAGCTCTCGCTACTTGGTGCTGCTGCGTGGTAGTCATTGCCTCGCTGCACAGCAAGCTAGCTCTGCGGGGGGAAACTCCATTACGCCAATGTTTGCATTGATTAGCAGCGTGTAAATCTAACTCTTAACGATTCTATCTATTTATAGGGAAGAAGAAAAAAATCTTTGGTGAGGACGATAATGGATTCTTGTGTATCCCGGAGTTGGGGGAGTGGCCCTGAGGCAACTGAGAAAACTCTCTTTAATAGGATCTTCATCATCATCATCATCATCTTCCTTGTCATCATGTTGAAACATCATCAGCTCTTCTTACACTGGTTGACTATGTCAGAAATTGGGTTCTGATAAGAGATTCATACAATTCTTATGATATAGATTACGATATGTTATATCTTATTTTTAGCAACAAAAATACAAATCATAGCAAAGGGATGGCATTAGCTACATTTAGGATCATTTTATTATCTATAGTTTAGTACTAGGAGGTGAAATTATCCTCAATAATTAGCATTTATGTGCTTTAATAATGCTCTTCTTTTAAGCAATTTTGTTTTGCTATCTACAGTAGATAGCACTTGTTAAAGACTCCTATAAAAGATGAATTCAGTACTAAATATTTTAGGTGAATATTGTAATGTTTTAGATGATTATCCATGTGTAAAAAAGATATCACACCTAAAATAACCATGTGCCAACTATTTTTTTATAATACATTCTTATATAGTGGGTGTGGTTTGAGATGTCAGCAGGCAATTTGATTGGTTTTTGGCCGATTTTCAGCCGACACGCCCATGCATTATGAGACAATGGTGCATAGTTTGGGGCGGGGTTTAATTCATTCGAAAAATAAAACCTTCAGCGCGTATTATCAACGCGTCATCGCGTTAGCGTGCCCTTCACAAAGTCGCCGCCGTATGCGTTGTGGGTATAACGCAGCGATGACAGATGCGTGTTTGCTAAAGAACGCGATTAATTTGAAGCAGGATGTTGGAAAACTGCTCGCTGGATTCGCCGATTTTATAAAGGGGGAAATTTGTTGTTGTTTGTTTAAAATAAATCTAACAAACTGCGTTATTTTATTATAAAAGATCAAAATAACCAATAAACTAAATAAGAATGAGAATAAAACATAGTTCTTAGCTGTTTTGCTATAGACGATGGTCTTATAATGTATAGGCTGTACCATATTTGTGTCGTCTTGTATGGCCGCCTGCGGCGACCATACACGACTCCAAATATGGTACAGCCTATACATTATAAGACCATCGTCTATAGCAAAACAGCTAAGAACTATGTTTTATTCTCTAAGTATAAGGCCAAAAAAACCCAAAAAGTTTGTTTCCAGTAGCAATACTGAAAATTCAAATGCAAATAAATTATTCTTCTTCAAATCTGTGCATTTTTGTTACTGTTATGCTCACTAAAATGTAATTTTCACGGCGGATTTTCACTTCCGTGTTTGCCGTATGTCGCCAATTGCCATCTTGAAACATGCTGGACACAATTTCGACAAAAGATGGCGCCCTAGCAATAATTTCCCCCCGTTTTTTCTATTAAAAACATTTATTGCGCAAGAATCGAGCGTCTCCATGAAATGTGCGCGCACTACTGGAAACAAACTTGGTTTTTTGTTTGGCTTAATGACCTCATTCATGTAGCCCTCAAATTTGTTTGGTTCCATGGAGGTGCAAAATTGCATCAATTCAATTATAAGTTGGGATGCAATAATTCCTTTTTATGGGGTGTAATTTGAGTAGCAATTTTGCACCAGATTTTGAACCTTACAGTTATATAGCAATATATACATTTACATGAGCAAATTGCCAAGCATGAGACATTTCAAAGAATGATCTAATCAGGTCAAAGTTTTCACCTACTATATACATATAAATGGATAAATCTGATCTCAACAAGCCATACCCACACAAAAAAACCACTTTCTCACACTAACTATTATTCACAGTCATTAGACCATCCCTGTATGGACTGATTCCAGACCGATAAAGTAATCAGAGCACTGGACCTGCACGTGTCGCACCCACCGTACACAAGACCTTTCCAAGCCTTACGACCGTAGTGCATTATAACCATCAATAATAATCAACCAGACAGGTTGGTATATGGTATAGGGATAGGCAACTATCAACCATCCATCCATTTAAAACCACTTACTCATATAGCAACAAAATTGAAATTGCTCTCAAAGCAATAATAACATCTATTTAGACAATATCTTTATGGGCTAATCACTAAGAGGCATGACGTATATCAAACTTATTGAGATTTATTTCAGAAAGATAACTAAATAATAACATTCAACAACCTAATCAAGGCATTTGAATGCTAGCAACAAATAGGGCTGCTAGCTTTGTGTGGTATATTTGTGTGTGTGTTGTTGTTTTTTTGGGGGGGGGTTAAAAAAATGTGGGTGTGGTGTTTTTTTTCAATTTAAAATTCTATTTTTGTTATTTTACTTATCTTTCATTCATTTATATACTTATTTATGAGGCATGCTTTTGTTTTTTTCTTTAGTCTTTTTTAGTACTTGTCCTTGCACTTTTGCATCAGCTCACCTAACTAACACTTAACCATCAGAGAAATATCTCCATCATTGCCAATAACTACTTCACAGTTAGTGAAATTGGTAAATTATTGATTTAATGATTACACAAATGTAGAAACCAAGATCCGTGCACTTGAACTTTTTTGAGGTTTGCAAAGCAGAGAGGAGCCTTCAAAATGTAGACAATTGTATAAACTAATGACAAGCTTGGTTGGTACACTTGGACAAATTATTTCTATAGACCACTCTTCAAAATTTCATCACTGCTCGTAAAATGCAATAGAACCTGTAAAACGACACTTAATTCCACTCTTTTACCCCTCAATCAAACACGCCCTCAGAACTACGGACTGACGAACAACAAAATTTAATAAGTATGCTCTGTTGATCCAGGCTCTCCTATTTGGACATTCAATTTACCTTGTACTGCAGTCTGACCTAACAAGGTTTTCTACCTAAACAGCCCTTGGCAAACCCGCACTCGTTATCTAGCAGATTCCATCCCAGAAACTGTGAGACCCGGCTGGCTAACCCATGTTAGCCGGCCCTGCATCAGAGCCATAATCTTGTCAAAGATGAGCAAGAGTCACGCTGTCCCCCCGGGGGAGGCAAAACAGGCCAGTACTACAATCAGAATATTTTGATTCAAACTTTCCCTTATGGTGTTTAGTGCAGCAGCAGCCCGGTCACCCTTCAGGGAAAGGTGAATTCTCGAGGGGGTAAATGATGATTTTTGTTTGGCTAACGGTGAAATCGAGGTAAGAGTAAGTTCACACGGGTTGGTAGTGTATTGATCCCCCTGATACGACACAGACTGGCATCAGCAATCAGACAAATATGTAAATTTAAAGTTGTGTTTTGATTGTGACGGTGTCACTGCATGAT
Source organism: Ophiura sarsii (assembly GCA_035610835.1). Lineage (NCBI taxonomy): Eukaryota > Metazoa > Echinodermata > Ophiuroidea > Amphilepidida > Ophiuridae > Ophiura > Ophiura sarsii. The sequence goes on from CM069452.1 coordinate 55,418,753, forward strand.
CCAACTAGAATGGCATAGATTAGCGGCATTATAAGGGCATTGATACGTTTGGGTAATGAGGTATAAGGACAAAGGATCAGTACTTACGATGATTACATCTTACATGGATAGCTTTACCATTATACTTCTAGCGATCCATCCGCAGAAAAGATTTCATTTGTATTCATTTATGCGTATTAATTAGCATATTATTGCTGAGAGCAATTATGTAAATGGTGCAGACATTGACAATGAGGAGATTTTGAACATAGATATTAATTGCACAATTGAGATACGATCTTTGCACAGACATGTTATGCTTAATCTCAAAACCATTGCATTATTTGTTCAAAAGTACTATCTACTGAAGATAGTAATGCATGTACAATAGCATAATATGGCCAAGAGCAATTATGTAAATCATGCAGACCATTGACGGTAGAGATTTATAACACTTGATTTAATATTTGTGTATTTGAGATGTTTTCCTTTCCCACTCATATTTTGCTTAGTCTAAACCCATAAATAATTGCATCATTTGTTCAATAGTGATATCTACTGAAGATAGCAGTGTGTTTATAGATTAGGATGATTAAGCCATCAGCAATTCTCACAAACATTATTGTTATGGAGTTTAAACATTGTAGAAGTGCCATGTAATAGGATTTGTTGCCTTAGCAATGGGTCCTAACAAATCACAGGGAATTGAAACTTTGCTGTGTAAAGCGTGTGCCCTGTGATTTGTGAGGCCTATAATTGCTGAGGCAAAGAAACATGTATTGCAAGGTTACATCATTACTTCTACAGTGAATATGATCCTTATGCAGTTATAAGATAACTATTATTTATATTGTATCCTTGGTTCTCTTGCGCTGTCTACTGAAGATAGCAAATAAGATATATCTACTGAAAAAAGCAAATAATATACCTACTGAATATAGCAAGTAGTATACCTACTGAAAATAACAAATAGTAAATCTATATCCATGTGTACAATTGTATTTGTATGGTGTGGAAATGCAGTTGTTTGGGTTTTTCACAGCAAAGTATAGAGCACCAACTACTTAAGTCAAAAACATTTTTAAAAAATGTAATGCTAAATCTTGCTGTGGGGTTACTGATATTTACAAAAGCTGCTTTTAATTTTGTGCTTTTTCCATTTCAAACTGGAAATGTTGTTCTACATTTTAGGTTTAGGAGGCATTTTAAGGTAGAAGTGGCTTTTTCCCCCAGACAAATTTCTGTTTAATTTACCATATTATTTATGTTTCCATCAAAGTGAATTATCATTTTCAAAAACGATGGCTACAGCAATGATATGTAGGCCTACAGAAAATGTTTCAGATACACTATTATATTGTGCTCTATTCCTTCTTTTTCAATTAGGACCAATATATCTAAAAGATACTACTAATTATTACAAACAAGTTCAGGAGATTCATGCCCCATAACAGTGTAGAACAAGGCTGCTGTAAGCATCCCTGTCATTCCATCCATCTATCTGCACACCAGACAAGTTGTTTAGCTGATCGCGATAACACAGTTGATCTAATACCAGTTTCAGGAACAATATTATTATGGTGATACTGTTAAAAAGATAAAAACAGCGCAAAGACGACCTCGGTATGCGTGAGATATGGCGTCTGATTGATTGACAAGTGTCTACGCACTTGACACGTGGGCCGTTATTATAGGGTTTTTACAAATGGGCTTGTTAGATAGCGATATGATAGAGTGTCACACTTAAGATGGGTTAAATATGGGTCAGATGATCGGATCTTCACACGCTGCTCTCGCTCGTCAATGGGATCAGGTCCCATTCAATAAGGCTTAGCAGGTAATTGATATGTGATCTTGTCCATACGCGCTTGGTTTTGTGTTTTTTTTTAATTGAAAAATGTGTTAACTAGGAGTTTGAGTGGGTATTTGATTCTCATAGTATAGTTTACCAAGATAAAAGAGTGTATACAGCCAAGTCTATTTCTACTTTAATTGATAGTGATCTGCTTTAAATTGGTATTTAAATAAGGCTTTATTTGTTCACTTTACATTGCACTAAGGCCAAACAAAGAAGAAAGTCTGTCTCAGAAACATTGTGCAAAAAAGCTAAGTGCTGTGCGATTTTTTTTGAATTTTTAAAAAAAATTATTTAGAAAATAGGCTATGAGGTATGTGTTTTGGGGGGTTTTTTTGCCCCCCTTTTTTTTTTTTTTTTTTGCTTATCCAAGCTTACAGAGAACTTTCTTACACTTTTTTTTTAAAAATCCAAAAATCCAACTACAACAAAATCAACAAAAAAAGAATTTAAAAAAAGAAAGAAGTTTTTTAGCCCCCAGCGCATAGACCTACGCGCAATAGCTCATTTCACATACCAATGCGGGCGGGATTCTGAGACAGACCTTCTTCTTTGTTTGGCCTAGGTTAAGGGTGTTCCTATGACTAGCAAAAAATCTTGATATTGAAGTATAAGGTAGAGCTGATTGAGTACAACAAAAAATCTTTTACTGGAGGTGAATCGGGTGTACGGATTAACAGATATAACCATTTCAAGTAATTTTGAATTGTTTTGTTTTGTATTGTTTTTTTTGGCCAACAGAGGGGGGGGGGGGTTCTTTGGTTTTTTATTGGGGTTTTTTACTCCCTAGGTAAAATTTTCTATAAAAAATAGTTTCTTGTTTTTGCTCTAAATTTGTATTGAAAACTCCATTAGATTCCCGCAGCATAGGAAATAAGGAGAGTTGTATAACCAGCATATACACTAAGTGGCAATACATTTAGTAAAGTGCATGAACTTGAAAACAATTAATTAAGTGCATTAATTAGCCTCATTTTTTAATGATCTAAAGCTACTTTAGATAATTAAGTATAATTAATCATGGAGATGTCTTACAGCCAGCCGCCTCCCGCAGCACAGGCAAATTTCTAAAAACTATAATTAACAAGATCCCAGCATTTCAGCTTTGTAGCATTTACACTTTTCTTGTAAAAATTAATTAAACATTTTTGCATAAATTACAATAAAAACAATAAGAAACAAAAGAAATGAACGCCTCAATTTTGCTTCATTTTTGACAATAAAATTGTCATATCTATTGAACCGTACCTCCGATCAAGCTCAAATTTCAGGCTATTGTGGAGCTCAGCAAGCTCTATCAAAATATCAAATAAAAAATACCCATAGGAACAACCTTAAGTAGTAACCTTAAAGCTGTGGCTGCACTGACATAATGTGCATCTCCCTCCCCACCTTCCCATTCCTACCCATAACAAATTACTGTCTACTCCACTGATATCATCCATGTTTCCATATAGTCTTTGAATTTGATTCATACACTCTTAGTGGTGTCCGACCAATCAGAAAGCAAGAAACTAAAATACGTGGAGTGCATTGAAAGTGTCTTCTGCACTCCGCGTGTGCGCTGTTCACACGCTTTGTTTGATTCGTTGTTCAGGAATCGTGGGTTCGCCGATTTTCACTGCGGGTGTTAGCAAACTTGTTAAAATGTTTTTATTCGTTTTTATAAAGATCAACAATAATGCTCAAATTGTGAATTCTGATTTCTAAGTGTGGTGTATGAATTAGGTCAATGCATGTGTATGTTTTGTGTCTCAAAAAATAAGAAAAATCAATGCACTTGCCCAGATGTTGATATGCTCACAATAGCACTCCCCCTTCGGGATCGTGCCATTATTCACACATCAACATCAGCGCTCGTGCATTGATTTGTCCAATTTCTCTCGAAACAACACATACGCATTTATTGACCTATAATTGTCTCATTGATAATTGAAAAAATGACATCAATGGAAGGAGGCCCATTATGTCCAGCACGAGGAAGAAAAAACACCTGCCCCAAAAAACACATAAAAACATATCAGCATAAATTACTTTTTAAATTTTCTCCAATCTTCACTGTTGACCTTTTTTTCTATTGCCAGTCAATTTCTGTACATGTATGACGGCGCACATGGAGAATAGTTTGATTTAGCTCTAATTTCCCTAATGCTCGTGCGACATCATCTTCGTCATCGTCGTACCGAACATTTTTCGCTTGGGTGCAGGTGAGTTGATTTCAATTCAGAAAGTATTCAAACAACGTGCTATACGCTACACTGCTGTAAAAGTGGATATTTTTGCGCATCTACAGTTTTGCGCTTGGCCATCATTATGCCATCTCGCACATTTTTAAATTTGCGTATGAGAAAAATGTGGTGCTACAGTAGAGTACTCATTATTTTGTGTGTTTTTATTTTCACGCTATCTAAAATTAGCGCAAAAATATATGTAGCGCGAGAATGTCCACTTATGCAGTACTCGATATTGATATTCCGATGATGTAAGGGTCACAAGGATACAAGTGCAATGGCTGCCATTTGTTAGTGCCTTCAACATGGGCACACTGTATTAATGGGCACACCAAAAAGCTCCAACATAACACATAGCAGCTAATAATTGTATACATGGCCATTTCATTAACCATGGGACATGAGTGCAAAAAGTCCTATCTGCTATAGCTCCTCTGAGCTAGTTCTTAGTTTAATTCAAAGCCTCGTTATATAGACTATTGTAGTATATAACACCTGGCAGCTATTAGAGATAGGACCTTTTGAAACTACCCTCCATGTGCTAGTGTTTGACTGCTGCCTGTCTGTGTCACAGGAGCCCGGGGGGGGGGGGCACTCAACTTTTTTTTGGGTAGGGGTGTGCCGCCCAGGGTCTCAAAAAGGGGGCTAAAGAACTGAACTGAGTGGATTTTATGACGAAAAATAGGGTCTTAGGAACTGAATTTTCGAAAAATTGGGGCTTTGGAACACAAAATTGGTGCTTTGGAACGCAAAATTTCCCGATTTTTGAATTTTCAATAAAAATGGGGTCTTAAGAACTGACGCAGGCTCAAAAGGGGGGTCATAAGAACTAGCAGCAGAGGGTGAAAAAGGGGCTCTTCAGCGCGGCACATACCTATACCCTATTCAAATGTCAGTGCCCCCCCCCCCCCCCCCCCCGGCACAGGAGTGGCCGGTGCATCATGTGATTTGCAAAATTCAGTAGAGAAAACAATGCGCCTATGTTGTTTTGTTTGTTGGTGTGTGTGTGGGAGGAGGGGGGGGGGGGTCATGATTTTCCCAAATAGAAGTAATTTCCAAGTCCTAATGTGCAAAACAATATAGATAGACTTGGTCTAATTAAAGAAAAGTCCTCCCAGAAAGGATCTCCATCATCTCCATATGATTAGATGAGCTCATTGCATATTATTAATGGACTTTATACATGTTACAGAGGATTCACAGACTTTGACTGATTTACCATTTCAGTATAGGTAATATCTTCCAATTGAGGGGAGGCAGTGATTTGAATCTTAATCTGATCATTGGCACATATGGTTCTATGCTTCTCTTCACATCATAGGTGTTCACACCCAGAATAGTGACAAAGTTTTCTCGTGCCGTCCAAATTTATTTTCTTTCTAATTTAATGTTCATCTATACAAGACGGATTAGAAATGTGAGGTGTCACTTGTTAAGATGGCACGTTTGAATAGCACGATTTTTGCTTGGGTAGTTTAAATTCATGCATGGACACATGGTATTTGGGGATGTGTTGCTTCAATGCTTTAAAAGTCCATTATATCCACCAGTAGCATCTAAACTATGCCGATATCGCCTTGAGTGGTCCATTGTGGTTCCTCTAACGTTAAATGGAATAGGTCCAAATCAATAACCGATCGGCCATTTCCTTGGGGTTTTTATGGTGGTTTTTATGAGGGTTTTTCTTCAAGAATTTCACGAACTTTTTGTAAAGTCGCACCAATGTACCCCTCCTCTCGAGTCAAACATCTGCCCCTCAACATTAGAATTTAATATTTTGTACAAAAATAAAAAACGCCAAACGCCAAACAAAAAATAAAAGTGTTATAAACCGTATGTGTGTGGCTGGTTTACATGCAACACACATAAACATGTGCAGCCAAGCAGAGCATCGAATGTTTTATCTCAAATTGTCCAGATCCATTTTCTATTATTGCCTAGTTCAACTTCAGTGCATGTTCATTATCATCAGTCTTGTTCAGGTTTTCTCTCTCTCCTTTCCGTTCATTGTACCTATAGCATGTTAATAAGAGTTGGTTCCCCCAATCAGTCTAATAGCCCCAAAGTATCACAGTATGATTTGGCGTCAACGTCAAGTAGTGCGGTTTAAAGACGTCATCTCATCGTGGTTTTGGTTATTAATCATGCAAATTTGTGATTAAACACAAGTCATGTGAGTTGGGTATGAAGGTGAGCGAGTATGTAATCGTATAAATGGCAGAACAAATTTGTATTTCATGACATCTGACAATATTGGTACGCGCAACAGTGAATCACAGGGTAGCTGAAATCTCAGGATCCAAAAAGCTATTTTTAACACGGTTTTAACAAAATAATTGATTATATGCAATCAATTCATTTGTGGACTAATTCATCAGACATTATCTTAATTTTGGGGTCAAATTGTCAACTTTCTGAGTAAAAATATCACAATTTAGAAGAAAAACCCTTCTAAAACCAAGATGACATTAAATTAAATAGATGTTGTGATAGCCGAAATCAGTAGATAATTTACCATTTGCTGAGACAATCTTTCAGAATTGTTCACAAATGCACTGTGGGTAAACTGAACATAAGATAGGCCTACACACATACAGGTTTGTGCCACTCCATGCTTGTTTGTCATTGCTGAAAATGAAGCTTCTCATTGGCTAGCGCCACTCCCGGTTGCTATGTTAAGAGTCACATTGGGCGTCTCATGAGCTTGTGGCGCACACACGAGCTATCAATCATTGGCGTTGCCAAGAATAGCGCTACTCCGGTTGTTATGCTAAGAGTCACATGTCGCATATATGCCCATATATGGGAAGCTCTTGTTCGGTGATTTGAATTTCCCTATCCCATTATTATAGACTCCTATGACATGAAAGAGCCATACTGTTATTCATTATGCCACAATCTAACACTAGAAACTGTAAATTTTGTACATGTAATGACGACTTTAATGTTTTCTTAATCTAATTGGCTATATCGAATAATTACAGGAACGTTGCCATTCCATATCTGCTAGACAATAAGTTATCGATGATAATTAGGCAGTACGCACAGACAAAATTAATAACAAAGTACTTAGCTGACAAAAAAACCCGCTCTACTGGATTGATTGATCCCGAAATTGTAAGTAAAATGCACCACACAATTATTCCATTTTATTTTCTCTCGCTTATATTTCTTTTTCCTCAAAGTTTGTGATTCACATTGGAACAAAACAGAAAGATAAAATAATAATATAACCATGAGATTTATTTGTCTTCAAAATGTGTGATTCCTGTTGGAACAAAAAAAGAAAAGAAAAGATAATGAAACACAATGCCCCCAAAACACCAACTCGCACATTTTCATCATTTTATGCATGCATAACAATTTGACAAATGATGCCAAGTTTGTATGTCCAATAACACTTGCCCTTGTAATACTACATGTAGCTTTCGGATGTCCAAAGTGGGACCAAAATAAAGTGGAGTGGGCAGTGCGAGCGGAGCGTCCATGTTCCTGTGTAAACTCACCGCATCGGAAGAAGCTGTGAGCTCCGAATTATTATAAATAAAAATTGGTCCAAATGTAAATTATTGTGCAAAAAACAGTGTTTTTTAACGTAAAATAGTATATGCCCACCATATGGGGTTCAAATGGCGAACAAATATTCGAGGGCATCCATTGGACAGCTTTAGCACAGGGCGTCCATATTATGCCCAGACGCCCTCTGGCTAATGCCTTGTTTCGGATGCCACCAGACTTTCAAAATTTCAATGCCAACTTTGTATATTTTAATCTTATTTCTTTATTTGAATTATTAATATTGTTCCATTTCCCCAGGGCTTTTTTTAAAAATGGACATAACCCATGTTTTGTAATCAGACTCTACATACATATTATAATACAACAACAAAAACAACACCATTACCTGCACGCTTGATTAATTAATAACAAAACGCACAAGATACTCCCTAAAAAAATGTGCCGTTGCCAAAACTACAAACAGGCAATAGGTTACCTAGCAAAGCGTGTCAGGCCAGCGCAAAGTGTTTGACTTTAATCAGCTTAATGCACTCGTGGAGAAGATTTTTTGAATGTAGGAGCGAGTGTGTACGTGTGTGAAATGGTGGGTGCGCCAATAAAAGTAACGGTCAGACTTCAAATTGTCACGGATAGGTTGCTCTGTTGTAATCTACACTGGGGTCTTTGTTTGATTGTACACAAACTGTTTCTTGGATGCTATATATAGGTTCTAACAGGGTCTAACAGCCTCTCTCTACTGCGTGCTAATTCTACACGCGTCATTTATGGTGACGGTTGAACGCATTGCTAATTTTGTCTTGCATACTTTTTTTGACATTTTATTTCCAAGAAACTGATTCTTTTTAAAGATACACAATGGTGTGAATGTCTTGGTGTATGCGTTTACATCATGAATATTTAGGTTGATATATTTGATATTTAAAAGCTTCAACAGTAATTAAAAACGAATCTATTGGCATTAATATATTCAATTGTGTTTATTTAATAAATGTTATTTTTTCGAATGTAATTTAGAAATTAATCATATTTATAATGATAATATTAAGGAATAGGCTTTATACCTCGTTCCCGGTGGATTGACCAAATAAAGTTGATTACTGGACACCCGCTCCGTGATTGTTACTCCTTTGCTGAAAATCGTTATTTGTGGCGTAGTATCTGTAAGGTCACGAGCTGTCAGTCATGACAGGACCAAACCAACCAACCAACCAACCAACCAGGCTTTATATACAGTTATACACCTAGCACAAAAATTCCCGGACCAGGTGTTTTGATGTTGGCTAATTCAAAATAGATAAATCGGTACCAAAAAAGAAAATTGAATGGATACTTTTAAAGTTATGGCGATTTCAATGACCTCGCAAAACAACAACAGCAAAGTTGCACTAGACATGGTTTTCTATGGGATATCATTGATATGTGCGTGATTAGGCAGTGAAAATGTGTGTGTGTAAAGACTCACAGCTAATCAGCAAAAGACGTTTAATCTTCACAGCTAACACCCTTTATACCGCAATCACTCCAGACCCATTCATCTAGATACCTGTAGGTGGCTAGTTCAGATAGCACACAGTTATGACAGTAATCGCACACAAATCAATTTTATCCCATAAAAAAACATTTCTAGTGCAACTTTGATGTTGTTATGTGCGGTCATTGAAATCGCCATAACTTAAAAAGTATCCATTCAATTTTTTTTGAATGTGGTATCAAATTGAGGAGAAGAAATTTGCTCATTTAATGTATATCTCAGATTTTTTGTACCGATTATCTATTTTGAATTAGCCAACATCAAAGCACCTGGTCCCGGACTTTTTGTGCTAGGTGTAGGTCGTTATACAAAATGTTGGGAACACTTTTTTATTCATGGCGTCGTTTGGCCGAGGAAGGAAAAAAGGTTCTACAGGCTTGACCCCTGACCCATATCAACATGTTTGAACATTTAAAAATATTAATGAAAATTAACCAACATTTTTAGAGACAAAAACCCCCACCACACACACACAATCAACCAAATAAATCAACTAAATTGACCAACCCTGCCTAAAAAAGGTCCTTCCCCCTTAGGGTGTGATTTTTCCTGTTGCCTTATGGAAACATTTGGTAAATGTTGTTGTTGTCAATGTCAATGGTATTTTTTTAATGTACTTATTTCCTCAATCAATGGATGGACACATGCTTTTCAATATCATATTCCCTATACATACATTAGTATCCTCTCTTCCTAGTAATGATTGGAAAACAGGATACAATTGAAAGGGCAAAATTATGATATACTGAAAACTTTCATATCGTAAGTATTTTCATAAAAAGACCCAATTGTTATTGGTATTACATAATTTATTGTGACATTATTGATATCTTCACAGGTATTTTGTCACGATCTCCTTATCGGAAACAATTACAGAACTACCCTTGTCGTCTGACACCGTCTGGTGTTGATGACTCGGTAGACATCCATCGATAGCGCCCCCCATGTGTGAAATTGGGGCTGATGACTTCAGAGAGAATTCCCCAGGAAAGCTACCAAAAAGGTGAGCTTAAAATCTCAAGTTGTGAGAAAACAGAAATGTTAAATATAATTATAGAACTAGTTTGATATTTGACATTGATGGCTAGGATACAGAACTTGAGAGTAACAAGCAAGTGTCAGCAAGTAATCCAGTAATAGGTGCAGCACTTTCTGCGCTACAGCCGTAATTCTTCTTTGATTGTGCGGATCACCCTCACATTGGAGTTACATGTGCGATATCTTAATGCTTTTCCTACAATACGCACTGACATCCCCTACCAACTTGAGTTGACACAAAGTATATCACTTCATCGCAGCAACAGGGACCGCATCTTTTTATTTAGAGGTTGATTTTCATTTTGGCTGAGTGATCACACCTAGTCATGTCTCCAAAGCGAGGCAAGCAAGCGAGGCAAACAAGCTCCTAAAACATATATAATTCATGAACGCCTGCCCTCGTCTGGGCATCATCACAATCAGCAACAGTTAAAAACACATTGATTAGTTTAATCAAGCTAATGGACAGACGCTGGAGATGAGAAGAGACAAGTCGAAAGAAACCGTTCCCTGAACGCACCGATACATCTCTCCCGTCCGTCCATTGGTATGCATGCACAAGAATAATGTATGCGTGCCAACGTGGTATGCAGAATTGACATGAATTTCAGCACATGTGCAATTCAGTGACTTTTTAAAAAGATCACAATGGGGCACCCTGGATATATTTATGATACACCAATCTCAAATTCATGGTACTTAAGATTATTATCACAATCACTATTGAATATTATGAATTTCACATGTAAAATGAGGTTTCAAAAACAAAAAAATAAATGTTAGTCTGTGACTATAACTGCTGAGTAGGGTGCCTTAAATGTATTTTTGATCAACCAAATTTTAAATTCACAAACTTGGCATGCCAGTATTTGGGGTATTTATAATGCAATTATTTTTTTAAAGTAGATTGAGGTTTGCAAAATGTGAAGCACCGCACAGGATGTTTGACTTCATTCGTGAAATCAAAATTTATATGTAGAGGCACTTATTTTATTGTAAGGAAGAATGTTTCACCAAATCAAATTTTGACCAAATTTAGCTTATTTCATTCTGTAAGTACATAATTATTACACCATCCTTATTTTCAATGAGATTTAATAACCTTATCTATTATCAGATATTCTGCAATTTTACAATTATCATAACCGTAACTAAAACTAAGTGGTACTATAACTGTAAAGCAATGGTCTCCCTAACTGTTTCCTGGTATACTCACGTTTTAATTCAAATTGGGAGGCAATGTCGATGCTCACAAAATCAAAGTAAAATGACTGTTTGGCATGGAAATAATGAGTTTTGAACAGGAAGAACTGTTTCCACACCTTATTAGTTGAGAGCCCTGGTCTAGGGTATAGGGGACTATGAAGACATGAGATACTTTTTACCCTTCCATGTTATTTCTTAAAATCCCTCCTTTTAACATACTTCCGTCCTATAACCCCATTGATTCAAAATTCCAAACACAAAAAAATGTCATCTACAGCTGTTATTTTTTTTATAAAACTAAATTCAGTTCCCTTTCCTTCCTAGGAATACAACCCATAACTGATTCTACTCTCAACAGTAGATGGACAAGATCTATAACAATATTCATCATTTATTTTCACTTTTATGGGTTTAGCTTTGCTAAAGAAAAGATTCTCAAAGCAAATCTAAGGAAGGGAGACAGGCAGGCATGCAGACTGTGAGCGTGCTATCATCAGCTGCAGCAGCAGTGGCAGGCATGCAGGCGGCTTTCCGATGCGGCAATATTTGCCCACAGAGTCAACTTATCGATAGCGCCCCATGTACAGATATGATGTATCCTAGTGGGGATTCTCCAGTTACCGAACAAGCAGACAACTCGAGGCGGTTCGAGTCACCAGGCGACATGGCCATGGGGGGACAGAGAAATCCATTAGGATTATTATCACTGTATGAATGCTACAACATTCACATCGAGGGTTTTTTCTTTTCCGCTAGATTTATATATATCCAATGACACAGTTGGTATGGCTATATTACTAGACCATTGTCCTATATGTATCTTTTATTTTTGTAACTTGAAAAAGATAGACCCATTCAATATTCAAGATCTATATGACATTAAATGGGCTAGGGTTTATATCTGGTCATCAGCCTTGTTTCCCTAATATTGCTGGAAGACAATGGGAAACCTTTAAAATGTACAAATTGTTCCTGTACTTCAGTAAATATGAACTGAATTTATCATACAGGAGGATGGCCCTTTCAAGTAGGTCGGTTGGCCGACATTTTTTTAGTCTTCCAAAAATAAACAGCCAGAATCAAATATTCTGACGAAGAAATAATTGATAAAAATAACACTATCAAAATGTTTAAATATTTAAAATGATATTAATATTTCTGACAATCTTTTGATAAGTATTGAATTTTTATTTTTTAAAGTTTTTTAGAAAAGATTTCATAAGATTATAAAACAATCCAACAAACTGTTTGGTGAAAGTCCCGAATTTGAACAAGGTGGTTAGTTTCTCTTGATGGACTTATGCAGTGTCCTTCACATGTTCAGTTTCACATAATTGTTTCTTTTTTTCTTACCACACAGCTATTAGTCGGCCGGAATGACACCACATGCCGTTTGCTAATGTAAACAACAGTCGCTTACACAGCCTCACATGATCACTATACGATCTTGTGTATGGTTGAGTAGAGCGTATAAACTGATGTGTTAAAACGTTTTGCTTTGTTGTCAACGGCAAATCACAATGTTTATTACGAGGACTAAATTAGGTTTACAGGTAGATAATCCCACTGCTCACTTTAAAATATACCCTTAAAAAACCCTAGAATCTAGGCCCATCAATGTCAATTTTGAACGACTTGAAAAAAGACAGATATACTACACAGAAACTCCTTGATTAAGTTGGATAATACAAAAATGTATTCAAATAAAAATGTGTTTATGTAATACAGGACCCTACATTCACACACATACTTGACAAAAAATGAGGTGCACGTTCAATTGAAAATCAATCAATCCGTAAATTATATGATGCAAATAGTATATAATTGGCGGCATATTAGCGGTACGTCCTATAGCGAGAATACAACTCCTTAAACATTCCACATCCGTATACATGGTATCTAAGGATTCAACCACCGCTCTGTTACCAATGGCAACCGGAGTTAGCGAGAGTGTATGTGTGTGTATCTCCATCGGTCGCTCACATTTTCTTTCGTAATAGAACTACACGTGGTAGTGAGAGGCTCCAGTGAAACTAGACATATTTTATAATTGGTCATTTTGGAATATCTGATTAAAATATGTGTTCTATATGTTTTACTTAGGACTTTCACAGGCATCACATGGATGTCAAATAGATAACATTCATGCGGCCCACTTGGTTACATTTTCTGGTATATGGTTTAGTAAGTTACCTTTCTCCCACTGAAACAACCCATGTGTAGGCCTACCCACATGGGGTTTCACATGGGTATCACACTAGTGTCACATGGGTGTCACATGGGTGACAAAGTCATCACCTACTCCTGCATACCAGGAACAAGTGTCACATTATTTTAGAGTAACCATTTTCCATTGCAACATCCCATGATTCACATGTGGTATCACATGGGTTATGGGTTTCACATGCATGACAATTATAAATAGTGACCCAATCCTACAACCCCTGCAACTATTCATTTTACCATTTTAAATTGATCATAATTACCACATTGATACACATTCCTGACTTAAAATATGACATTTGTTCAAAATATAGCGGCCTCTATTTGAATCATCTCAAGTTATCCTACCAGCTAAACCTAAAAATCTTTTATTTTGTTTTTAATTATTCTTATGTCATGTGTGAAAAAATAAAAACAGGTCTGAAATCCGTTTGCGTATACCACCACACAGGTCCAAATTCTGCATATTCAACCAAAAGAAAGAAAGATAAAAAAATGATGATGATGAATAGCCGTGTTAATGGCACACGTCTAAACATAGTCGGACCAAGTCAATACGACCATGCGGATATTTGCTCACCTGACGTGGCATGAGAAATGCTATAGTACGGTGCGGACGTGGGGGACAGTTTACAACTTCCCAAATTACACAGCCAGGCTGTTTCATTTTTCAATTCCCGACGCATTGCCACGGTCCTCTAGGTTTGCACAGGCGTCGGCTGTTTGGCTGTGCTGGCCGGCTATAGCAGGCTTTTGCTCGCTGGCTTGTTGTATGCACAGCACACGGAGTGTTGCATTTTATTGCCTCGTGCCATGTTGTTACATTAGGTATTGTGTGAGATTTGAACAACTGTTGGACATATTAAAGCATTTTGTATTCATTTTATTACCGTCTGGTCTTAAAAATACAAATTATCAGCCTTTTGGTTTTCCTGTCATGTAAAATATAATTGGGACGTTTTCAAGACCAAACTTAAAAATCCAATTGTTACTTTCTTCAGTGTGCTTTACTATGACGTTGTACACATATCAATACACACCCCACACATATTGATGCGTTATTGTTTTGGAATGGAAAAGGGGAAATGCATATTGTGAAATTGAGCTAGTTATGAAAGTTGCACAATATTTGACCATTTTGTATAACTTCTTCAACAAAAATTTGCTATGCCATTCAAAAAGTGAGAAAGGCATACTTGTATGCTCCTCTTTGGGAATCAGGGGTACTTGCAATGTATGTATTGATATCCCCTACTCTGAGAGATAATTAGGATGTTGGTGGGTGAGAGGGCAGGGGTAAGGGGGTGGGAGAGGTTAGTAGATAGGAAGAGAGTTCATGGGAGGGAGGGTTAGGTATGTGGTGAAGGCGTGATGATGTGAGTGAATGACTGCTCTGATTAAGCATCTTAACACTTTCCATGTGGCAGGTAAAAAATGTCAAAATTGTTCAATTTCATAACCATATTTGGAATCACCATGTGAAATGCATTGAAATACGTACAAACATGCCTAGTATTGGTTCAGTAATTCTTGAGAGACTTTGAAAATTTAAAAAAGTTTCTGATTTTTGTGTGTTAATATTGTAAAACTAATAGCCGTGTGGAAAGTGTTTAAAATCTAACTATCATATTAGTATTATATACATACTATCATCTTTTATCTGATCATTTTTTTCTTCTTTCACAATTCTGTACTTTTTATTCCATCTTGTTTGCTCTACTGTAATATTGTTTTCTTATCTGTTACAGCTCCTTGGATTATATTTTCTTTCTGGATAAATGGCGCATTATAAGTGCTTTATTATGATTACAAAATGTGTTGATTATTCCGAAAAGGTGTAAGTTATGAATGATCTCAGTAATGTCAAAAACATGTTTACCTTTTAACAAGGAAATCTATATAAATTATATATTCTCTGTGGGATTATAAATATCATAGCTATCATATTTGTACAAATTATTTATCTCTTTTGTTTGAAAAATTCTGTTTGAAAAAAAAAGATCTACAAATTATTCATCGCTTTTGTTTGAAAACCTCAATACATCAGGAAAACCATCCTTGTGCATTTATTATTAAAAACATTGTTTCCGATTTCAATAATGCAGCCAAAGAGGCACTAAAATATCCCCAAGAGGGTCGGCGGTCGGCATAGTACGATACACTCTTGCTCTGGTTACGTGAAGTCACTATGCTGGCTGCTACAGACGCTATACACCAGCATATTGGCCTGCATGCAGCACATCAACCGGGACCTCTGACTAACTGACTCACAGGCCGTTTTGATATTCTGTAATGCTTTTAAGTTGCCATATGAACCCCACAATACAGATAATTTGAGTAGCGACAGTAAAGAGCCACTAAATGTCTCATCTTTCAGCGCGAGATCAGAATTCCTTAAAAGCTCCACTGTATCTGCTCTGGCCATTAGAATCTCCTCTCCGATGGCAGGCAGGCAGGCAGCATGGGGTTTCTATTATCAAAAGATTACGCTGAGTGGCAAGAAGACGACAAGAAAAAATGCACGCAAATGCTTTTCCATTTTTGTTCACTGAAAGGATTACGGGCTTCCAAAAACAAAATATAACCCCGTGTGCAAACAGTAACAGAGAGTGTACACACCAACCCAGGCCAACACTAACATGACTACTGGCTCGATGAAAACTTCCATAAACGCTTTATCTTAAAAGATAATTCTTGGTCCATCATTTTTCACTTATTGACTCGTCACTAGTCTCCCCCTATTCTTTTTTTCTATTCTTTTTTAATGATTCCTACCATGCCGCACAAATTGCCGGCGATTGATTGATTTTTTCGGAACTCACGGTATTGTTTGTTCACCATCGGAGCAATTAATCTCTATTTAGATGGGTGAGTTATGGCTACAAGCCCCGGAGGTTCGGCTACTCTTTCGCGGAAGCGCACACAAATCTGCCCCACGTTTATCAAGCCGGAGAACGAGAGGGACAAACATGGCCTGAAGGGAGAGAGGAAGTGTGTGACAATGATGCATCATGGGTAATTGCTTCATAATGACCCTGTGGAACGGTGCAAGCTATTAAACCATGTTATCTTTTTTTATTGACATGGCTGGTTTTGCGTTAGTTAAGTTACGGGTGACTTTCAGGGCTAGTGCCCAGAACAAGCGCGTTTGGGCAAAATACAAATTGGATCATGATGGCGGGAAGTCTGGAAGTGCAATTTGATTTCATTCCAGAGTCAGTATGATGTTTCTGTGTAAATGTCTTCCTTCAGCAACACATTTACTTCAATGAAATCACAATCAAGTAGTGTTTCCATTTATCTGGTTATGCTCATAATAAAATTGGTTCAATTGTCTTGTCATTGCATTTTACTTCATTCAACGTCATAAGATTTTTCAGCTTTACATCTGATTTAAGATGGGTTTTTTGCTTTTCTTATGTTTTGTTTTTCCTCTCAAAGAACATATTTTCTTTCATTTTTAGACATATTTTGACCTAATTTAATCATGATTTTACACTGCCTTTTCAGTTTTGTTTTTTCCTTACTCCTAATAAACACACACAAAACAAAAGTTCAGTCTCATACTCAGAAAACTAATACTTCAACTTGAACTTGGATATGAATGAAGACTAGACTAAAGTGCTGGTAGCCTGGTATGATATAATAGTTGTAAGAAATTCGTAATTACAAATATACCACCACCTGCCATGTCACCACCCCCCCCCCCCCCCCCCCTAAAATGTGACACAATCAAATGCCTACAGAAAAAAATATTATGAAAGATTTCATGAAATATTCATTTTTTTTTAGAAAGGTTTTGAATTGGATTGTTAGATTATACCCATTTCTTCCCTTGAAAATCCCACCCATAGTTCAAACAGTCCAAAGAACAATCAACAATCTGAGGGAGGGTGAATATGAATGGACTGAGAGTCATGGCATTGGTCATGCAAGTAGTGCTGGTTTTATACCCGTCTCATCATTCACCAAACTAAAAGGTAAAAGGTGTATGAGCTGCACTGGTCAAAGGCTGTTAGGCTGCAGGCTGCCCTTGCTTTGCTTGGGGCTCACTACTGCCTCGATCCTAGTTTGCAGATGGGCACAAGGCTAGTGCTATGCAAGCTGTACATCTGGCACAGAAACAAGACGGCTTAGATGGAAGAAATAGATCATCGTAGGCAGATGATCAAAGATGACCATAAAAGCCATCAGGTGTTCAAACTAACAAACAGGTGCTCCAGAGAAACCAAATCCACATATATTCTTTTCTCATTGTGACTAATTCTTCATTCATACTCCTGTCATTGTACATTAACAGCCCGGTGGTTTCAGTCAACATTGACTTTGGGTACGCATGATCGTTCCAAAAATCACGGAAAAGGGGGGTTTTCTGTATCATGTCCGCGGACATTCCACGGACATTTATGTCCGCGATTTCCCAAAATAAGGGGTGTTTTTTGAAACTATGTCCGCGATTTCCAAAAATAAGGGGTCGTTTTGGAAGCTATGTCCGCGATTTCAACAAATTAGGGGTGTTTGTTTTGAGAGGCTATGTCCGCGAGGAAGAAAACAAATAGAATAAGATTTGTTTCATATCAAATTGTACTGAGAATAGGAAAAAGGGGGTATTTTGAACCAGATGTGTTCGCGTTTTTGCGCAAAAAGGGGGACATTTAGAAAGTGTCCTTGAAATAGTGAAAAAGGGGGGGTTATTTTCAGACAAAATGTCCGCGTTTTTGTGCGAAAAAGGGGGTCAAATTAGTAAAATTGTCCGCGAAACGCCGTAAATAGGGGGGTATTTTAAGATCCTGGAACGATCATATGTTACCCCTCTGAATATGAAGAGAGAACACCGGGATTAACAGCAGACATCGGCGAATAAGTGTTGACATTATTTGAACTGGTACAAAGATATTGGCTGACATCAGCTGGTGTCTGGCCAATGTACCTTCAGACATGATAACACCACACAAAGACAGCACCATTTCTGTACTACATCTCAGGAGCAGAGTTAGGCGACGAAAGAAAAAAACCCTGTTTTACAGCCCGACTGACCCCTTTTTAGTGATTTTTTTTTAGATACATTTGTCTCAAATCATGTAAAATCAGTCGTTTTTTGGCCGAAAATCTGTAGAAAAAATGTGGTTTTTTTTTTAAAATTCCAGATTTTTGCAGATTTTGGTAACATTTTAGGTAAAAATGTATTTATTTTAAAACAGCCGACCGACCTACAGGATTTTTTTCTTTTCGTCGCCTTAGGTCACAATTGTTATTGTCTGAAAAAGCCCGAGACAACCCGAATATTTTCGTTCATCATTTTTCTCCGAATTAATAGGCCAATATCTTGTGCTCAGTTCCCTTACAATATGACCCTTTCTCATGTTCTTATCCCAAGATGGCTATAGATTCGCAAAGTCAGCCATTGTTATAGCAAAAAAGATTATCTCCAACATGGTTTACAATAAATATAGCTCCTTTTGTCATGGTATATGGATATCCTTCCTCATGACACTCTTGTGGAAAAGGGGAGAGTTAAAATCAAAAAGAAAATTTATGATTTTAATTCTACTTCTTTAAATAAAACAGACGTTAATTTGGATCTTTCCACAACAGGGCTGAAACAAACAAATGCTAAAAAGAAAAACCCAAATTAACTTCTTCTTGTCAATTTATATGTAACTTGGGTCAACTCTAGAAAGTTACAAAAAAATACCTGACCTGACCCTCCCCCCCCCCCCCCACTCACACCCCCCCCCCCCCCCCCCCCCATGAGATAAATGAACTAAATAAAAATGGTGGTGGCCAACACTATTGCAAACGGCAGTATTTTGTGGGGAACAGAACTTTAAGCTACTTCCAATTCCACCGGGAGTGGGCAAAGTGGACTAAAGTCATGTAAAGAAGGACATGAACATATAACTTATTCAAGAGTTTGAAAGTGTGCAAGGCTTTCAGACTTTTTTTACATATAGAAACATCCAAACCCACAAGAGATTGGCGCGGCAATCTGGTTCAGGTCGTCCGCAGAAACAGATAATGAATGAATACAATCCCCTCCTAACTCCCAAGCGGCACACCAACGACCATTAACCGTGTCCCATGTTAAAAACATTTTCAATTAAAAAATGTGCGTGTCTCTCGAAAAAGGATTTGAATACAGATTGGAACTGGTTTTGGAACAATGTACAGGCTCCAAGTAAAACAGAGCTCCTATAAGCAGCAGAATCAAAAGCACTTTTTATCTACAACCAATTTCCAAAAAAACAACTACTAAATTCCTATTACTCATGTCAAATAAATGGACATATAAGTCAAATATCAAATCTACCCATTAATTAATGCTATTTTAGTCTCAGACGATGAAACCCCACAAAGCGACAAAACAATAAACACAGTACACACAAACAAGTTGACATTTTGTTGGAAAGATGGTTTAATATAGCAAGGTGGTGCGTTAATACAACAAATAAACTTTGACTTTATATTAATCGCTCTTACCTTTCTGCCTACAAAAACAGACCGCATAGTCCAAAGAAGCGCACCGTGCTCAGCAAACCTGAAATATTCCTTCAATAAATATCCCGGTATTTCTAAAGCGATCTCCTACTAGACAATGACTGTGACACTTGGCTACACTTCCTATGCTTTTATACCACATTATAAAAAAACCTCGCCAATTTTTTTCTCCCTTTTTGATGTTTAGTCAAGACCATCTCGGTAAAAGAAAATGTCTTGGACTTAATGGGCACAACTGCTATTACTCATGACGTTAAAAGTGTCTCCGTCACGTTAAAAAAGAACCCATTAGCAATTAGGAAATTGAAATTTTTCACTTAGCTCAGGCAGTTGTTTTTTTCTTTCTTGTGTAAAGTCAGAAAAATAATAGTAAATTGTCCAGCGCTACTTAACGCCATCTTGCCTTGCCTTCACCTAGTTTTGATATTCTTTATCGGATTAAGTAAAAAGCATCGCTGTATAGACAGTCTCTGTTGAAAGGATTTCAAATCTAACCTAAGACGAACTGTACCGGCTTGTTCACAGCACAGACGGGCTTTCCAACCCATACCTAAAATGTTACTTAATGGACTGATATCGAAATCCACACACAGACTGTCTCCATTGCATTACTGTGCATTACTTTCAGGTAATGTAAAATTTGTTGAAACCCCTCCAAGCAAGATTCAACTGTATTCCATTAATCCTGTTTTAAAATGTCAGCCGTTTTTATCTTGTTTTACAATCACAGATTCTCTCAATGCCTGATTGGATTTGGCTTCATATACATTTTTTTTTTAAAGTGGTTATTTTTTGCTTACCTAATTTTTTGCCGTTTCGGCCAATCTATGTAATTCTCAGGTTCCTGTCAAATTTGTGATTTTGTGTTCACTTATGACATTCAATTTGAAGGGAAAATGTATACTTGCATTGTTTATATCTTGAATTGACTATTATGGCGCAAACAAACACCTGATATTCATATAGCGTGAAAATGTTAATGTTTAATAATGGCCACTTGTTACATCAATTTTTGACCAGATTAACAAGATTTCATGGCGGGCTCAACAAAATTGGACACTATTTTCACTCAAGACGATCATATACCACCATGAAATGGTTGCATATAAAAAACACAAATAAAAATAGTAATAGCAATTTTTTGTTTTGCTCTACAAAGTTGCGTATTGTAATTCCATGGTGAAATAAACTGAATCAAATTATTTTCTACAACTTTCTTGAAACTTTTTTTCACCAGACTGCATTTCCACTTTACAACCTTCGTCTATTTTTTCTGTACCATGGTTTCAAAGCAAGTACTCAGAAGCCATTTCTATAGTTTTAAAGATAAACTTTTAACATAAGATTCTCCCATTTCTGATCAAATTTCAAATGTGCACAACTGTGAAACAACACTTCTTTCTCTATTTGAAGCCAGAGAGGGAGCTAATGCCCGGAATTGGTCTATGCGGGAACAGGGCCAAGACTTTCAAAACACTCACATGATCACAAAACAAACACAGTGCTGTATCTCGGCTTTGCCGAGGCGATGTTGACCTACACGAGGCGCTTGCGATGTTTTTTCGTGCTCTTCAAGCGAGCCTCTGTGCTCACATTTGCATCGCTCTGCTAAGTGATACATCTATTTGCCAATGACAACTGAACTGTCTAGCTCATATATGTGTAATGTTGATATATTCATGCTGGTCGATTTTACTTTCTCATCCTTCTCCCTTTCAATTTTATGTTGAGGGAAACAATATATTACATTTTAATACTATTACTTACAAAACACAACCAAAATCATGATACATAATTGCTTGTAAACAACCTGCCCTTTTTAATATTGAATCCACCACCTTGCATACAGCGGTTAAAGAGTAACTAGAAAATTAGTAAAATATTTTATAATTTCACAATTACAACGTTGATACAGAGTGAGTCAAAATATTCAGGTCCATTTTCAACAAAATCATTAACATTATTTCTTGGTTAAAATGTGTTAATTTTTATTGAATATAAGAGTGTAAACACTGTTAAATAACTGGTAAATTTGTCATAACAAAACAAAATTGCCTGCCATCATATCAACATATTTACGGAAAAGCATGTTATCTAAAGAGGTCCACGGTTGTCATTTTGTCAGGTTGGTATCATCGCAGTGTTAGTTAACCAAATATATTTTGAATAATGTATTCTTTCATCTTTGATTTAAAACAATATTGCTGGTTAAATATAAATATATAGCCCCGTAATGCACACCAAAATATTTAAAACAATCCATTCAAAATGATTTAAACCTTGCAATTACTGCTATACCATCACGATGTGTGTTGTCGCATTCAAAATGCACACATTTTAATTACACACTCACAGTGATACCAGAAACAAGTTAGATTTCACCTCTTTGGGGGAAATGCATATACCTCGCATAGGGAATAACTGATGTGATCGAAATAACAATTAGGTTAAAACTAACAATATGTACTTGTACAACTTCTGTTTTTAAATTGGTTTTAAAAATCATTGAAATCAGGACCTGACTATTTTTACACACCCTGTATAAGTAATGGAAAGTTATTAACGTTGAGCAATTGTACAAAATAAAAATGATACTGTTATAATGGAGACACAAAGGAAGTGATTGACAAAGTACATTTCCAATAATGAACTTGACTGCTGCATAATTATCATAAACAAGGTCTCATGAGATATAGCATTAAATAACTTAATAATATTAAACAAATGTACAATTTAAAAGAAATCAAATCTTGAAGGTACTAATTCAAATTTTCCAACAAAATCAACATTTCAAATGAACCTACATGGAATTCCTATCATTTCACTTGATTTTATGCGTTAGGCTTGGCTAGTTATAATTATTACTACGAGATAATAAAGGCAAGAATAACAGATAGTCACTCTTGCAATAGACCAATGAGCATGGAGAACTCTAGTAGGCGCCTACTCTGCAGCCGAAGGATGATGGTGAATATAATGAGTTGCAATTTTTGATGTTCAATCTTGATTTCTACATATTAAAATTAATAACTCAATGAATAATAAAAGTGCAACTGTCAAACGCAATAAATAAACTATTCCAGATACAGTTTTTCTCCATTTGTGCTATTATGCTTTTAGTCCTTTGGTACCTGTTTGTTAACTTGTTAAGTCTACTGGCATTAGCACGGATATACATTGCATTACCAGTAAATAAATAAATAAATGCATTTGTTTCATTTGTCAACAATAGAGGAAACCAAACTTCTTGTATATCCTCATCAGGTTGGTCATGAATCAATTTGGATGGTTTTATCATGAACCAACGATTAGGACAAATAATGTGTCATCATGACTTGGTCAGTCAGATTTCATACAAGGGTCGATCCACTGCTGGAATTGGGAAAAAAGGTGTTGTCAGTTTACATTGATGCTGATGTTGGTGGGGAATCTAATGGGAAATGTCCCTTCCTAGACACACTAATTATATGAAGGGCAATGATTTGTTACAAAGCTTCTAACGCACATGAACTGTACAAATCCCAAATGACCAATCCTACCTCTTCATCAGCTGCACCAGATTTTGCCATTTCTCGCATGGCATTGACAATTGCACACAAAAATAGATCTGTTGCGATATAACTCCTAAAGTCTGCTGCAGAATTGTGATATATACTGTAAAAGCGGTAATTTTCGCCGGATTCAATGTTCACGCTTTGCTGATTTTCAGCCATTTTGCTTGTTCTTAAATTCGCATTTGAAAGTTCATTATATAGACTTATATTCGAGTGTTTTTATTTTCGGGGTAGCTGCTTGGAGCGTGAAAAGCGCAAACATTAATGTAGCGTGAAAAATTCCATGTTTACAGTATACAAGATTTGGTAGTTCAATTGTTGCTGAATACAACTGCCACCTCATGATACAAAATTATTGCACCTCAAATTGAAAAGTGAGTTGTAATTCTGCTTCTCAAGAAAACCAAAACAAAAGACGCAAAAGTTACCCGCTATGGGCAGGCAGGCGGGTGTTATTTACAGGCTTGCATACGGTAAGTAATCTCTAAAATCCACTTTTGATACCAACACAGGTCTGGAATTAACCGAGGGTGACCAATGTCTTTGCCTTGGTGCCCCAGAGTTTTGCCTCTTATTTTTTCTACAGATCTTTTTTTAGTACAGGTGCCCTTTTTCAAATCATTGAAATTGACAAACTGACAAACAGCAGCATTAAGAAAAACTAGCAACATTATTTCCTCTGGTTCAAGCAGTGGATCACAAACTCTCATGAAATCTGACTGAAACACTCGCAATAAAACATCAGTTGGTGAGTAATGCTCTAATTTTTCACCTTAATTCATTGGTTTTGATGAACAAAATACTATCCCAATTAAATAAAACAAACTTGTTTCTTAATTTATTTTTCATAAAGTTATTCAATTTTACCTGTTAATATTTGGTTTCAAACTATACAAGTAACCATTTTTATTTGTAGAATATTAAACTGCATCCTCAAGTGTGCCATTTTTAGAAACAATACTATAATTTTTCCTATAAACATATCTTAAAACCTGCTAAGTATCATCTTGAGACAAAGCAAATATCTAGCGTATTCCGCTGACTGAACCTGTACTGAAATTGGCGCAATTTGTCAGGCCTATGTTTATTCACTTGCGAGTACAGATCACACCTTATGCATGCATCTATTGATGGAAATGTGCATCTTATATAACACATTCAACTTTTACTACTGCTGTGCCTTTCTATTTTTTTATTTCCATCGCAGCTACACTGGTTCAAATCAATATTCTCAAAGTAGCAAGGCTCTTCTATTTAAAACTAAACAAAATGTAGATACAATTCTATGCTAAATTTCAAAGGCAGAGAGGAGACTTAAACTAAATTGAAACTGCCATGCAAATTCTTAGGGGAGGGGGTCATACTTTCTTTAGATAAGGTCAGAGGTCATACGGATGTGCTGCCAAATAGGGTTGTACTGTCAACCATCTTAGTAAGTAAATGTTCCCCATTTTCACTCCTAATTTTGATAAATAAATGGATCTCATTTCTTAGGATATTTCCATTTTTCAACTAAGATGGACAATCATCTCTTCTCTCCAAAAGTGGTAGCATTTAAGGTGGATTTTTTTATTTTATCCTACCACAAAATTATCTGAGCACCCCTCCCCCCTGCGGATTCTCAGTGGTATGCAATCATAAACCTAGGTATATATCCAGCCACAAAGCCAAGCAAAGTGCTGCCACAACGGGGATAGACCGACCATGACATCCTCAACCTTCTCCTTGTAAAGTTTTTCACCGATCATGCGGAGAAAAACCGACCCGATACAGCTCACTGAATGCATACATGCATGCGAAGTACGCCGGCCACATGTATGTATGTATCTCTGCCATTGCCACGGAGCGTTCATTTATCTAATTGCACTTAGATAGAGAAGGAGAGAGAGAAATAAGAAAGCAGCAGCATGAGAGGTTTGCACTTAATTTCTTAACCTAATGAGGCATGTGAATACGACAAGGTGGACTAGTTTTCTGTACAAAAACGACTACCTGTGACTGTATTATGATGGCATAGGGTGGATCAGAAATGGCCAATTGTTTAGCAGTTGGGTGTGCCGTGGCTTGAACGTCAATCGCTATGGTATTCACTTGTTACGGACAATTAGTGGAGGGAAATGGTTTGAATAAATCTTTGCTTACGCAGAGGCAAGCAACAGGTGTATAATTATCAAAGCATAGTAGTTTACTAATTTTACTATGATAATATTGTTTTAAGACTATTGGAATTGTATATAAATACATTTACTTTGACTCGGATTTGAGACATGCTCACTCAAAACAGGATCACATTGGAAGAAATCATTTTAGATATCCTTCACTTGCTACTTTGCTTCAATAACTGCTTGAGTAATCTAACTGACATTTTGGAATAAGACTGCTTTTGTGATGCTTCTTCATGTCTTAATAGAAAACATATCTGAATATGGGCCATATATTGTAAAAGATTGATGTGTTTGTATCACCGTAGGTAGCTTGTCCATCGCTCTCCCAAAAGTTGCTGGGAGTATTTATATTTAAGCGGTTCACAAATTTAAAACCAAAATTAAACAATTGATGTGCTGTAAAACTGTAGTACAAATAGATACAGACATTGAAGTACAATTTATTAGGTCAATGACAAATCTCATCAGAAACTTGATCCAAAAAAATGTATTTGTGGCAAAAAAATGAATGAGAGACAAAAAAGTTATGACCTCATGAATGTTTAAAGAAACCTTGACTGAAAACTTATCATTAGACTCTCAACCGCCTAAATTCAATACTTTTTGATAAAAACATTGGACTGTTGTAAGCCTTATTCTCCCAGACTCCCATTCCCATCTTTTCTAACATGTCAAGTAACTTTCTGGTAAAAATGACAATTATATAATTTGAAAAACAAACAAATAATTTAGAGAAAAAAAGCGTCCTCACCCCTCTGTACCATGCATGCATCATTAGTTATGTTATTTATTATCTTGCTATATGTATACAGCTATATTCTAATGAGCTTTGTTTATTGACCAACATCTGATCATTGTACTCTTGTAATGTACACATTTACATAATTATTGAAATTAATTAATACATTGTATGAAATTTGTCAGGCAGAAAGGCTGGGTGTGTTCCAAACTAACAAATTGTTTGGTTTCCTATAACAACCAACTCCTACATTATGAAAAATGGAAGCAACATTTTATTTATAACTTTCACTGCACGAAAGAATATGTACCCTTATTCTATGAACTCCAGAAAAGGGGAGTTTATTTTTCTTTTCTACAGAAATAGATGTTGATGGTTTTTTGTGGGTTTTTTCCCAGAATTCTTGAACAGTTAAACATTTGTAAGTGAAGAAATTGTAAACAATTGTTGGAAACTTATTTCTGACTTCTTTGGTAAGTTATGGTTAGGCCTTAAAAAAAAAGCTCTGTTTGCCCATATGTGACCAACCCATAAATCTTAAAAACCCATACCCTTTTTCTTTTCTTTTTTGAGATTTTTTCTTCTGTTTTAATAATGATTATGTTGAAAAATATATGTATTATATGTTATTTTCATCTTAATTTTCCAAACTAATCAACAAAACTGCCCTGTAAATTACTTATTCCCATATATCCACCCTTTAAAACACCAAGGATATGCAAATCCAAGATCCTACAATAATCTAGTGAAAAACAGATTATGTCAGACCATTCAGCATGGTCTGATGGTTTGAAACAAGTGTATATACAAACATATCCCAAAAGATAACAGTGAACCACCAAACAAATTATATTAATTAATATTTAGTTCTCAAGCATTGCATTGATAATATTCAACCCAAAGAATACTTCACATAGTATAAACCAATATTCAATTGAAACAAATACTTACTAACTAGTGAATCCTAACAATACTTCTAAAAATGTTTTGCCCGGGGGGGTGGGGCACTCAACTTTTTTTTTGGTAGGGGTGTGCCGCACAGGGTCTCAAAAAGGGGGGGGGGGGGGCTACAGAACTGAACTGAGTGGATTTTATGACGAAAAATAGGGTCTTAGGAACTGATTTTTTTCAAAAAAGTAGGTCTTGAGAACTGGTCTATACTCAATTTTGATTAGCAAGAACGCAAATGTATGATTTTTGTTGGTTTTAGAACGCAAATTTTTCAAAGAATTGGGCTTTGGAACGCAAAATTTCGCGATTTTTTGAATTTTCAATAAAATTGGGGTCTTAAGAACTGATGCAGGCTCAAAAGGGGGGTCATAAGAGCTAGCAGCAGAGGGTGAAAAGGGGGGTCTTCAGCGCGGCACATACCTATACCCTTTTCCAATGTCAGTGCCCCCCAGGATGTTTTGCTGTTTGACTACTAAATATATTCATTGGTTGGAACTCCTTCACTAAATGTAACCACATTAAAAATTCACAGAAAGACAAATATTGAACTGCACTGAAACAAAGCACTGCTAACTATAATAGTGTCCCTAACAATACCTCTTCAAAATATTGCCCCTATTTGAATAGCAAACCTATTAGCGTAAAACTCCCCATCAAATTGTTGCTAAATCAGAAATTCAAATACTTGAGCTAATAGTAATACTTATAACACAATACACATGCAAATGTGCTGTTTGGAAACAATTATAGATTCCAGGGGGAACTGGAAACATGCGACCAATAGCCACTACTACAAGACAAGAACATGTTCATGTTGGGGCAACAGCTTCATTAATTCAAGTATGGTCTAAATCAACATCAAATACTTCAAGTTCCTGTCCAAAGCAGGTGTCATAAGGGAAGAACAACTACGACTGGCCGTCGAAACAAAGAAATCACATCTTATGTTTACACTGGGCACCCAAACTAAACTATATTATAAGGTAGTTTATATCAATAAAATATTCAGAGAGGAGTTTCAAGCATGGAGAACAATGGAGTATGAATATTTTATGAGTGTTTTCAAATTCACTAATTCATTGTGGAAGAATTAGATTGGTTATTAGCGGTTGTGAGATACTAGTTGAGGTACATGAATGATCACAAATTATGTGGTGCTCCTACTAAAAAGGGAACAAGACTAATTTGGAAGCTTTTCTTGGAGTTAAACTCTCACACTTGGTGTAGCACTTTAATGATGTTTCTATGGCTAGATATTCAATATAAGGTAGAGCTGGTTGAGTACAACAAAAATGTCTATTACTGGAGGTGAATCGGGTGCACGGTCAACAGATATAACCATTTGAAGTCATTTTGAATTATTTGGTTTTGTATTGCTTTTCAGCCAACAGAGGGCAGTCTATTTTTTTTGTTTTTTATTGTTGTTTTTTTACTCCCTAGGAAAAATATTATATGAAAAATTATTTTTTTGTTTTTGCTCTAAATTTGTATTGAAAACTCCAGTAGATTCCCGCAGCACAGGAAATAAGGAGAGTTGTATAACCAACATATACACGAAGTGGCAATACATTTAGGAAAGTGCATGAACTTGAAAAAAATAATGAAGTGCATTAATTAGCCTCATTTTTAATGACCTAAAGCTTCCTTTTATATTTAGTATAATTAATTATGCAAACGTTTTACAGCCTCTCGCAGCACAGGAAATGCTCTAAAAAATTATAATTAACAAGCTCCCAACATTTCAGCTTTGTAGCATTTATACTTTTCTTGTAAAAATTAATTAAACATTTTTGCATAGATAAATTATTTTGCTAGGGGGTCAAAAAAACAATAAAAAAACAAAAGAATTGAACGCTTCAAAATGTTGCTTCATTTTTGACAATAAAATTGTCGTATCTATAAAACCCGATCAATCTCAAATTTCAGATTATTGTGGAGCTCAGCAAGCTCTATTAAAATATCAGATAAAAAATTAACCATAGGAACCATAGGAACATCCTTAATGAATGAATTCAACCATCCTAATTCAGTTAATATAGGGGGACAACCAATCTTGGTATTAAAAAAAATAATCATATGCACTGATGGAAACTAATACAAAACAATTAAAAAACAGACAAACAGAATAATTAACAGGATTGACTTAATTGCGCCTTGTTTTCAAAACCTACAACCAAACCAATAATATTATTTCAACTTTTCAAAACAAAAATATCAAATAAATATATATATATATAGAAGGCGACAATGACACTCGTCTTGTCCATTAGCTAATTAGCCAGACATCAATTAACAGTGTTTAATATGGTTTGCCAGTGAGCCGTGACCATTTTAAGCGTTAGTAACGGTCACGGGGCGAGATTCCTCACTGCACACGCCTCATTGTTTACCGCTCTATTGGTATAATGATAATAAGGCCTATATTGGATTCTAGAGTTTTATTCCATTTGCTTTGGCAAACAAGCATTTAGAGCTACGTATGTATTCAAAACAGCATTCTATCTTAAGTGCATCTCAAACAATTCTATTGGTATGGCAAACACATTGATACACTATTTTATATAATTCCATTACCATTCAACATTGCTACTTTATCTGAATTTGAATACTTTATTGATGCATGTGAGTGTGATACAAGATTATCCCAAAACAGGGGCGGGGGACGCAAGTTAGGGGTTGAAAATGGACACAAATATTTTGCCCTTTTTATTAAAAAAAAAGCCATGAAATTGACCCATATCTCTGATAGCTCTGAAATGTCTGGAAAATTCTTAAAAACAGAATTAACTAATTTTCCAGAAATTGTTGAATACTTGCTTAATAGGTAGCCTTTCATCAGGAATCTTAGCTATCAGGGTATTCAACTTTCTTTTAAATTCTGGATTTGACTGTGTTCCTCTCTCAGTGGAGTGTGCTTGATTCTAAATCCTAACTTGAACCAAGCACAATCAACTGAAGGAAAACCCAGCAGATCAGTTGTTGACGCCTGTACAGAAAAATTGATCGAATTTGCAAAAGAAAATGTCACACCTAGTCATGAACGTGATTGTAATTGAATAAAATACATGATGAAATATACGGATGTAGTCATGAGACAAAGTCCGCTTGGTCAGTGGCTCTTAGAACAATTTCCTCATCATTGCAGACCCAAACCTGCCATGGAAACATAATTGCATACACACACCAAGCTGAATACAAATGTGATCAATTGTCCTATGTTGTACACTAGGCCTCCCAATAAATGTAGCTTGTTTCTCAATGCCCAACACGCTCATGTTTGTGAAACCTGGGATTTCACAAACAGATTTTGGAAATGCCAGAAATAATTTTGTGATACCAAAAAAAAACTACCTTTTTTAAAAGAAGCAGGCCTTATCATATTTAGCAATTCTAAAGAAAATGCTATTTTAAACCTTTTAGCCATGCATCCAACAAAATTTCAACCTCCAAAAATTGTGTAACAAAATATGACGGATGTATTTGGGACTGGGTTTACATCACCACACACGCCCCTACCGGTAATCACCGGCATACAAGGACCCTGTAGTGGTTCGATCCAAACGAGCACACACCAACCTGGATACAAACTGACGACAAAATAATGATTTTTTGTTGTTGTATCACACCACCAACCAAACTGCACACTCCAACCGAGGTATGTCAGGAGTATCACATGCGAGGATAGCGTTTTTGGATAGCGTTTTTACACTGTTTGCAACATTTTGCACATATCAGGAAACCGAGGACCGTCCACAGTTGCAGGTGTGTCCACAGTTGGAGGGTGTGTATTCGTACTAAGGTCCGTGATTGACGGTGATTACCTCCGCTGTTATACATTTAAAATAGGCTGCTTGTGTTCCCAGTGGCAGACACAACTAGACATAAGCAAGCTGGATAAAAATAGCTCATCAGACACACCAAGAATTCAAATACAACATCATTGAGGGTAACTCTGTGGAAAGACTGTAGAACTGTGACCTTGTTTATGAACCTACAAAGATAACCCAAACAATTGCACTACAACTGGTGATATGGCTGGAGTTAGACCAAGAGGGTGGAAAGACTGCAACAATCTTAATCTGCATCCATGTAGGAAGGCTCAAATTGGAAGAGAACGGAAGAATAACTTGGCAAATTGGGATGGTAAAACAGTAAAATTAGTCTTGTTCCCTTTTTAGTAGGCGCACCTCATAATTTGTGATAATTCATGTACCTCAACTAGAATCTCGTAAGTACAGTCCAACCACAGTTCCAGATAACCGAGATTGGACTGTAGTAAGTAATAACAATATAAAACAAAAAACTTGAAAAAAACCACTTTTCCAATCGTTTTTGCACGATTCAGCTACGAACAAACAAACAGACATTTTTGTATTGCCCTATGTGGAATGAAAATCTCACTTGTGATATAATATGAAGAGAGAAAAATAAAATTAAAAAATAGTAATTTCCTATGTTGACAAAGATCATACCTGTACCAACAATGGTAAACAATAACATGATATGACGCTTTATTCAATGCCAGATATGATCAACACAAAAGGAAATGCAATACATTCCTACATCTCAAAATCAACCAAATTTAATAACTGCATGTGTTACACAAAACTCAAATGTTTATATGAAAATCAGCCTTGAAATGCATCAAACAACAAATGTATATCTTTTTGAATTAATAATTCATGAACCTTCCTTCACTGAGATCAGTTAAAAGAAAGGAATAAAACATATATTTTTGTTTCTTTTAGAATTATTTATTTATACTACAATAGCATTCATTGGATGGTTGGCCATTAAACCCATATTTCACCATTATGGCTTAAATTTGTAATGATATATTTGTCATTTGGAGATTGGGAGAGTGCATCCAGTTGTTGTTAGCACTAAACCTTTATTTCATTAGATTTTGAGAATAAAATATAGTTTGTAGCTGTTTTGCTATACGTTGGGTCTCATAATGTATAGGCTGTACCATATTTGGAGTAGTGTATGGTCGCTGCACGACGACACAACAAAACTATATTTTATTCTCATTCTTATTTAGTTTATTGGTTATTTATAATTTTGGGATACCCTGTATACTATATGACATTATATAGGCCTAAACTATATTAAAATAAGAAATAATTATATATGAAAACCATAACAATGAAAAAACGGTTTCCATGTAGAAAGAAGCATTCCACCATTTTTCGATGAACCCATTTTAATTATCATCGCTTTTAACTATTCTATAGAAACAAATTCAAAATATGAAATGATTCTCTGAAAACCATAATAAGAAAATATGTGTGTTCAGTAATTATGATATGCTATCAATGGCAAGACCTCCCCTCTCTACTACTAACGCCTCCAAGAAAATGAAGAGAAAAAATGTTCATCCAAACCGTCTTTCTCTCCTGTTAACTTTAATATGATGCACCTGTCCAGTTTCTCTGTATTAAACGCCCCGACCAAATGTTCTCTTAAAAAAACGGCATCTTCACGGATCCATGCTAAACCTGCTCCCATGCAGATTGAATCATAATTTCGGCAGCAGGGTTAGGCAAAAAAGAAAATTGTTTGATTGTCCATAGATCACTTTCAAAAGTTGGGTAGGTCGGTCGGGAAAAGAGTTGGGTTTTTTTGTGTGATTTTTTCCCCTTGCCCTTTTTTTCACATACCAAAGTAAGATGAGATGTACACTTGTTGTGGTAACCAAAACGGAAACAAAATTCTGTAATATTTTGATGAGTATTTTCATTTTCTAAACACTTTAAAATGAAAAGAATAATTTTTCGACTAAAATGTGTATAAAAAAATGATATCTTTGAGGGAAAAAAGACAACAAAACCGAGAAAAAAAGAGATTTTGATGGTCGGGCGTACGAGGACAATCAAATGGCCTTAAATGGCTTTGACCAGCGTCCGAGCCGAGTATTGATATATGCAATTGGGATCACCGAACATTATACAGGACTGCAATTCCTCACATGGTCAGTGGGTTTTTTGCTCCCTTGTTTCAAAATATTTAATTAAATTCATAATTTCAGGGATAGTGACAGAAATATGCCAGAAAAAAGTTTAAAAACAGCAACAACATACAAACAAACAAAGAAATACACACAACTCGTTCATTGTACCCATTTCATATATTTCTACATAAGACGATTTTCTTTTCAGTGTTTGGACCATTACAATTAAACTCATATTTCACTATTATGCATTTCAGGGAACTACGTGTTATCGATGTCATCAATCTCCATCTATTACGAAGCTTTTAACGAAGCTTTTAAGCGGCACTTGTGTACTTCCTGTTTTCATTTTTCTCTAAAGAAATAAATGCCAAAGTGTAAGACATCATTTTTCAATATTTATAAATTATCTAGCAACCCCATAGATGAGTCTCCTTTAGGTATTATTTTAAACAATTTTTTGAGATTTTTAATATCATGAAAAAGTCATCCTTTTAAAATTCACACTCGGAATTGTAACATATTTCAAGCAGGCTCTCCTACTGCAAAATATTCATCATAATTAAGTTTTCCCATTAAATATCCCTTTCCGCGCCGATACGATGCAAAACGATGGGTACTTAACTACAACGGGTTACAAGAGTGCAGCTCCATTTCGAACAAAATACCCTGTTACACTAAAAGCATATTAACAGTGCTTATCTATAATATTTTAATATCAGATGGCCAATTAGGGCTCTGCTCTAATATTCATTGAAGGCAGTTTGAAACTAGGAAAAATATTCAAAAACACAACTGTTTCCACAGCTGAAATATTTTGTATTCCTGTACAGTACAGGTTATACATGTACATACACCAACCGAGTGGTTTGGGATATTCTAAAAGCAAAAGCAAAAAAAAAAGAAGGACAAAAGTGTTCTCAGCAATATTTTTTGTGAAATCGAGGTTGGTCTAATGGCTGCCGATTCACGTAAAGTGCATGTTGCAGATTAACCGTATATGCCTTAATGCATGGCTATAGACTTGCATCAAGTCCTGGTATGTAAACTGCAAATTTAGTATACATGGATATTTTTTCACGTTCAGTACATGGAGAAATAACATCCACAATTATAGAGTATCAAACTATATGCAATTCTTACCCAATCTTTGTTTTCCTTCAAATTGTTTTATTTGGGAAAATATAATGCATGAGTGATTGGCTCAGGATCAGGAGCTTGGCTTCAAGTCCACAGAATTATGACGGGACTATAATAATATTAAGGTATGTAAAAATGCCATTTGAAAAAACTCTAAATTGGTTTTTCATTTGACAACGGTTTAAAAAAATTAAAAAAGACATAAACCCTTACTTAAAAATTTTAAAAATTAAGATCAACATTTTGACAATTTGCCTAATGCATGATTCCAAGAACTCAGCATAAGTCTACACATGCACGATTTGAGAGCAGCTCCTAAAAGGTTCCCGTGGTAAATGTGTATGAAAATTAGATTTGATGGCATATAATACGGGCTGTAACTCGTAATCCAAGCCGAGGTAGAACGGGTTTTTCACCATCACTGGGTCAAAACTTGAGCACTCTTTGATAGGTCAAAATATTGTGTACATCGTTGGATAAACAAGATATAACCACATCAAGTCTGTGTAAACAGTAAACAACTTCCGTGAAGCAGTTACCAAACCGTTACGGGTGTTTCCTCTCCAACCGTTTTGTTCAGTTCTTCAAGCAAAGAACACACAAAGTGTTGTACCTTATTGTGTGATTGAATCAAACAGTTAACAACTACGAGGAGAAGTCAACAAACAGTCGGGCTTGTTTATTTGGGGATTTTTTTCGTTCTACAAGCAAAAACACACAGGATGTCTGTGTTCAAGGAGTCTGTAGTTTTAGGAGTGTTCTGCTTCAGTGTAATCCATTTGTTCCCAAATTGTACAAAATATTGTTTTTACAAAAACAAAACAAAAATTACTTGAGTATAACTTAAGGAAGAACATTGATCAATTTAACGCATATCTTGAATGTTTGTTTTTAACTAAACCTTAATTGTATGAACCATTTTCCCAAAACCAATCTTTCCATTCTAACAAATGTTGTCAATATTTAAAAGATTTCTTTTCTACATGAACTTTCATGCTAAAAATATTTCTTTTGTGAGACTACCTGCCTCTTTCCTGCCCTATTGTATTTGTGAAAAGATATAACAATAAGTCATGTACATCATGTCCGGCTGTATGTAATAATAGTAGGTGATTTCTTGCAATGCTCTTATACATGTACCCCTGACATGCACACATCATACAAATAATGTTACTTCGAATGTGATAACATGATTACCAATTTCATGATTTCGGGGCTTCCAGTTTAATTTCCTTTTTACGATCGATACAAAAGACAGATTGTACAACTATATTGCAATAGTGCCTTCTATAGTTCAATCGGTTCCAAATTGGCAAGAAATATGCGGTTTTTCTCTTAGCACAAAATTAATCCAAATGTAGCTCGCGCTTTTGGCCATACGCACACGGATTTGGCAGAAAGCATCACATATTCGATGCATAATGCGCTTGCTTCGTTCATGCGTGTCTACCCCCTTCTCTTTCAATTCACTGCTGTAAGAAGGCACTGATCAAAGTTTAGTATATGTACGGCAGAATAAAAAGTTTGCTTCACATTTTTTTTAAATAGCAAGAGGTGAAAATTTAAATTTCTTTTTGACAAAATGGCAAACTAATTGCTTCCAGGTATATTTTGAGTTTTTGAGTTTTCCCCAATGACATAAAAATATGAAATGATATGTTAGATTCTCAAACATAATATGCGGGCCTCTTTTCTGCATGACATAAAAAATATGAAATGAAAGGATAGATTTTCCAGTGAATATGTGCGTTCCTCTGAGAAGAATCTTTTTATCAATGCTAGGCTGAGCAGATCAAGTAACATATATCTTGATTTCTATACAAAAGTATCATCCCATATATGGGAATGATGAAAATGAAAATTGTGTACTAAAATAGCTCTATCATCTACTAGAGTGTGTTCAGTACAAACTAGGCAGAGTTCATTACATTGCCAGTTTATTTAAATTATCGTAGGTGCAGTCAGTCAACTCAAGAGAGGCATCGCACAAGCACAACTGGTACATGCATATAATATCATTTTATCCCAATCAAGCACCGACGTCCTACGATTCTGATTGATTCTACATACAAGTATTAAACTAACCCTCCACAATATGCGTACTCTAAAAGCAGTTTTTGTTTCACCTCTGAAAACAACAACACAGGTAGAGAGGTTTAAAGAGACAGATGTCTTTATTGATACAGTTTTTGGCATAAGTGACTTGTTTATCCTGATAAAGTCAGAGCCCGCTTCTGACAAAAGCTCCCATCTTGCAAGCCTTTGTACATACAACCCAGACGACTTTAACTTTTTAACTATCATCAAACATGTTGTTAATATTGTCTAAAAATGTGCATTTCGGTTTACAACCGGGGGCAGGGGGTATTTAGCTTGAATCTAGCAATACAAGAAACTGTCAATTTGTTCCAATCTGGCCAAAAATGGTTTCAGGAATTTTGTATCATGCTAAACACCCAGCTAAAAATCAAAATGATGTTACTAAGTGCACTGGGCACTTAGGGATAATACAATACCCACATTTATAATCATTATCATAGACATGTGTGCTGGGTCGTGTAGGATTCCTGTAGTGCATGGTAAACTTCTGCCAGTTTTGTCCCAAACAAACTATAGACACATATACCTGGTGCTTCACATCCATTGGCCTAGTTATCAAACAATCTTGATAGTACGCTATCACATACATATATTGTTTTGCTTTTAAAAGTCACTAGGGGGAAAACCTATTCCCCGAGCGCAGTTACTCACATCACATTCCCCTATCTCTAACTGGCAACATAATACGGCGCAGATACAAGGCGATACCACTTGCGCAAATTTGGCGGGAAATCATCGCGGTGATGAGATGATGGCATCTCAGGTTGGTCACTGACACTGATATATGTACGCTGCTATATCTCTCGCCATTGACCCTCTCTCTTGTGGTCATCCCATATGGGTGCAAGTACAGCCAGATAGTGAAAAAATAGCGTGTAAGTGCCTATATATAGCATTTTTTTAAATCAATCTCTCCAAGGATCATGGGCACAAGTAGGATTGCTATGCAAGGCAATACATTTTTTTGATGTGACCATGAGAAATGAGTCAGCTGTAATGATTTTGAAATAAAAGCAACTAAAACTTTCTACCATATTATATCATAATCAGTAAAATTTTCCTTTTTTGAATTTGTGAATATATTCTACTTCAGAATGGTTTTCTTTCCTCTATTCCATTATAATCCGTCTGTATTTTCTTTATTTTATATTTTCATCAGTAATATCCTTGAACTTCATCAGTAATGCTTGGACTTCATCAGTAATGCTTGGACTTCATCAGTTATGCTTGGACTTCATCAGTAATGCTTGGACTTCATCAGTAATGCTTGGACTTCATCAGTAATGCTTGGACTTCATCAGTAATGCTTGGACTTCATCAGTTATGCTTGGACTTCATCAGTAATGCTTGGACTTCATCAGTAATGCTTGGACTTCATCATTAATGCTTGGACTTCATCAGTAATGCTTGGATTTCATCAGTAATGCTTGGACTTCATCAGTAATGCTTGGACTTCATCAGTAATGCTTGGACTTCACCAGTAATGCTTGGACTTCACCAGTAATGTTTGGACTTCATCAGTTATGCTTGGACTTCATCAGTAATGCTTGGACTTCATTAGTAATGCTTGGACTTCATCAATAATCCTTAGAATAAACTAAACTTCCAGACTGCTGGTTGCAGCCTTAAACTTTGCCATGGAGTTGATAAGCATGATTGTGTAGTCAAAGTTAAGGTCCTCATTGTGTGTCAGTGGGTACAAGGCAAATTTATTGAACTTTTGGCCAAAGCCCCCCCCCCCCCCCATCCTCCTTAATTTTGAGCACTGTTTATCATGTCAGCTTGCTTATATGCTTTAGCTAGGCTTTAATTTGTATTTCAGTACAGATTCTTGCTGAAGCCCCATATTTTTAATATTATTATTATTATTATTATACTATGAAAGTTAGTTGCCCTGCCATTCACGTCATATTTTACACACAACAGCCGTATATCGCTGTCACTTTGTCCTAATTCTTCGCCCCAATTCAAGCACGCAACAGCTATCAATAAATATGCGCGAAAAGTGAAAACTAATTCTCATTAACTCCTTTAAATACTACCTGTATACACACCCTCACACACACACAAATATCCCTTACAAAAAGATAAACGGTACACGATAAATCACCTACCCTGCTGATTCACGCATTAGCTACCTAAAAAAAACATAGCCCGAAGCAATGGCAAAAAATATCCTGAATCAAAAGCGTAAAACACGCTGTAGAAAGGTGAAGCGCCACAGAAAAACCACATGTACCAGAAGTGGTATAACATGATAAATGGGCAGTTTCTACAATTGAGCAATTACCACCATTGCTCTCACACCTTGTTAATGCATTTCTCTCTTTTTTTACCTTTTTCTCTTTTTTCTTTCTGTGAAATCGACTTTGTTAGTTTGTATTGTATTTATCCCTTGATAGGATTATTGCCTAAGGGCCAATCTTGCCATCAGGTATCAAGTAACAGGTTTAACAAGTTAGGTTACTTGAGCCCCCATTTTGTGGCGAAATGTTGGAGTCGTTTTCTATTATTGCATTTTACCTTACATTTTTTATGAATACATTTATTTTGAAATAAAAAAGATATACACACACTTTTACAAACGAAATGAACTGGTTTGTAGTATGAGGAAATATTCAACAACAAGCATTATTGCAAAATATGAATGAAAAAAGGTAGAAAAGATATACGGAGAATACATATACACACACATTATATTATACCTTAAGTCAGATATTTGAGCTTTATATTTATATAAAAGTGAAAAAAGGATAAAATTGAGATCTCATTGGCACGTCACTTCATGCTGACCTGAACCTCGTGTACAGGTATTGAAAATACCATTAATGTATGTATCAAAAGCATGTTTGATTCATTTACAAGATATGTCATATTATAATATATGATATATCGCGAACAGTTAGATAAATTATGGATAGTGACGTATTGATGGATAGGTGCATAGATGAATAATTAAACGGTGAGATTATGGATTGAAACGCAACTATGACTATATCCATGTAAATGGACTGGTAGTGGTAGTAGAATATATATACCATACTAGGGCAAATAAGGTTTTGCTTCGGTGAGTGTTAGGCAATTAAAAAATGTTTTTGGTTCTGGATTTTTCTGATCACTTTTTTATTCTTCTTTATATTATTTCGATTTATTCTTCTTTTAAATCCATTCATTTTTTCTATTTTTCATTTTTAAATTTTTTAAACAAAATTGCAGCAAAATAGTAGAAATCAATGATTGAAAATGGTTTTAATCTTTGTTTAAAATTTTTAATTAAAATTGAAATTAAAATTCTTTATTATTTGTGTTGTTCGTAAAAGACACTTTGCCCCTACAACAAATGTTCACAGTCAAACATGCAGCCAGCTGATACAAACACCACATTTTACCGTCACAGCTAACACTTGGAATAAAAATAACAAGACAATACATGAAGACAGGCACAGGAAAGAAAGTAGACATATCTTGTATTGTTTTTGTCCCCGTCTCTTTATTCTCAGAACACTCAAGCCATCTCCTAGACTGTCCCTCTTGGGAATGCACAGGCAATGCAAATCTTCTTTCTTTCCTTCTTTTTTTACTTGTGTGACTGGTTTTTTTTACTGATGTGACTTTCCCTCACTTCCATTAACCCAAACGTCTGCTGTCTGCTTTTAAGTCGCTTGGAACATGAATATAATCAGGGGCTAGCAGATCGGATTAATTTCTTCTATTTTTTTAACCATTTTCGTCTCGTTTTATTTGAATGTGTCATCACCTACATGATATGTCATTTAAAAAAATATTACGATGGAAAAATCAAACCCATGTGATACTGAATAACATGACGACGACGTCAATACGGTGACGCTTTTAGCCAACGCAAACAACGCAGCAATCAATAAACCTGGCGATATTCGTAGGCTGTCCCTTTACGTAAACTCTCCTATTATCTGGCGAGAATCAGAAATGCTTTTAGTGGCGAGAACGTGACGCAGGTATTATTGATAGTTGCATTAAGCCAAAGTCTGCCCCAGCAGGAGAGAGAAAAAAAATACGGAAAAAACACATCACAAAGCTGGCTGGTTTATGCCAATAGAGGGCATGAATCACCTTTTGTGGTGTATACTTCAATTTTTATTTGAAACAGGCGATGAGGGAAAAAAACACCAGAAAGGTGGCTGGTTTACACCAAAAGAGGGCATGCATCACCATTTATGGTGTATATTGCTATATTATAGGCAATATGGCAATTACTTTCCCTAACAACCAGAGTGTTTTTGTTATGCATGGACTGGTTACTATGTGCTATGCATGAACTGGTTACTATGTGCACTGTATAGGCACACCAACAATACTGTTACGTTGGCTTTACTTATAACCCAAATTCTGTTTTCTTAAAACGTAGTGCTGTATTTTTTACAGTAAAAAAGCGAAATGCTATTACCTTCATGCAGTTTGCTCACAAGCATATATTTTCATAAAATGGAGTCTGTTTGATTGTCAGCCTCTCTCATTGAATTTACCGCGGGCCATTGGAAAACCTCTATTTTCTTCTTGAATCATTACATTCTGTGAGCTATGAAGCAAAAAATCTCAATATATTTACTATTGATTTCATATTCTGTTTTCAATTGCCACAGTTAACACATGGTTACATCTGCATTGGGTCAGATGGAATCATTCAACAAATACATCACTCTTCTATATAGCATGGATAATAAATAGGGTACTTTTTTCACTGTCCATAGACATTTGGCAAAATTAAAAATATGTACAGTCAAATATTTCTTATCAGTTTCAAAAAGATCCCTTTGAGAGCAACGCAACGATATTCCAACCTGGCCTTCAAATGTTTTACTGAAACAAGATTGATAGATGAGCCATAACTCAGGCAGTGTTAAGCCCTTGACAAACGAGGGCTCACTTGCACAATGCGTACCATTGTACCAAACTTCACAGTTGACACAATAAATCAAAAATCCATCGCTCATTCAATAAAAAACAAACTAACTATATTATACCTATATTATGGATAAGTGCCTGAATATATGAGTGGGTGTTGTTGTTTAGTTGTTTGTTTGTTTAGATACATTTGGTCATGGTTGTAAACATTCACCATTGCGGGTGTTTGTTCAGAAAGCAGATGTGGAGGTTTTTGTTCAACATAATAGAAGTGTAAATATTAGTAAACCCTGTGTTATAGAAACATAAAAACCGCTCTCACGGTAGATTACCCCAATAAGGCAGTCAACAAACTTTGTGCTTGCTACTTACCAAACTTAGCTGTTAATATCACAGAACTACAACTGATTGATTATAACGGAGCCTAAAACACAAGAGAACTAACTGCTCACAATTCAGGAACCATTCCTCCCAGAACTGCTCCCAATTTGAAAACTGCTCTACCCCCACCCCCACCCCGCACCCCAAAAAAAAGTCCCAATCTGAAACTACCTCACATATTATTTCTATCTACAGGGTGTATCAGAAAGAACTGTTACATGTTTCTAAAATACATAAAAAATAAAAATTTGATTATTGTTTAAAATTTTAACACCTGCAATATAAAGGTATACATGTTTTCTATATTATATGATCATTTCATCTCTTTGTGTTCTCGTGTAGCAAGACATAATCAAAAATCAATGAAAAACATGTTTTTAATTTCAATCAATCATCTTTACCACTATCCAGCAAGACATAATCAAAAATCAATGAAAAACATGTTTTTAATTTCAATCAATCATCTTTACCACTATCCAGCAAGACATAATCAAAATCGATGAAAAACATGTTTTTAATTTCAATCAATCCTCTTTACCACTATCCCCAACATTTCAAACAAAGTAGCCCACACCACATAAGCAATATTCAAAACTCCACTGAAGAAAGGAAAGTTAAAACCACTCAAGCAGAAACAAAACCCGGTTTATTTGCGGATTATAAAATCAAAATTTATCTCCACATTTCACCCACAAAAGTATGCAAATAACAAATAGTTATACAAGTGATGTTAACAACTGAGATATGGCGACCAAAAATAAACCCTGTCCTATGGACGGATGGATATCTCAGGTAGGGTTAGTAATTTCACAGATTTTGTAAATTGATCATTTCGACCAAAATTGAAATCTACCATCTTTACCAGAAAGTCTGTATTTTCCATCAGAAATGTCCCATTTTCAAAATTTCAAATTCTTATGAAAGCTGGGCATTTGTGCAAGATATATATGAAAATTGTTTGAACAACATCAATCAAATTTGTACTGTAATAAATCATATTGCCTCGGTACAGTTCATTCTGATAGACCCTGTATAGGACTACTTTTAATTCAGTGTTTCCATTTACAAACTTGGGTGTTCCCCTATAATAAGCCAATTTAAAAAAAATTATTAACCCTACTAGAAGGAATATCCATGGCCTTTTCAACTTTTTCATATGATGTATCTTTTATATTTAATCCAGAATACTTCTTCTTACCACAGAATTGAGTATTACTTACTTCTTCTTACCACAGAATTGAGTATTATTTTTTGGAGAGAGGGGACATTTGTAACCAATTTTGAATTGCCAACACTTATTTGTCAATGTGTCAAACCTGAAATTAAACCAACCATTAAACTCATGAAGTAAATCATTTTGAAACCAACTACAGACAATTCCCTCAATACTTTTTTAAAACAAATGTGATGCTGTTCCACTTCATATAGTGGTAAATCATGGCCCATTGTTATCTGCTATGAAGACCTGCAGGACACATTTTCTTGCACCCAGACCTGTTTATAAGATCTCTTAAGTCTGACCCATACTGCCGAGACAGGAAACTTTACAATTTTCCTACATCAAATATTCAGATCAGACCCAGAACGAAACAATAGCTTTTGAATTTTAGGCCTATACAGGCAATGGCGGATTGACGTGGATATCTTAAAAATGCAAAAACAAAGTGTGAATTGGTGCAATTTGGTCAGGTTCCCTCCAGGTAGAGGTCAGGAAATCAGGGTCCAGGTTTGCTACACATCGCCAGCCTGCTTCAGAGGCGGCAGGTAGCAGCAGCTACGTTCTTGTACAAAATGCACACCAACTACTGCTCACAAGATTTGGCAGCGTTACTTCCCTCACCATATGTTCAACGTCGTACTACATGTTCGAGTGTATCAATGCCAGTTCATGCTCTTTCACGGCTGACTGCCTGAACTCACTGCTTAGACAAAAGCTTCCTTCATACAGCCGTTCCCTTATGAACAGTCTTCCAGACGATGTTGTTGTCAACATCTCAGAGGCAGGATTTCAGGCTTTCAAGTGCCGTGTGCACAGACACCTTCTCTACATACTCTTTTATGACACCGTTAGACTCCTTTCAACATCTGACTTCACATTAGCATGGTGGTCATGGTTCCAGTGTAAGTTAATGCTTGTTTTGGGGGAGATGGTGGATGACCTGTTAAGCATGTAGCCAGCTAGGCTGGTGATACGGCCCGCCCCGACAGGTGATGATAGGCAGCTTCTGGCAGAATTAGTTATTGCGTTTGTTGTTGAGGTTCTCTTGATTTTCATGACTTCCAGATAATTAATTTTTATTTATACTTTGATATTGTTCTCTATGGCCCGTATTCTCGTACGTAGTTAAACAAGGTTTTAAGCTAAACACACGTCTAACTTTGACTTTAGACACAGCATTTAACTAAACGCAATTCTCGTACATTTGTTTTACTAAAACACGCGTCTAACTCGCCGAAATGTGTGTAACTTTAAACATGGGTACGGGGGTAGTTTAATGCGTGTTTAACTAAACTCGCGCACCAACTGTATGCCTTGAATGATCACTCAACCGTGCCCGGTGCAAGCTGACGTGCGGATCAGGTAGTCCTGTGTATTTAAG
Organism: Ophiura sarsii; assembly: GCA_035610835.1. NCBI lineage: Eukaryota > Metazoa > Echinodermata > Ophiuroidea > Amphilepidida > Ophiuridae > Ophiura > Ophiura sarsii. Next base: position 55,463,300 of record CM069452.1, read on the forward strand.
GCATTCGGTCGATATCTATTGTAACTCATTAGGGCCACAATGAATTAGATACCTGTATACAATCGACGCAGGACCACTCTGGGAACGAGATTTGCAGAGTTTAAACTTGTGTTTTGTTAAACACGGCGTTTATAGGATAAACTCACGTTTAAGTTAGACACGCGTTTAGTTAAACACGGTTTTAAGCTAAAACCGTGTGTTTAGTACGAGAATACGGCCCTATATGTTTGGGCTTTTTTCTTATTCTTATATCACTTTTATTGGCATTTTTAACCCCTGCCCATTTGTGTTTTGGAATATGAATATTCTCTGAGTTGCAGTGAACCAATTGATTGGCTCATAAGAGATCTGTGTAGTGAGTTGGCTATTGTTCACATTTGCTCTTTATATACATAAAAAAAACCAAAAAAACCCAATAACAACAAACAAACAACCTGAAAATAAAATGTAAATGGTCTTGATACACTAAAACCATCAGATATTCCATACTTTGAGACACACATGTTGGGCTTAAATGAGCTTGAATTTTAAAGAGCAAATTTCGAACATATAAAATGTAAGCACTTCCAGGTATTGTAGAAATGTGACCCATCACACTATCACAGACCGACAGTCTTCAGAAATGAAAACTAAATTCCATGTTTCAAGGCCATTTTTACTGACAACCTTACTTATTGAAATTGAATATGTGACAAAGATTTCATTCAGCTTGAGCGGTTATAGATTCTTTTCATTTCATTTAAATTTCTTCTGTTATTTACTGCAAATCAGGTTCACCGATAACTAGTCTGTTTTTGATGTGATGGATCACAAATAGTTTCACAAATCATCAGTAAGTAATATATATATAATTGATTCAGAGTTTTGATAGAATCTTAGGACCTTACCTCTGGCTTTGGCTGCTGTGGGTAGTAGATTGGCATTCTCTTGATACAAAACTTTCTCCTAGAATGGATACAAACAAGATGATAACATCATTATACCTTTAAAATTGATTTTGAGTCAATCAATTCATACAAGTAAATCAATTATAGAAAGTGAATCTTTAATAATTTATTGTTCTCTGGTAGAAATCTATCTGGACATTTAGCATTGGTGATTCAATGCTGCAAAACTTGGATGATAAATCACCATGACACATCATTGGGCAGCAGACACTAAATGGTCATAACAACATTCGAGCTTACAGAGATAACAATGTTTATAGCGAACTTCACACTTGATGAGAGCGTTGCATCTATGTATGCTGTTATCATGTATATCACATCAATGAATCCACACTTCTTCATCATGTTCAGCCAAAGATATGTAAAAAATAGATCAGAGTTGCTATTATTGTCCTGTGTAGCAGTATCATTATTTATTGTGTCTAAAAAAGGTAACGCTTAAGGAAATTTGGAGGCACAACAATGTCCTTCATATATTACTCGCTGCCTTCAAAGACAGTGAAACCTACAAAAGCAGCGATCTAAGTATCTTTGTGGACATTGAGAACTGCACTTTATGGTGGAACCGTGCCTCCGTATGTCATTGCCACATCGCAAAAGCCGGACATCGTTCTGGTTTGGTCCACCGAGAAAAAAAAATCATCCTCTTCGAATTGACCGTGCCATTCGAACACAACATTATTAATGCCCATCAAACAAAGATTGACCGATACTCATCTTTGGTCTCTAACATAGTTGACACAGGCTTCGATTGCTCATTAATCGCCATTGAGATCGGCTCAAGGGGTTTAATTGACACGGACAATAAGAAGAGGATGACTAGTATCTTCAGGCAACTGAAAAGCTCCACAAAATATTCTGAACTCAAAAACAAAATGTCAAAATCCATTCTTACCTCTTCATATTCCATCTACAATGCCAGACATGAGCCGGAGTGGAACATCCAGGAGCTCATTTAGATTTTTTGTGCCGCCATGATAGTTTTGTTGTTGTTGTTTTGTTTATAAATTCCGTTGTTTTGCTTTCTTTCAATACTGTATTAATTTGTATGTTCTTGTGTTATGTAACTCCCATGCCTGGGGTCAGCATAGGCCCTAGATGTTCTTGGGTTTGTGTGTTTGCTTCTTTATATTGTTTTAATAAAGATGATGAAATAAAAATAACCAAGTTTCCAATCCTGAACAACTGTGATACGCGTGACCACTGTGTTCTTATATCATGCCAATTCACACGCTATTTGCAATTATATTAATTCATTGCAATGAGAACCCTAATTTTTGTTTGCATAGCCTAAGCATACCCACAGGTACAGTATCATATGTGCCATAGATGATAGCATTGAAAGCAAGCTTGGATTCTATTTTATTTCTATGTGTCACACGACACAGGCCTAGCGATCTAATGGGACTTCTCATTCATTTGTTTAAGACTAAATATCTACAGAATTAAGCGCATTGATGCATCTCAGATCTGCATTAAAGCAGTTGCGGGATTAACACTTTCATTGAATCTCTCATTGGAATTATTCTTATCAACATAGTTAAATGAGCTCATGAATCAAGCTGAGATAAAAAAAATCTCTTTTGCCTTTACCTCAATGAATGTAGCCAGTAATGAACAGCTCATCTCCTGTTCCAGTATGACCTTGTTATCCGTGTTGTTATAACAGCATGCTATAAGCGTCGGGAATAGTATGACCATGAGGCGAGGATCACTGAAATACTGGAATGGTAGTCCGCAGAGCTGCTGCAGAAGGGTGGGAGTCTTGCCCGATTGCACTAGAACCTGTAGAAAAGGGTGGAAATAGGGTTATAATTTTAGAATATTAAAGACAACATACATATATCACAACCTTGACACTTCTGACTGGAAATTTCATGGGCATTTTGGCCTCAGGCTTTCCATCCTACTATAAGTGTCAGCTCATGTGAGTGCGTTTTGTATTGCATGCCCAATCCTGAAGTGCTTACATGCAGGTGAGCATTAGGGCTAGAATTACATTGATGTAATAACATTAATAGCATTACTAGCATTGGTAACCTAGGAATTGGCAATTAAAGCCATGGTGGTACAGTGTCTGCAATAAATATATGCTAGATTATCATTAATAAAAAATATTACCAACAGACAACACCAGGTACACCAGATGAATTACAATTGGATACCAAAACATGAAATGGAACTTTATGAATGGTGATGAGAGAACCTAACAACTTAGTCATTTGATCCAGAATACATAACATGACATCCCAAGAAATGTAACACTTCCTGGAACGACTGGATCACCCAACAGTCATACATCATTGTGAACGACATTCAATAGTATGGGAACACTAAACTGTCTGGAAAACAGTCAGTTTATACTTGTAATAATTTCAACAACAAAAATTAAGTGTCGATTCATTGTATTCCTCATGAAAAAAAGTCACAAACATACACTATTGTATCCAATTTCTTTTGTTATCTTGGTGAATATATTTTCTCTAATTGACAACGGTCATTATTGATTGGATGGAGTCAAAGATTATGCCAGCTCACTATATATATCTACTTGATTTCTCACCTGTTTATCATTAATACCTTTGGTGAAATAACCAACAATGAGGATGACCTCAAAAAGCAAGCAGGTCATCATAGATTGGATGGGATCAGAGGTCAAAGGTTGGTGTCAAAGGTAAAGTCTATACATCTATTATAGATATCTCCCTGGTTAGCATTATTGCCCATGGTAAAATATCCAACAATGGGGATGACCTCACAAAGCAGACAGGTCATCATAGATTGGATGGGATCAAATGTTGGTGTCAAAGGCCATCTCTATTATACATCTATTGATCACTTACCTGGTTATCATTATTGCCCATGGTAAAATATCCAACAATCAGTATGACCTCATGTAGCAGGTCTTCACAGACTGGATAATGACTGCTGTACCATATCAGATATGTTGCAATGTGACGGAACTCCAAGGAAATGCCTTCTGCACCTAGAGCACTCTGTGTACAAAGAAGGAGAAGTATCAACAAATATTTATCATTGCCCTCAGGAAAGAATGATTTACTTGTATTATTCTGAACAACTGCTAGAATTCTTGCTAGGTATTTTAGAGACTCAATCACAATAATTTGTTTGGTTCTGATCATTATTCAAAGAAAGTCAAGCAGAAAAATGTTGATGTTCGAGCTGTTGTCAACAAAGTTATTTTATCAAATAATAACTTTTTGTCAAAAAAATTAAAACATGAATGCAATTTCTGTGCAACATGTCAATTGTCATACTTTGGGATTTTTCGACGGGCATTTACACATATTTTTAACCTAGCTCATACCACCACTACCTTCTAGTCTGTTAACAGTATCATTTCATTCATTGCCCAAATGGCGATCAAAATGAACAAGAAAGTCAAGATTTATGTGTTTCGTAACGCAAATTAGCAGGCCAGAAAAAATGTTTATTTCCCAGGAGCCAATTTCAGTTGACCTCAAATTTCTCGCGAGATTTTGGGGGAAATTGTGACCTACATGGGGCAGTCGTCATGTCGATATCCAAATTGGAATACCTATATCTTAAGCTTTTTGTATTAAGGCTGGCTGTGTAAGTTCTAAACGTCTACAAAGTTCGCTATTCAAATTTAAAAGCCACTTAAACAAGCTAGCTCATTAGTTTTTGAGTTGATGCTTCATTCTTCCCAGAAATCTTTGCTGCTTCCGCTAAGTCTAAATCCTCAGTCGTTTATCAATATCGATAAAATATAATAGGATATAGAGGCAGACGTTGATTTGGCTATTTCTATCAGGTTTATTTAGGAATTTATGATCTACTTTCTAGAAATGTTATCGTAATCATTTTAATATTTCAATAAATCCTCATTCTTACATTATTTCCTATTTTTAATCATGATATATTCTGCTTCATTTACCTCATTTTTTTCTTCTTCAAGCCTACAATTTTTTTCGCGAGCTTGCAAAATTTCCCGGAAACAGACGGCCAAGTTCCCTTTTTTCCCGCCATGCAAATTAGTAAGGTAAAATATCACACTTTTAAGTGTGATTAAGTGACATTAAAATGTCCGTGTTTCAGATCGCGGTTAAAAAGCAAGTTTTCCTATGAATATTGACCCGACTCCAAACTAATCTATGTTTAACACTTTCCACACGGCTAGCGGTTTTACCAAATACAAAACTGGTTTTTCAGAAACCTTTTCCAATTTCCAAGGTCTACCTTAAGGATTACTGAACCATTGCTAGGCATGTTTGTACTTATTTTAATGCATTTCTCTTGGTGATTCCAAATTTGGTAACTAAATTCAAGGACCAATCTACTTGTCAAATTGTTTATCATTATATGTTCCAAAGAGACCACTCCGATCTTCTAATGACTATCTACGTCTTCAATACCCTATCACTAGAGTTCTAGCTGGTGATAGAACTTTCACAGTTTGTGCGTCAAAAGAGTGGAATAATCTACCTATCTGTATTAGACAATCATCATCTACAAGTGTGTTCAAAAAAGCTCTTAAAACTCATTTGTTCCCTTAAACAGTTTTTCTGTTTATAGCATTGTTTCTAATCTATTTTGTAATATAATATATTGTACTATGGTCATGTTACACTCACAATTTGTAGTTTAAGTTGTAATTTTAAGGTTTTTATCTTGTAAGCGCTCTGAGCCTTTTGGAAATGGCGCAATTAATGCTTTCTGTATTGTATTGTATTGTATTCAAACATTTTGACATTTTTGACACACATTTTGTGAAATTTTGGAATGTCGTCTGCAGACGCCTGCCGTGTGGAAAGTGTTAAGATGATTGTTGACCTCAGAGTTTCAAATATTAACATGTAGCCCTCGTTAATATTACAAAAACATATGACAAGACATAAACAGTGAAGTTAGGGCAATATATTGGTCAGGATACTACCCTTGTCATTTTTTTGCATAGCAGTGAAACAATTACCTGAAACATTTGCAGATTAAGTACAGCTATACTGGTGAGCATCTTGATGCCTGCAGTCACCATACTCAGGGTGTGTTCTGGTAGCTCCGGTGGTTTAGCCATACTGTCACGATCCGGGGAGCCACCGTGTAAGAGTATCCCGTACAGGAGGGATATGATGCCACCTAACCCGGTGGCTTTGAAGGTTGAGAGTAACAAGGTTGGGTCGTCTCGCTTTGTGCTGAATATATCTATGGATCTGTCAATAGGATGGTGATAATAATGTTTAAACTATTTGGTTTCATGGCTACTATATTTTTGTGAAATACCAACGTGTTCTGTTTAAATAAACATATTTTAAATTTGGCTAATCCAAAAGAATGTGCAATAAAGTGACGAAAAAAAGAAACCCTGTTCTACGGGCAAACGGACCTCTCAAGATGGTTCGGTCGGTCGGGTTTCTTTTTTTCTTTTTAAAAAAAACCCACCTTTTTCCCCATTGAAAATGACCATAAAAATCAAACAAATCTGTAAAGATCTTGCCGTATTTTGACGGACAAGTCAAACAATTATTTGGGTCGATATTCATTTGCATGTGAAAAAAAATTCACAGATTTCTAAGAAAATGGGTCGGTCTGGCCCATAGAACAGGGTTTATTTTTTTCATCGCCTAAGCAACACAAAAGTAATTAAATAGTAATTAAATATCCACAGCGGTTTTAACAAGACCCCTATTATGTGGAAGTCATTCATTCGTGTATACAATGTTTACCATTTGCAAGTAGAAATACCAAGAAAGATCAGGGTGCAAACCATTGGTGTTTATTAAATGACCTGCACTCACATGCTCACATTTATTAAATGGTGACATTTTGATTGGAATGCAACTGGCACTTACTATTTGATATGGCCACAAATCTGATCATATATATATTAGACAGTCTGTTTCTGTTGTTGCCTTCAAGAAGGCACTTGAGACATTTTTGTTTCCAAACTAATTGTTAGCTTCTTATATTATTATGTTTATGATTTAATATTCTTATGCTATTTTGTATCTTTGTAAGCGCCTTGAGCCTCCGGGGAATGTCGCATCACAAATACTTGTTGTATGTATGTATGTCATGGCTTCTAACATACTTTGTTAAAAAGGGTACTGAAAAAGTGAACATTTTCGTGCTACATTTATTTTTGTGCTTTTCGCGCTAAAATCAGCAAGTGCAAAAAATAAAAACATACAAATATATTCATTTTGTATGTAGGTCTATGTAAGGAAGCTCAAAACCGCAAATATTATAACAAGCAAAATTGTTCAAAATGTGCAAAGCGCGAAAATGTACGAGCACAAAAATTTCCACTTTTACAGTATATTATGGGTGTTACCTTCATGTAAGGGAGGCAGAGTTAGTCTAGGGTAAAGACTTCATTGAGGGATTATAATGAATAAAGCTTATAATCCCAGAATGAAGTTTTCACACTAGACTAGTTTTGTGACACCCTTACATGGAGGTAGAACTATATTATGGGCAAAATTAACATTAGATACAGTTGATTGCCCCCCATACTAACTTGTTAGTCGCTGTAGCCACAAATCTTGTCATGGCTCCTATGAGTCCTAGACTATGCTGTAGAAACTCTGCTGTTATCTTATCTTTATCTACTGGTCCCCTCACATTGTTGAAATACACTGTTAGCTTGTCTATAACCCCCGAGCACACAAGGTAGCTGAAATATAAATCACATGTGAAGACAAATGAACATTGTTGAAGTACACTGTTAGCTTTCAAAGAATACAAATGAACATTTTCACAGCACTTTACAAAAATATATAATACAGGAAAGTTATGAAATGGAGATGATTATGAGACGGAGATAATCAGTCGAGACTTTTTTACTTTTCTTTTGGTGGTGACACCATAACAAAGGAGTGACGTGAGGGCAAATCTTGTTTTGGAGCAAATATGGCATGCTGTTATAGTTTAATCAGTTCCAAATTGGCAATAAATATTCGTTTTTTATCTCTACGCGAGCAAAAGTAATCCAAGCGGACTCATGCGATTATGGCCAGACGCACACTGTTTTGGCCGCACACACACATATGATGCACTGTGCACTTGTTGCCTCATGTGCGCCCGTGTCCTTCTGTATTCATTCACTGCTGTAAGAAGGCTTGCTAATTTGGAACTGATCAAACTATAGAAGCTGATCAAAGTATTGCACATGCCAGCTAGCATATGGGATATGAGACAGTTGGTGCAGCAGTTTTATAGAAACATTCAAACACAAATACTAGAATGTTCCCTCCGGAGTGGAAGACAATGCAGTTTATAGAGACATGGTTTTGCATGCTTATATGGACTCATCTAAACACATTATTTCAGTTGTAGAATATATTAATACCAGTCTGTACTTTGTTTGAAAGTTTATTATGCCAGTGAAAATCCTTACCAAGATGTATAAAGTAGACACAATAAAGTTTTGAGATAAATTTCACCAAATAATTTCAATAAACAAATGATTTTCAACCTATTTCTTGCTTTTTTATTACCTAAAAGTCAATGAGGACATTGAATCTACCATTATTAATGCTTATTATAAACATTTCCTGTATATCTTTTGAAAATATCTCTGAAAAGGCTGACTTTACATCCCATTTGAGGTGGCTGTAGTCTATTAGGCCATCACGAGACAGTGACGTAACTGCGTATTCTACTAATTGCAGCACATAACGTGCGCGCCTACTCGAGGCGCTGGTGTATACACATGAGCGTTGAAAGAAGGAAGATACACACGCGGGCGAAAAAAGCTGCGCCTGTTAAGTTACGTCACTGTCCAGAGGAAGCCAAATAGTGCATAGTACAATCACATCTGCTGCACTTACCTTATGAGATCTAATCCCCATTGGTCAAACGTCTCTGTCTGTTTCTTCTGCGCAGAGCTCTTGGTAATACTCTCCAGTGACAGACTCTGTGGTCTTGATTTGACCAGACACTGTAGTATAGTTGTAATGAGCTGAACCAGGCTGCTTGCTACGGGGTCAGATGGTGGCTTCAGATCCTCTCCGCTGCCGATGGTCTGGTCTGGGTTCTCTGGTATGATGATCTGTGTAGAGTTGGACAGATGTAATGAGAATATATTTATAAAGAGCAAGTGTAATCATTAGCCTAGAAGACATCAACAAGTGTACATAACTTAGTGATTGATTATGGGAGCATAATATTAAATGACTGGTTTTGGGCTGAAGTTTTTCTTGTACAACAAACAGGGCATAATTGCAAATCCTACCACTTTGATAGACATACAAATCTCCCTGTCAGTAGAGAAGCCACCAAAACGGTTCAGGGCATTAAGCAAATTCCCTTCATTATACATTATTGACATAATATCTCACAGTATAACCGGGGTTTCTAACAACCCCAAATGGATTAATCAACTTAAGATGTTGTTTTATACCAAAAATGTAAATAAGTTTACTGTTGAAATTGGTTATTTTACAACTAAACAGTTAATTTTAATTGCAGTTTTCAAATGGGAAATTGGATTAATAAAAAATATAAAATTCTCCACAATTCCGTGAAATTGATGTTTGAACCGCTGTGAAACACAAGTATAATAATGAGGACTTCTAGTTAGACTAACTGTATTGATCATTTAAGGATCTCCAAATCAAACAAAAGACTTTACCACCAAAACTTATTTAAATAGTTACACTTTGTATCAAGTCCATTGTCCACCTATGGTAAGAATTCCTCACTATTAGCCAAACTCGTCACGCTCTCTTAGCCAAACTCGTCATGCTCTGATACAAATGTTCTCCAAGTGCGGCAGTTGATTTATTGGTGCAAATACCCCTCATTAGACGGTATTCACATACAACTTGATTTATCACCTACTACCTTGGAGTAGCACATGTCGTCGCTGTTATGTCAAAAACTGTGTATCCCCATTTGGCCCTTCAGCATGTATAAAGTAATACTTTCTATGTATAACCTTTGGACAGTCCGCTCTAAACATGTTCAAGGACCACAACCACATCTATCTTGCCCCTAAACATGTATAAAGAAACCCTTTCTATACTTAACCATTGGGCAGTTTTACTTTATACATGCTGAAGGGCTGGAAAAACACACGGTTTTGACAGAACAGTCACGATGTAGTTTGTGAATAAATCACACCTTACACTTTATTAGGCCAAGAAATAAAGATCTGTCTCACATACTCATGCGCATCGGTAAATGGAGTCACCTTTGGATCTGAAGGGGGGGGGGGAGTGGGCCAAAAACACAATAAAAAAGAATTTCTACATTTAGCATAGCTTTTTTTCTAAAAAAACCAACGAGTATCACATAGCTATTTTCCCAAATGTATTTTAAGCCTTACCTAAGGATGTGTGTAATTAAGGTTCATATCAGCAAGTGGTAGAGGTTTTAGCAATGCAATAACTTTAAAAAAACTACAGAAAGGAAACTCAGGTGATAATGTGGATATCTCAAACAATACCTTATTTCAAGAGGCCTGTGATTATGTTTTATATACAAGAGGTGGACACTTTACATAAGGAGTAACAACAGTTATCAAAACAGTCTTTCATAAGTTATGGGGTATAGCAATAAGACCTAATTCACTTACTGACAATTGGTGCATTAGTAGATCTACTACTGGTCCTAGTTTACCACTGTACAGGGAGTACTGACAGTTATCAAAACAGCCTTTGCAAGCTAGTCGCAAGTTATTGGCGGCACTGCAAAGAGATCTAGAAAACAAAAAGAGATGTTTTAACATTGAGATCATAAGATTATTTGATATGGTGCATTCTATACACTGAGGATAAATTGAGTGCAATTGAGAGGAAAAACCAATCATTCAAATATCACTATATTTGATTGATGAAAAACTCGGGACTTCATCAGAGTCATTGTATTATTTGTTATAAATTTAATGAAAGATATCTTTGAAGATATTATATGTTTTGCAACTAGTGAAGCAGATTGAATTAAGAATGTGTTGTATCTAAAACACTAATACGAAATTGTGATTAATTTAGTATTGAATTACACAACCTAATGCCAATGAACTGAAACAAGCAACTTTGAAGGCAGCCTGTAGCAACTCACCAGGGATGACTGGTGACTTGATCCAGCAACTTTAAATTGAATGGGTACTTCAAGTACCCATTCAGTGAGGTGTTAATCACCGATCCTTTGTCACTCCTTTTTACAATATAGAAAAAAGGATCACGCTTTCCTGCTCTTTCCTCGAGCTTTCCTCTACTTGTGAAAGGGCAAAGAGCCCTAACCAAAATGAAGCATATATCTTGAATAAAACACATTTAAAAATAAATCCATTTGCTGTGAAAAGATAGAGATTGTGATTTGTCTTACTTTGATGGTATTACTGGTGGTTGTGTTGCACTAGAGCTGTCTATCAGCATCAAGATACGTGAGAGACATGACAGCCCACCGAATGCACGGAATGTCACTTGGTCTGCCTGATCCTGAAATAACAAACACATTAACAGGACAATACTGGTCAAATGGGCTGTTATTTTGCTACATTCATTATCAGCACATCGTAAGGGTTAGCCAGAAATAGAAATGCACAATATAAATTGTAGGTGTGTGCAAAGATGAGAGGGGTGATTTGACTCTATACTTGATCATCACTGACTATACACACGATCTCATAATTCCATTAAGATCATTCCAAATGTGCAGTGTGATATCAAAACTTTCTCAGGAAAATTGATTTTTAAATTGCTTTAGCATCTGAGTATTGAAACTTCACTTTTTCTTGGCACAACTTTTTTTAAATTCTCGATGGTAATCCACTAAGATACAAAAAAAGCAGTTATAACTCTTTTCAATTTGATTAATAAAACTCATTTCACAATATAATAGATTTCCCAACTTATTATAACCATAATATTTGATTACTAGTATAGAATAATACAAACAATTGACGGGGCTTTAGAAAATGAGGAGGGATTTGACTTACCCTTTTTGTAAGAATACGTCCTATTTCTCCCAATGCCCTGTCCATAGCTGATACTTTTCCTTGTTCCCATGGTCCCTGGCATGAGCTCTGGGATTGCAAATACTTGTTGAGATCTTTTACCAATTTTTGCAATCTGTGGAGAGATATAGCAATAAAATTAAGAACAACTTAATTTTCATATTAAAATGTATTATCGAGAAAGCTGATAGCTGATCAGGCTCAGAAAGGTAACTGAAAATGTAACCTGGTAACAAATCTATATTCTGAATGTCTACCTCCCCAAATGGTAGTGATGTGTGTCACTTAATATAGAGATTAGGCATTGTATAGAGACGGAATTGAAACACTTAGTCCCAGTTTAGCTCAGGGGCTTGTTTCTGAATGTGTAGAGCCGCCCCCGCATCAAGTCAACTATGATGTCAGAGGTCATGTCAGTGGTCAAACAGCATCCATTATAATGTCAGTGGTCAAACAGCATCCATTATAATGTCAGAGGTCAAACAGCCACCATTATAACATCACAGGATCTCTGCTGATAAGGAAGTTTAATATCCAAGGTAAATCATTCATTTGCTGTTTATAGGCACACTCTACACTTGTTGATTGTTTATTAAAGGTGTATGTTCCGATCACTTTTTCGGGGCTATGATTTTTTTCTCACATCAAGATATTTTGATATCAGCAGAATCCCCATATTTTTCTCATGATGTCTGTAAAATCTTAGGGGACAGAAATGTTCCATTTAGAAATCATATGCTAAAATGTGGTGAATTACTGACAAAGGTGGTTGACCACCAGCCATATTGTGTACTTCCCAATGGGCACAATTATTATGACCTTGTGCTTCAAAATAAGAACCATTGGAGTTATGCAACTCAAACTTTGGAATGTGACCATTTTAAGGATAAGCTTTCATGTAAAATAGAAAACATCAAGTTGAAAATCGAGCCAACAATCAGAACATCTATTAACTTATCAACTTTGGGACTTACTTTGCTTTAAAAGGTGATTCCTTGCCCTGTATCTTTGCCGGTAGATTATTCTCATACTCCTTGCCCTTAGACGCCATTCTGTGTCGTAGTTTACGGGATCGTTTACGACTGGCCTTCTGCCTTTCCTTCTCTGCCATCTCCTGTGGGTGTGGTCTGTCTTTGGAGGCTTCCACCACAAGCTTCAAGGAATAACTTTCCTGTTGAGAGTCAGTGTAGTAGATCATTGAATTTTCATTCGAGTTCATCACAGTTATTTCAATATAAATAAACCATAACCAAATTAGATATTTGAATTTAGGAAAATGAAGTGGGTGGCGTGGGGAACATTCTTATCATTCCCATGGTGCAGCTGTGCATCAGTCTAAACAGTACATTGTATACAGCAGGTGTTAAAACAGAGATTATCAAAAGCAGGAATGCTTGTCTCTATTGAAATGATGTAGAAAACTTGTGCTATGTCTGTCTCGCTTGCACCTGTATGACTCTCATGTTTGAATAGCCCAGTAATTAATACGGGTACTAGTAGTCTGTTGCGATAACAAATTGCCGCTCTTACCATATGTTGTAATATATCAAACCATCTTTAGAAAAAAAATCGACAGTGGAAATTCAAATTCTTCAAACATCTTGACCGACTAAAATTATTGCATGATTCACCAACGCCATTTTGTAACAATATTCAAAAAGCATTTTATATTATTTTTTCCATCAGTATTTTATGAAGCCCATGAATACATGGAGCAATGAATGCATCTTTTCAGATCGATAATAGTTTCTGTGAATAAGAGTGAAGAGTTAATTATTACTTGATGAGTTATTTCATGACAGCCCTAGAGACTACACATATTTCATGATAGGAATTCTTAAAGGCAATTTATTATTTTACAAAAGCTTGGTAGAGGAAATTTGAACCTGCTAATTGAATGCATCACCTGATGGCCATGGGGCTTTGTTATAGTTTAATCAGTTCCACATTGGCGAGAAATATATGTTTTCTATTACTCCGGGGGCATAAATAAATCAAGTGTACGCGCAAGATTATAGCCACACGCACACGGTTTTGGTCGCAAATTTGGTCGAATATTCATTCACTGTGTAAGGAGGCCGTGCCAATTTGAAACTGATCTAACTATAGCGCCCATAACCATCCAACCCGCGTCAACTTATCCTTGGTGCTCAGACATGCTTTGAAGATACAGGGTTGTTCACAAACATCTATGGTATAAACTGGCATGCTTTGATTGTAAGGATATCCCAGTTAGACATTAGTCTGCATCACAGACAACGAGGTTTCCCCATGTAACAAAAATGATAAAAATAGTTGAACTTACAATATCCTCTACACTGAGTGTATCGCCTGGGTGTTTTGCCATAATAGCTTCCTTATGGTTCTTGCCCCGTAGATGGCTTAATAGGTACACTTCAGACGGAATCTGAAAATAAATGCAATGCTTAATACAGTCAAGAACAGGCTTCTAAATTATGATCATCTTATACACTTAAAATACAGTTGATTTGAGTCTGTTACCTTCCAAGCATAGAGTAATCCCTGTATCCATGTATGTATACTTGAGAATGAGCTATAGTAGATTCATAGATATTGGCTGATCGGTTATTGATTTGGAGCTATTCCATTTAACGTTAGAGGAACCACAATAGACCAATCACGGCGATATCGGCACCGTTTAGATGCTATTGGTTTCGCTATGATATAATGGACATGATAAAAAACATCAAAGAAACACATACTCAAATATGAATCTAAACTACCCAAGCAAATAGCGCGCTATTCAACTATGACTTCTTAGCAAGTAACATATATTAATCATCATTTCTTCTTAGAGTTTTAATCCTTTTTGAATAAATGAGGATCAAATAAGAAAGAGAATCAATTAGGACAACGATATGGGAATACTATGTCACTATTCTGCATATGAACTACCTACCTAGCCATATGGGTCAATGATCAAAATAAGATTTCAAATCACTGCCCCCCCCCCCCCCCCCCCCATCAATTGGAAGATAGTACCTATATACTGAAATGGTACACAGGCCACACTCTGAAGATTTTTTACTCAAGCACACAACACATTGGGTAACAGCTGGACTCAAACCCACAATTTCTACTATATTTTGAGTCCATTGCTTTATTCACTATGTCACAAAGGGCAACACACACAAATGAATAGAAATGAGTAATCTGTGAACAACATACGATAAGGGTTTGATGGCGTTGGCATTTAACATCTGGTTGGTTGGAACTGTTCAGATTATGTTTGTTAGTTCAGATCAACATACGTTTTTTAGCTCAGATTACAATTGAATATAATCAAGTCCAAAACAAACGCGGCATAATCAGCATAGACTTGCTGTAGCAATTATTAATACTTTATTGCATTAGGATTACTATCAAATAAAGAAACATAAGAAACATAATATAAAAGATAAGCTGCAAACAGACAGGGCTGGAAAAATGTTTGTTTCTCGAGAAGCAAACAAAATTTCACACAAAAAGCTGGATTTCCCTCTATTTCTTATGTATTTCTTTATTTGGAAAAGCAAATTTCTCTCCAAATACACAAATTTCCTGGGAATTCCCATTTTTTCCAGGTTTGCAAACAGATACTCTAATAAACATAAACTTGTAAGTTGGTACATACCATGACATTACACAGAGAGCACATCTTCTTCTTCTCATATGGTTTGTGTTGCGGGGCTACATCCGTAGTACGGTAGTGCCTCAACATACTCAGCTCAATCGCCTTCTCTCGCTTCTGCTCTATCTGTTGTGAATGGCGACGCATAGTCTCCTCATGCTGAAATACAAAAATCACATTTAAATGTGAGGGTCCAGAGGGTCCAATGAGCCTGTCTCCAAACTCATACACAGGATTCTAAAACATAGAGTAAGAAAATATGGTAGACTAGCCCATACTATATATTAACCTACTAAAACACAGGATTGAAGGTAGAAGAGCTCAAGATAGCCATGTTGGAGGGGACGATTTGGAGAAGCATCATGGTTCAGGAAAACCACGCAACATAGGTAAGTCAAGTAGGTAAGTCAAGTCAAATGTGATTTTATGTGATAAATCTTATTGAATTGAGCTGCAGATCCAAATTGGGAACAATGAATCTTTTACAAATGAAAATTCATAGAAGCTTTGCACAGCAGCTTTACAGATAAAAATTGATTTACACAATGAACAATGAATTCAGTAATTTTGAAGCAGGATTTTAATTTTTAAATTTCTTTCAAAACCATAGAATGCGCTTCGCAGACATGAGAATGAACATTCTTGCAACAACCTGAACAAGTGTGTGAGATTGGGCTAAAAAGAGCAAAAACAGGCCGAATTTAAAAGAAAGTATGGACATTTGGACAAAACACACACCTGAATTTAGATTTAAACCTGAAAATTCTCACGCCTGGCATAGAAATTAAAAATGATCTATCATTTTCTTTCCAAATAAGTCATAAATAGGGGAAATCACCTAAATTTGACAACGTTGTAAACATATTCTGAACAATTCAACATGGTGATTTTTTTGGTCTCAAATTCCAAAGAACTATATCGTCGCTGTTCTGTCAAAACTTTGTCTATCCATCTGGCACTTCATCATGTATAAAGTAATACTTCCTATGTTTAACCTTTGGCAGTCTGCTCTAAACATGTTCAAGGACCAAAACCCACATCTAATAAAACCTTGTAGGTGCTCTTGCCCCTAACATGTATATAGCAACACTTCCTTTGTATAACAGTTTGGCAGTTTTTCTTTATACACACATACTAGGGCCAGAAAAACATACAAGGTTTTGACAGAAGGGTACACACCACAATAGAAACTCCCATTGAAGCGTGTGTTATAAATCAGGTGTTCAATCACTTCTCCTGGCACTCCTCCTGACCCCCCCCCCCCCCCCTCCCCTCCCCTGCCCCTTATTGGGTTATTCAATTTCATTGTATTTGTAGAATCTTCCTCTTTTTGTTCACTTCAACATATCTGTTTTTCATATGCAATCGACAGTCCCAGTTTTTCAATAATTATGATATCAAAAAGCACTCACCATTATAGTGCATATAAATTGGCTATTTGAACCGCTCCACACATGTGATTAAGACTTTGCCCAAAACAATTTGCAACATTTTACATTACAGATTACAATCATGAATGTTTCAACTTTTTGTTAAAACAAAAACTGAGACCTATAGCGAAAATCCGGCGAAAATATTAACATTTGAAGCTGCAATTTCTATGATTGTTTACGGGACTAAACCTCCCCTGAAGCTTGCCTGCATTAACTTATGGTGGTGTGTACCTAGAACAACAACGGCATAGGAATGTGTTTGTTGTCTAAGCAAGCTCATGTTTAATTGCTTTATTTTTATTTGTGTGGGGGGAGGGGGGGGGGGGGGGGGGGGGGAAGAATATCAATCAGACAAAAAGTGACAGAAAAGGTCATTATTTAAATTTTTAAAAATGCTTGCTTTCCCTTGTCTATACCTTTTGTTGTATTTTCTTCTGAATCTCCTCTTCCTTGGCTTGTTGAGCAGCATTAAGAGCTGAAATACGTTGTTCTCTGTCCCTATAGGGAAAAGCAAAATAGGGTGTTACCAGTGGAAGCTGAATTCTCTATCCCTGAAGAGATAAGCATTGCCAGCGATAGGCAATTCAGTTCAGGCAGGCCCATGCTACTACATAAAGAGTCACAAGAGTCATAAAAGTCACATCGCGCGTCTCGTGTGCTTGCGATTCACGCCAGAGCTCTCAATCATTGGCATTGCCAAGAATAGCGCCACTCTGTTTGCTATACTAAGAGTCACATTCGCGTATGTATACGCAACATGTCATATATGTAAATCACTTGTTTTGCGATTCCAATTTCCTCTCCCATTACTATTAGACTCCCTGGCTTTGTGGACAATTTGTGCGGGGAAAATATTAAATCTGTGGGTAAATTGTAACTTCTTTGTAGAAATCTGAGCATAGTTTCAATATATAATGATTCATTCCATCCCCGAATCTTGGGGTAAAATGTGTTAGTAACACCTTTATCAGATTTGGACATGACTGTTCGGTAACATTTGAAAATTTCATAGCCTTTCCAAACCTGGAAGAATTATGCCACTTGTACAGTACTGATCTTGAAACTTTGTCCCGGGTTTGTGACATATTGATGCATTTGAAATTTTGTGAAAACTCTTTGACTCTCTTTAGTCGGTGCATGTATCGAGTTACTATTACCCAAGCATGTTTTGATGGTGAACATTGCATGATTACTTGGAACTCCCCATCACCATACACAGAGTCCACAGATTTGAAGTATCTATTTAATATTCTTATGCTCCATCATTACCTAGCCTTTTCCTTGGCAGCCGTTCCTCTCTTTTCATCCCTCTGTGATCTCAACACATTGATTTTATCCTCCTGAACCTTGCGCTGTGACTGTAAGGCTTCCAATCTCTCCAGGCGTTCATATTCCAGCATCTTGCGTCTCTCCTGTTAACAAAAATGTTACTCTGCTCAATTATCAAACTTTGATGGAAGTTTATCGTATGTCAGTAGTATTCTATCGGAATTGGAATGTCAGAATTGATCATAGCCTCTTGGAAATATGTGTGAGCTTACTAACTATCAAGATAAGGACCAATACCCATTTCAAAGAGTCAAGCTTGAAAGTCAACCTAAAGTTGACCTGTATGACTATAGTTTAATCAGTTCCAAATTGGCAAGAAATATTAGTTTTTATCTCTCCGCACGCAAAAGTAATCCAAGCGTATGCACACGATTATGGTCACACGCACACGATTTTGGCCGCACGCCAATAATGCATAGCTTGTTGAGTGCGGACTGCATCCTTCTGTATTCATTCCCCGCTGTAAGGAAGCTTTACCAATTTGGAGCTGATCGGACTATATCATTGATATCAAATTGTCATTAATATTAAAGGACTTGAAACAAGTCTACAGATAAATCCGAAAAGCGTAGTGATCGTTAGCTTTAGAGCAGCTTTAGAGTTTCCACCACCAATGTGACTACCACCATGGGCCCTCAAATTAACATTCCATTTCCCCACACAGGTCTTCAACAATACATCAATTTCAATTCTGGATGATAGTGACAGGCCACCCAAAGCTGAGAATTAAAAACTACAAAGTAGTCAAGTGTTGTTTTAAAGATGCACAATATTTATTACAAAATATCCGACGTTTCGGTCGAGAGACCTCGCTCACGGAGTGCATGGTGAGATTGGTCAGTTTTAAAACCCAGCTGTCATTTGACTGTCATATCATAATCATTACAACAGATAAGGGAAAATTCCACCAAGATTGACGCCTGAAGATTAAATAATCTGGCCCCTTCTTAATTGCTTGCGTACAAACTGGTAAGAAAGGACGATGCAAGCTCTAGTGCCGTCCCAACACTAACGCCAGGTCTTTGTTACCAAGGTTTAGAGGGGCACAGTTTTGGGCTATTCAGGAGGCACGAGTCTAGTGCTAAGGGATAGTCATAAATAATTCAGTAATTACTGAGGGACATCCGCACCAGACTGGCATTATGAGTGCCCAATTGGGGGTATAACATCTGCTTTATAAATCAATATTGTATTGTGTTGCATTTTAAGGTCTACCTATTCTTTTCAATCTATAACACGGGGTTACCAAATACAGTTTTATAATTCCCGCCAAGTGTGCCCATGGCCCCTAGACTCGATCATCCTGTCTTCCCAATTTTCCACACGGCCCCTGCGAGGGTGCTCAAATGTGAAGACTGGAAAAAATACAGTTCTAAAAGTGTGCGCTGATAAATTCGTGAAAAAATGAACTTATTCACGCACCATCACGCCACAGAGCACCGGTAGTTTCACGCGGCGTTGTACATCGCGTGACGCGATAGGGCGCACGATTTCCCCCCGTATTTGCCTACCCGTGGCGCAGCGTGACGATCGTTCGATGCACTGCCTTTGAATTGGACCAATCAGATGGTATTTCTATTGTTGCTGTGTACAAATGCGCATGCTCGGTGCTAGTATTTGTCGTGGAATTCCACGACAAACCGCACACTTTTTGGACGTACTATTTTCCCAGTCCCTATATTTGGTCCGCCATTTTCAAAGATGGCGGCCATATAGAGGGACGCGGGTACCCAGTCTACCATGGCCCCTGTCAACGGCTACCAGTGAGGTGGAGGAATGAATGGGTGTGTATACCTGTGCAGCTTCTTCTTTAGCAGCCTTCTCCTCCTGTCTTTTATGTCTCTCCTCCATTATTTCATGTAGTCTTGCCTCATGGCCTTGGTGTCGTACCACTATGTCGTGTTTCTTGTTTGCTGCTTCTAATTTGTTGATGAAAGCTATCTCGTTAGCCTGTAAATAGATAACAATTGATGATGAGAATGAGAAAAACCAGACATAATTCTCTCCATATACTAGATCACAAGTCAATGCTAATTTCTATGTTATCCAGGTTTGTCTCCACGCCGGTCAGGTGTAGCCGGCACTCATGCTGATGCAGAAGCTGACTACAGCTGAGAATTTGGGAAAATTCATAACTCATGTCTATATATGAAGAGCTTTGTTGCAAAAGGGTTATGGTGCATGTTTGATATAGAAATGTATAGGGAAAAATCTTATGTTTCAAGGAAACAAAGTCATTTTTTTTCTAAAAGACATTTTTCAAAAAGTCATTTTCAAAAAGTCATTTTTTTTCTCATTGTAAACAGTCATTGAAATTGTTGTTTTGTTGCAAAAGGGCCTGTGTCCAGAATTAAATCGGGATACAGGCCCTTTTAAAACAAAACAACAACTTCAATAGTTTACAATGTAGGTCTTTTTGAGAAAAAAAATGACTTTATTTGTGAGCTATACATTTCTGTATCAAACTTATTTTTTTTAAATGATTAAAATAAATGATTTTTTTTTGCGGTATTTTTTCTCTAAGTAGGCCTACAAACAGATGGAGTTTTGTTGCAAAAGGGCCTACATCCAAATTTTCAAAAAATGTAAACATGATTTCTTTTGTTTGTTGAAAACTAGCGCATTTGGAATGTATTTCAATTTAAATTAGTATGTAGTGTACCTCTTTCATAATCCATTCAGTTTTTCAATTGCTCAACTTGAATATTTAGAAACAGTTTTTTGACTTTTTCTCAATAAGAGCCAAAGTGGATGCAGGCCCTTTTGCAAAAAAAACATCTTCATATTGTAAACCACTATAATCTGTCAGCATATAACAAATGATGCAAAGCTCGAATCCATATTATATCTTACATGAAACAAGAATTATATATATATTATTATGCATTCACCGTTCACCGTGTAAGCACATTTGCCCTTCTATATATATGCTTCGGTTGAGATTTCATAAGATCAAGAAATAGTCTCTTTCTGGTATTAAAACAAAATATTATTGCCAAACACCACTTGGATATTAAATGGTGCGACCTATGGTAGATGATTGTTCTCTTTTGTAATGTGTGAAGGTTCAATAAATAATATGTACAGAGATGAATAACTTCGGTACATAACAATGGCAAAATACAAACACCTATTTTATGAAAATATGCATCATTTAATGAAAATAATAATATTTACAGGTCACCAAACTCCCATGGCCCCTGGATCTTAGGCCAAGTAAAAATAAAACTAGTTTCTCGTGCTAACTTTTTGAAAAAAGGAAGATGAGGTTATTTTTTTTCCTTCCCAAAATGGCGAATGCCCCTTTTTCCAAAACTGGTTTCGCTTTTTCCAACATGGTGGAAATGTTTTTGCTTCAAAATGGCCGCCACTTTTCTAAGACTAGCTTTATAACCTTAAAATGGGTACATACTGGAAACTGCTCGCGATATTTTACATGTTTATTTTAATACTAGGCGGTCACCCGGGGTTTGTCGGTTGTCGGGTTTGGGCGGTCACCCGGGGTTTGTCGGTTCTCGGGTTTGGTGGTTTGTAGAATGCATGCATAAAGCCCGATCGGACAAACTTTGAAAATTCGACCCTTAGACGACCTTTGACCCGGACGACCCAAGAAAAGCAAAGCCGTTTTATTTTTTCCACGTTCGACTCGTATTCGGGCTTCCCGTCACCGAGTTTAAGCCCGATCGGACAAACTTTGAAAATTGGACCCCTAGACGACCTTTGACCCCGGACGACCCAAGAAAAGCAAAGCCGTGTTATTTCTTCCACGCTCGACTCGTATTCGGGCTTCCCGTCACCGAGTTTAAGCCCGATCGGACAAACTTTGAAAATTCGACCCTTGGACGACCTTTGTGACCCCGACCTTTGACCCCGAAAGACCTGACAAACGCTAACCCGTAAAATGTTTGCCACACTCGCCTCGCATCGAGCATTGTGATCACCGAGTTTAAGCACGATCCGACCAACTTCAAAAAGTTGACCCCTATATGACCTTTGACCTCGTATGCTCTAGCGAATGCGAACTTGCTCTTGCGGGGACTGAACAAACAGATCACCGAGTTTCTCATCGACGAGTTTAAGCCCGATCGGACAAACTTTACAAATTTGACCCCTAGATGACCTTTGACCCCGGACGACCCAAGAAAAACAAAGGCGTATTATTTTTTCCACGCTCGACTCGCATTCGGGCTTCCCGTCCCCGAGTTTAAGCCCGATCGGACAAACTTAAAAAAATTGACCCCTAGATGACCTTTGACCTCGGACGACCCAAGAAAAGCAAAGTAATTTTATTTTTTCCACGCTCGACTCTCATTCGGGCTTCCTGTCCCCGAGTTTAAGCCCGATCGGACAAACTTTGACAATTCGACCCCATGACGACCTTTGACCCCGGAAGACCCGACAAACGCCAACCCGTTTTATTTTTGCCACGCTCGCCTCGCATCGCGATCACTGAGTTTAAGCATGATCCGACCAACTTCAAAAAGTTGACCCCTATATAACCTTTGACCTCGTACGCTCTAGCGAATGCGAACTTGCTCTTGCGGGGACCGAGCTGCACCCACCCACTGAGTTTGAACGCCGCCCGACCCCGGGAAGGCGACGAAAAAGCGCGCACAGACAGACGGACAAACAAACAGACCAACAAACAAACAGACAGACAGAGAATAGCGTATTATTATATAGATAACACAAGGATTTATTCTCTATTTTTTCTCTTTCAGGAATACAAAGCTAAATAAGAAAAGATGTGTATTCTAGATTTACAAAATATCAGTGTGATCTCGGGAATATCTTGATAAAAAAATCAGTTCCAGCCAAAACGACAAACAAATGTTCAGAAGGCGAAGACCACACTGGTATTTTAAAACACCAGTTTTACCCACGGTTTATTTATATCATCTGATGCAGATACAGTTTAATTTGTATCATGTTTTGATAATTAACAGTTTGCCTGTTATGTTGTTCTTTGATTTTAACAGGTTTTTTTTAATATTGACACGTTCTCCATTTACAACATCAGTGTGATCTTGAGAACATTCAAAAAAAATTTAAAAAATTTAAAAAATTGAAGAAAAAAAATTGTGAAAAAAAAAAATGGAAAAAAAGAATGGAAAAAAAAAAAAAATTGCAGAAAAAACCTATTTTTTTTGACGCGGCGGCCAAAATGGATGCGCACGCGCGGGGAAGAGAAACTACTATTTTTGTATTTGGCCTTTTAAATGGTGCGTCACTTTGACTTTGGTAATGCCACAAAAACCAGTTGGCGAATTGGCGTTCTCTTCTGGATGGTTCAATAAGTAACAATAACATCTACCGAGGTGATTGGTTTAGGGGAATATTGAAAATAAGACAGGCTTTTCTTCTGATATCAAAATATAGTTTAAAGGCATATTATGTGATCTTTTCCAGAGAGCGCCCTCTATTCATTATTTTTTTTAGAAAAAAGATTTTCTTGCAGATTTACATTTCTGATCATAAATCATACATACATTCCAAGTTATAGAGCGATACGATTCCTAATTACCTCAAAATCATGGTTTTAGAGTGAAAATATAAACTGTCGGATAATCCGACAGTTTATTTTCACTCTAAAATCATGATTTTGAAGTAATTAAGAATCGTATCGCTCTGTAACTTGGAATGTATGTAAGATTTATGATCAGAAATGTAAATCTGCAAGAAAATCTTCTTTCACATTTTTTTTTATGTTGAGGGCGTTCCCTGGAAAGATCACATAATATACCTTTAACCAGAGAGATATTACACCTCCCTGGTTTAACCATACATAGCCTAGGCTATAGGCATAGGGCTAGGCTGGGATGTTCGGGAATTATAGTACTCCTGGGACTCGATTTTGTTTTTCGGTCGGGACTCGGGATTTACGAAAATTGGTAGTCCAGATTTTATTATTATCATTATTTTTTTTAGAAAAAAGATTTTCTTGCAGATTTACATTTCTGATCATAAATCATACATACATTCCAAGTTATAGAGCGATACGATTCCTAATTACCTCAAAATCATGGTTTTAGAGTGAAAATATAAACTGTCGGATAATCCGACAGTTTATTTTCACTCTAAAATCATGATTTTGAAGTAATTAAGAATCGTATCGCTATGGTAGTCCAGATTTTCGAGGAAAACGCAATAAAATATACTAAATGTCCACCAAAGTGTACTGTACTGTACAGTATGTTCTCTGTGTTGTCTTCATTTGCCTTTTATTATTGTCAAATCTGCACCGGTTTTAATCAGCTTCCGGACATTAACATTACATATTAAAATCGCGATTCGTTCAAGATTTACCATCAGAATAATTGTGTGTACTACCAAAATGCATAAAACTTTCATAAGTGCAACCAAATGTGCACAATGAAGCGAATTTTAGAGCAACATTGTGCGTACGTAAACACACACCGCTGGCGATGTGAGCGGCGCCATACTCTTGGGTCCCTTTTTAGTAGGAGAACAACCGTATGAGGAACAGGCGGGTTGGACGATGATGTATTATTTATTTTAAAGTACCCCTTTTCATTTTATATTTGGTTTATTTTGTACTCACGTCTAGGCTATATCAGCCTTTCGACTCACTCGTAGTCATTTTTTATCTGCTAAAAATTAACGTCAAAGTAGATGCAGATGAAAACAACTTGAAGTATTACAGAACAACAAGAAACAGAACATGAAATAGGTGAGAAGACGCCATTATTTTCTCAGAACACACGGCCGCGGCATGCTCGGACTGAAAACTTTTTGGGGGTTGGACGCTTTCACTTTTGAAAGGGGTGTCATGTTTTATTTAAACAATGTTTTTATTTTCAATAAATTACTTGAGCTATAATATAAACATGCGGCATGTCATTATGAATATTTATTGAGTAAATTTGTATTAAATGTGGAATTTCGACATGGCGGAAGTTACACAATATCTAAATATAATACATAAATGTGCCGTTAAACCCAACCCTCCCCCGTTAACACGACTTTCAAAAAAATGAGTGAACCCGTAGAGACTCTGATTGTTTCGTTATTAAACACTGCACCCTCACATATTCGCACGTGCTACTGCTCGAGGAAAGCTCACGACACATTCAAACAGACGGGGTAACTCGGTAAATGTAATTGCCTCATTTACATCGGACTATAATATGTAGATTTGACATTTGATGTACGCATCAATGGCAGACGATACCAAACTGGTGGGGGTAATACAAGATATTACGGCACGATAAATCACGCAAATTCAACATTTTGGCAAGGCAATATTCGTAAGTTTACTCTTTTTCGCGAATTTCTAGCAGCACCTCATGATGAAAAATCTTTGAAAACATTATTTTCCAATAATTTTGGCCGCTGAAATCGGAGATATAGTTTGAAGAATATATACAGAAGCGATTAACATCAATTAACGAAAAACGACCTCCCCACCTATTTTTCACTTTGACGGCTGTATTTTTACTTTCTGCTGATTTCGTATCATGAATAATAATGATCTCTAGTAGTTAAACCAATCACAATAAGACAATCACGCTTGTACGTCATGATACATGCGTGCCATGTGTTAATCAACTTTTCTATCATAGCGTTTACATGCATTTTCAATACAGTTATGACAATAAAGAAAATAACGCGAAATTGCCTATTTTGTCGAATGGCAATCAGGCCCATTTTATAACATATTTATGCGATCATATTGTTTCACTATCTCAAGTACATTTCCCGACAAATAACCACTTGTGTGACCAAGATAAAACCATATTTCACAGTCGCACTTTCCCCTTGACCTATACCGTGACCTTTCGCGTCAGGTCGCTTTAGCTTACTGTAGTAAGCTAAAAAAACAGCACTAAAAAAAAGAAAAAAAATCTATTCTACATGGATAAAATCATTAAACTGCCTCATAGAATAAGAAATTATGTGGCAGGAACCCCCCCCCCCCCCCCCCCAAATAGGCCAAATTGCATTACAAAAAACCTAAAAAAATCCTAAGCAGGCCCCTGGACCCGCGCCGTGATCCGCTGCGCTCCGTTCGCTATACTCACTCCGCTCGCCATCAGTAAAATTTACCAGCCGAGTAAGTGAAATGAATGAATGATATATAGACTCGGACAGACTGGCGTGAATTAAATAAACAAAGACCTTAAAAATATACTGTCTCAAACCGGGCCTTCTCGCATTCGCGGCGATAGGATTATCCACTAGACCACAGGGGACTGTGTTTACATGGACACCAGAAGAATGAGCACTTATGTATACAAAGCCTTTGTTATCTACAGATATATCATATATGACGTTTTTAATTTTCATTTACAAAACTGATTTTTGTAGCTGTATAATCAGAAAGAGAACACCAACGTGTAAGATGACAACCCAAGGAGATCAAACCCTCTTCCCCTTATAGGGAGGCATTAAAAAGTTATGTTCATACTGTAACAAAAATGATCTTATCATGTTATTTTTTGTTTGTTTTTTCTTATAATAAATGTAAAAGAAAACATCTTTTAAATCTATCACAACCTGTAGGACATTAAAATCAAATACAAGGTTTGGTTGGAAGGTTTTTAATATTTGATCAAATTTGATACCTCTGTACCAAAGAAGATTTCTTGTGCAGTCCAGCATGCTAAGCAACACTCGGGCAACACTTCACTGGCAACAGGGCTTTTCTCTCAACCAAACAGCCAAACACGTGTTAAAGTTATTAACAGCTGGAGGTCGTCTTGACTTTCCACCTTCTAATACATGGTACATATAGGCAAATTTGGCCCTAGATATGAAAAGAAGTTGAATCCCGACTAAAATATTTATTCAAAAAATCAAGGGTCTTTAAGAAAAACAATAGAGGACTGAATTGAAGTCACATCAATTGTACTACTTGCAGCAGGATGTCCTTAAAGACCCTTGTGTAACAAAATTATAAGCCTTTTTTTGTAATGTAATGTCAATGGGAACCAGTAGACACTGGTGACAGTAATCAGTGGTCATGTGATGAAAGTGAAGCATGCTGGGTTTGCTCAAGAAATCTTCTTTGCCTCTGTCCATCCCTACCTTTGCCTCCTCCTCCTGTGCTTTTCTCCTCACAGCCTGTAGATTCAGTTTACGTTTCAGCTCTGCTCTAGTCTGCTTCTCATTCATCTCTTCCTTTCTATGCTGCAGTATCTCATTCTTCCAGTCACGCACCTCTTCAATCTATAACAACAACAAATCCACAACTACAAGTGTTGAGAAAAATCTTGACTTCCTACAGGGACCAAACATAACCCCCAACCTGTTCTATGGCCAGAGGGACCTATGAGTCTGTGCAGTCAGTTGTTAGGGAGGGGCGAATTTTTTTCCAAGCAGACATTTACTCCATGAATACCCAGATCACAATAAAAAGAGCCTGCATGTATGTTTTCATACATAGGCACTGTGCAATCCATACCCCCTGGCGTTTATTTCTAGAAGTGCAATATTTTCACATCACCCATCTGCAGAATTTTGCAGCTTTTGCAACTCCATCATATTTCATAAATTCATAAACCGTTGCCAATCTTGAACCATTTGCAATCTTTGGTAAGAAACGGAGTACTGTAAAAGTGGAAATTTTTGTGCTACATTTATTTCCGTGCTTGACACAGCTACCGTGAAAATAATAACAGACAAATATATTTCTTTTGCGAACAGGTCTATGTGATGAAGCTTCAAATCGCGAATTTAAAGACATTTTGACAGATGTGATTTTGTCACTTTAAAATGTTTAGAGCAGACCGCCTAAAGGTCATACATAGGAAGTATTACTTTATACATGCTGAAGGGCTGAATGGAGATACAAGGTTTTGAAAGAATAGCGATGATATATAAATCATATCATTTTCCTCCCTGAGTCGGTAAATGTAAATCATATCATAAAAGGACAATCATATTCACATTTATGAACCCAGCAACATTTCATTTTGTGCTGAGTTTGTTTAAACTCCAAGTATAGTGTTTATTCTGAGCAGTGTTAGAATTAAGAGAAAAAAACTGGATGTCCGCCGGACATCCATGTTACAATTTTAGGATGTCCGCCAAAATTATTGGATGTCCGCCAAAAATGTGTAATTTCGTAAATTTATCAAGTAAGTACAAATTATCGCAATTTCGCAAATTTACGCCGTTTTTGAAACCCCCTTAACAGTTTAATATGAACAAGGACCAAATAATCAGTACTGCAGCACAAAACACTCGAAAAGAGACCTTTGTTTGGCCATGATGATAGAGCGACGATCAAATACAACGAAAGTAATCTGCGATAAATCTGTACCCGTTTAAAAAAACACAGTTCCAAATACGTATTTGTAATAGGCAAGCGAAGCTCTCACACGAGGCTATTAAATGAACCTAGAAATTTGCGCAAATTCCCACGCGGTATTTAATAAATGAAGCTCGTAATTAGGAGACACGGTTCAAAAGGTCAACTTAATATACTACGCACACTATAATATGTGGAGGCGATGACCTGTGAATCATGCCGTAACACGCGGTTATGTATCTCAAGGCGCATGCGCTATTATCCTCGATTCGATGGCACAGCTCTACTTCTACAGCGTAAGGTAATAGCGTCGGCCGTCAAGTTCTGAACTGGATACTTGTGCACGATGAATGATACAACTATTTAACTCCCCGAGCTGCCGAAAAATGGTTCTGTGACTGAGTGATGTCATGTGCGATTGCGATGTGAAAGGTATACAGATATGAAACGATTGCAGAATAAAATAAGACTGATTTGCGCCCGGGATTTGCGATTCAAATGATAAATTTTGATGGCGATCTTTCATTTTTAATCATCGAAATCAGGAATCATTAAAATAACAAGAAAACAAGACATGAGATTCATTTTATACTAAAAAAACATGGATGTCCGACGGACAACAATAAGCTTAAATTAGGTTGTCCGGCGCATTTTTTGGGTGTCAGGACACCCGGAAATCCACTTATTTCGAACACTGATTCTGAGACACACTATACCCACTTCGCTTTTTGTGAACATCTTCATTTTTCCCCTTCTCCATTTGTCATGTTGGTTTTGGGCTCTCTCTCTCTCTCTCTCTCTCTCTCTCTCTCTCTCTCTGCCTCTCTCTGCCTCTCTGTGTGTCGCTTCTGTGCTTTCGCTCTTGTTTTAAGTTAAATATTTGAATATTTTATCCGAGACAAACTATATTGTTACCTTTTCGTGCAACATCTTCAGTTTTTCTCCCTTCTCCGTTTGGAGTCTGTCACGTTTGCTTTGGGCTCTCTTTTGCCTATCTTCATGTCGCTTCTGGGCCTCCTCTCTTGTTCTAAAGTAGATTAATAAAACACCATTTAATGAATTGATTAAATAGACGGTATTTAAGCTTTAAGACTATTTGAAAGAGTTTGTTTTGATTAAATCTTATTGTATATTATGTAATGCTATAAGTAAAAGAATATTATGCTCAAGCAGAGAAATTAATTGATAGAGCATGCTAGTTTTAGAAAAAGTCTGGTTCATGATATTTTCTAGGTTTGGTTGGCTATGGTTGACAATTTCATCATGCCTAATTGTTCCTATTATAAACACTACCGCTCCTTTTGGTAAAAACAAGGCATTCAACAAACTTCCTAATGATACATTTCATTGCCATAGTATAGTGGTATTTTCTCCTCACCTTCGTTGTTATTCATGAATATTAAGTTTACAGTGATGGATATTAATTCTTTAATTTTCTGTGTAAAGTTCCTTTTCACCATGAGCATGAGATAGTTGTAAAAAATTAAAAACCTCATGAATATACGCGATATATGTGCGATCCAATCAAATGCCATCCTTTACTGGTACACACAAATAAGCGCAGGTCACTAATGGAGAACCAAGTACCTCCACGAAAACATTAGTAACCCGCGTATAATGCGTATGATGTTCGACCACCAAAACAACTCGCGTAATGGCGTAATGCCACAGACGCATGGCATATTTGCACAATGCAGTGGTTACGCGACGTGAGAGTGGTTCGCTTGCACGTTTTTCGATCAGATTGATCAATTTGTAATGGGTGAAGCATGATTAAATTTTAACCTTTTAAATTAATAAGTAAGGTCCGTATCATAAAATTACTATCTTAATTGACGGTTTTGTATCAGGATAATGACTTTGATCAGTTGTTTTGTCAGTAACTGTGAAGAATCAAATATTTTACTTTGAGACCACCGAATTTGCGCCCCTCAGGCAATTCCTCGGTTCCAAAGTGAAAATGTTTTGATTCGTCACAGTTACCTCTAAACAACTGTATCAAAAGTTCCACACGATAAAGTTGGTGCATGCCGTGTGGAACTTTTGATACATTTATTATTCATGCCGAAGTAGCTATTTCTGTTATCTACCTCTAAACAACTAATATGCAGTCATTATCCTTTAAGTAATATTCAACACTGAAGAAAAGTTGTAGTACACTTTAGGCAAACCTCATAAAACATGCACCCTTTTGACCATCCCCCTGTCCTACCTTTTTCTAGATGGTGATGACAGTTTCTCATGCATATGCAGGGCATGACCCGGTGGTCTCCCATCCATCTCTGTCATATCAACAATCTCTCCCCACGACAAGGAGCTCTGGCAACGCTGTCTCTCCTCATATTCCGTGACCATGTCATTCCAGTCAAGATTCCCTCGGGAACATTCCAATGAACTGAGAGTATTCTGCGAGGGGTGGAAACAGAAATAAGACTAAGAACAAATGGATTGCGGGGTTCTAGCCACGACCATTTTAGTGCCGGGTAAATTTACTGACGGCGAACGGAGGTATTGTAGCGAACGAAGTGCAGTGGATCATGGCATGGGATCCAGAGGCCTTCTTAATGTCTTTTTAGGGTTTTTTAATGCACTTTGAGGGTTCCTGCCACATAATTTCTTGTTTTAAGAGGCAGTTTAATGATTTTATCCACTAATTGTTTTTTACTTCTTTTTTTTAGAGTGCTGGGCGGATATTGTCAGTGCCGGGCGCCGTAGCTAGAACCCTGATGGATTGCAATCTTCTTTAAAACCCATATTGTCTTCTATGTTGTGTTTCTCTATGCAAAAAGGCTGGGCTCTTCGAAATCTTCCATGTTATTGCCTGACATCCCACATCTTATACCTCCATATTGCCTTGATGCGACGACAAAACACCCCTGTTTTACGGGCGGACAGACCTGTCGGTCGGGCGATTTTTTAATATCTTTTAAACCTAAAATGTCACAAAAATCTGCAAAAATCTGGACTTTTTTTTACAATTTGTGAGATAAAAATTTCAACATATTTTCGGCCAAAAAAAGGCTTATTTACATGATTTGAGAAAAAAGTATCTTAAAGTATTTTTTCCTCGCCTGATGGTCTCATTTTCTGTTCAGTTTCTATAATATATACATCACCCAAAAAGTTTCCTGACAAGGTGCTATTTTGCCATTTTATTCAAAATCTTATGTTGAAATCAAACATCTGAAATGTACAGTAAGTGGGCAAATTTCTTCTGCATAGTTTGAAACCTCATTAATCAAAATTGAGTATAGATCACTTTGAAGTTATAATTGCTTGTCAGACAAGACATGGTGGAAAACAATTGCATCAAAACGAATCTTCTATGGGATTTCATTGCTTATTTTGCTCCAGTATGAAAACCAGTTATACAGTTAGTTGTGCAGTGACAAGATAGGTGTACCATCCATAATGAGCCATCATCCATCCACACATGCCTAGCTCTTTGCGCAGTGCAATAAATCAAAATCCCATTGAAAATGGCATGCTTGCATTTCTTCCATCATGACTAATTTAATAAAGGATCATTACCTCAAAATTATCCACAAGTACACTAAAGGAGCCTAATTAGAAATTCGCCCATTTACTGCACATTTTAGATTGTTGATATATGCTATAGATTTTGAATAAAATGACACAATAACACCTAGTCAGATCACTCTTCATTTAAGGTGTATGTGCAGATACTGATTTGCCTGTCCATGTAGTGTTGTGTCTTGTCTCCTGACCAATGGACCTCCTACCGCCCTTTCTTTGATTTAATGGTTTTGATAATGTCCTCTCCACTGCTTATCCTATTAATGCTTTCAAACAGACCGCTTAGCACTGAACATACTCCCCATCGCTCCAACGCTTTCTATAATGAGGCTAAACTTGAGGGACATTTAAACAGGTAAAGACGTGGGCGTGGGTAATTAGCAGTGGCTTAGACTTCTTTTTCATATTGGGGATGCAATTTCCTACAAACTTGATAAAATTGATATAGTCCCTTAGTGTTTAACCTCACGGAATCCATTCTCCAATGTGAAAATGAAATCTAAGCCACTGGTGATTCACCAAATACCACTTCAATTAGAAGTCCCTAAATACATGTCAAATAAAACAATGCATGGGGTCACTCAAGTGTGACAAACTTTTTTTACCCGTTAAATTGAATTAAGGAGAAGAATTATTAATAATTTGAACACCCATAACTAATAACAGTTACAACAGAAAGACACACAAGATTATATTGAGTAGATTATGAGAATACACAAGTTTCTATCAAACAAGCTGTAATAGCACACACATTTTTTAGCACTTTGTCAAAAAGGTGAAATCACCATGTTTTACATAATGGGGTGTATCTTGAGTTTGATAAATCCGATATTCATGATTTAAAATTCTAATGAAAAAGTACACTATGACAAAGATGATGTAAAAACAACGGACCAAATCCCATCGATTTTGATGATGACAAAAATTATTTAACTTTGGGCATCGATGGGTACTAATCATTTTGGGACAGCCTGTAGTAGGCCTACGTAAGTTTTTCATAAAGTTGATACCTGTGATGTGCTAGAAATAGAATTATACGGCATTTTGGGAGGTATTTTTCATGGTTTGGTCATCTGCTCTCTAACACCCGTAGCCCCGACCATAGCGTGCAATCATTTGGTCTAGCGTTGAACAATGCTAGAGTTCAGCGCTGATCACAGCTGAGCGGCAGATATTTGGTACATTTTGTGACAAGTGATGACAATGGAGCTTGGAGCGCTTTGGAGTATGTTCATCGCTTTAGCTTGCTTAATTCGGGTCGGGTCCCCGATCTACGATGGCTCTCCACACTCTTCTGTCGTTCATTGCTGTCTTTATGTTACTCGTCTCCAGTCCAGTATCTTGCTTGAGTAGATCGATAAATGTCAGGGCAGGTCGTCCCGGCTTTCTTTTGCCATGTTTGGGGATCCAGTGCACCAGTTTGGATACTGGCTCCTCACTTCTGTAACAGTGGCCAGCAAACCTTGTTCGTCTCTTCCGGATCTTCTGGCTTATTTTGGAGAGGTCACCATACAGTTGGGTGTTTGGTATATGTTGTTTCCAGTTGACATTGAGTACTGCTCGCAGCATTCTGGTGTAGCAGCCATCTAGCTCTTTCTGTAGCTTGTGAGGAATGGTCCAAGCTTCGCATCCATATAGCAGAACTGACTCCACCGTTGAGGCAAACAGGCGAAGTTTGAATTACCGAGATAGAGTCGACTTCCATATTTTGTTCATTTTGCTACATGCTCTCCATGCTGCTGCTTTGCGTTGCTTAATGTCTTTTGCTGTACTCTCCATCCAGACACCAAGATATTTAAAATCTTGAACTTCCTCCAGCTTGTTGCCATCATTTGTCTGTATGGATCCCTTCTGGCTCTGGTTATATGACATAAATCGCTTTAGGCACTGCATTAAAAAGCCAGGTACTGGTCTTCCATCACCTTCCTCCATTCAGTACTTTAAACATAATAGGAACTGGTACACACACAGGAAATGTTCTCTACTTTCAACAAAATCCAACATTGTAAGGGACAGTGGAGAATACAATATACCAGGTCCCAGTCTATGCCTTTTCATGCTCAATATAGCCCTACCTGTAGTCCGGGGCCTGAGCCGAAAACCCAAATTTACCATCCACACAATTTTGTTAGGTTGTTTCTATATCTTTGAACCCTGTAGATTCAGAAACTGCGTGATGCCATCTGTGAAACCTTGAGCAATTTTGTTGATCCAAAATGGCCGCCGACTATACAAAATGGCCGCCATGGCATTCAAACCAATCATATATAGCTCTTACTTGGCTTTATAAAAACTTCCTACATAATTTAAACAATGGTTTTAGTGACTATTTGACAATGGAATAAGTCAAGGATAATAAATAATGCATTTTTGAATTTCAAAAATGGCCACCATATAAACAAAATGGCCACCAAATAGCAGTTTTATTAGTGTAAATGTACATAAATAACTATGTTTTTGCCTATATTGTACCTAGTAAAATAAGACAATTACTTTTTTGTTATATACATTATTTTGGTCATGACACACAACACTTTCCTTATTTCAAAATTATAGTTTTATGACATTATTAACTACAAATACTAGGATGATTATATAAATCAAGACAATTACTTTTTGTTATATACATTATTTTGGTTATGACACACAACACTTTCCTTATTTCAAAATTATAGTTTTATGACATTATTAACTACAAATACTAGGATGATTATATAAATCAAGACAATTACTTTTTGTTATATACATTATTTTGGTTATGACACACAACACTTTCCTCATTTCAAAATTATAGTTTTATGACATTATTAACTACAAATACTGGGATGATTATATAAATCAAGACAATTACTTTTTGTTATATACAGTATTTTGGTTATGACACACAACACTTTCCTCATTTCAAAAATATAGTTTTATGACATTATTAACTACAAATACACACAACACTTTCCTCATTTCAAAATTATAGTTTTATGACATTATTAACTACAAATACTGGGATGATTATATAAATCAAGACAATTACTTTTTGTTATATACAGTATTTTGGTTATGACACACAACACTTTCCTCATTTCAAAAATATAGTTTTATGACATTATTAACTACAAATACACACAACACTTTCCTCATTTCAAAATTATAGTTTTATGACATTATTAACTACAAATACTGGGATGATTATATAAATCAAGACAATTACTTTTGTTATATACATTATTTTGGTTATGACACACAACACTTTCCTCATTTCAAAATTATAGTTTTATGACATTATTAACTACAAATACTGGGATGATTATATAAATCAAGACAATTACTTTTTGTTATATACAGTATTTTGGTTATGACACACAACACTTTCCTCATTTCAAAATTATAGTTTCATGACATTATTAACTACAAATACTGGGATGATTATATAAATCAAGACAATTACTTTTTGTTATATACATTATTTTGGTTGTGACACACAACACTTTTCTCATTTCAAAATTATAGTTTTATGACATTATTAACTACAAATACTGGGATGATTATATAAATTAAGACAATTACTTTTTGTTATATACAGTATTTTGGTTATGACACACAACACTTTCCTCATTTCAAAATTATGGTTTTATGACATTATTAACTACAAATACTGGGATAATAATAATAATAATAATAATAATAACCATATTTGTATAGCGCCTAACATCGAGATCCCTAAGCGCTTTAACATAAAACATAATAACAAACAAATACATGGATATGGAATGAGTCTTTAAGGATTTCTTGAACTGAAATATAGTCTCTGCATTTTTCACATGAAGTGGAATATTATTCCAGAGTTCTGCAGCTGACACAGAGAAGGAACGTTGACCATACTGAGTGGACGTTGAAGAGCAGACAAGACGCGATAGAGATGAAGAACGAAGATTGCGTGAAGGTGTATATTGTTTGATTAGATCTTGAAGTCAGAAGTAATATTTTATACACAATAAATCAAGACAATTACTTTTTGTTATACAGTATTTTGGTTATGACACACAACACTTTCCTCATTTCAAAATTATAGTTTCATGACATTATTAACTACAAATACTGGGATGATTATATAAACCAAGACAATCACTTTTTGTTATATACATTATTTTGGTTATGACAAACAACACTTTCCTCATTTCAAAAACATAGTTTTATGACATTATTAACTACAAATACTGGGATGTTTATATAAATCAAGACAATTACTTTTTGTTATATACATTATTTTGGTCATGACACACAACACTTTCCTCATTTCAAAATTATAGTTTTATGACATTATTAACTACAAATACTAACTAATTTTAGGACTTGACAAGTCAAGCAAAAACATGTTATTAGCTAATTTAAAGACAAAACAAAGCTATTTAGGTAAATTTATACTAAAAATGCTGCTTTTTTTCTCCTTGGCGGCCATTTTATTTATATGGCGGCCATTTTGGAAATTCAAAAATGCAACGTTTATTATCCTTGACACATGACATTGGCAAATAGTTACTAAAACCATTGTTTTAGTCATGTAGGAGGCTGTTATAAAGCCTAGAAAGAGCTATGTATGATTGAATTGAATGTCACGGCGACCATTTGGAATAGTCGGCGGCCATCTTGGTTTAAAAAAAATTTGCTCAAGGTTTCAGAGATGGCATCACGCAGTTTCTAAATCTACAGGGTTCAAAGACATAAAAACAATCAAAACATTTTGTGTGGACGGTAAATTTGGGTTATGGTCAAAATTGGGGTTTACGGCCCGGCCTATCAAGTTAGTATCTTGGTATAACCACGCCCAAATAGAACATTCTTTGATGACACCCCCCTCCCACACTACTTCACCATCAAGTTAGTATCTTGGTATAACCATGCACAAATAGAACATTCTTTGATGACACCCCCTCCCCCACCATCAAGTTAGTATCTTGGTATAACCATGCGCAAATAGAACATTCTTTGATGACACCCCCCTTCCCCACTACTTCACCATCAAGTTAGTATCTTGGTATAACCACACACAAATAGAACATTCTTTGATGACACCCCCTCCCCCACCATCAAGTTAGTATCTTGGTATAACCATGCGCAAATAGGACATTTTTGATGACACCCCCCTCCCCACTACTTCACCATCAAGTTAGTATCTTGGTATAACCATGCGCAAATAGGACATTTTTGATGACACCCCCCTCCCCCACTACTTCACCATCAAGTTAGTATCTTGGTATAACCATGCGCAAAAAGGACATTTTTGATGACACCCCCCTCCCCACTACTTCACCATCAAGTTAGTATCTTGGTATAACCATGCGCATATAGGACATTTTTGATGACACCCCCCTCCCCACTACTTCACCATCAAGTTAATATCTTGGTATAACCATGCGCAAATAGGACATTTTTGATGACACCCCCCTCCCCACTACTTCACCATCAAGTTAGTATCTGGGTATAACCATGCGCAAATAGGACATTTTTGATGACACCCCCCTCCCCACTACTTCACCATCAAGTTAGTATCTTGGTATAACCATGCGCAAATAGGACATTTTTGATGACACCCCCCTCCCCACTACTTCACCATCAAGTTAGTATCTTGGTATAACCATGAGCAAATAGGACATTTTTGATGACACCCAGCTCCCCCACTACTTCACCATCAAGTTAGTATCTTGGTATAACCATGCGCAAATAGGACATTTTTGATGACACCCCCTCCCCACTACTTCACCATCAAGTTAGTATCTTGGTATTACCATGCGCAAATAGGACATTTTTGATGACACCCCCTCCCCACTACTTCACCATCAAGTTAATATCTTGGTATAACCCATGTGCAAATAGGACATTTTTGATGACACCCCCCTCCCCACTACTTCACCATCAAGTTAGTATCTTGGTATAACCATGCGCAAATAGGACATTTTTGATGACACCCCCCTCCCCCACTACTTCACCATCAAAATAGTATCTTGGTATAACCATGCACAAATAGGACATTTTTGATGACACCCCCCTCCCACTACTTCACCATCAAGTTAGTATCTTGGTATAACCATGCGCAAATAGGACATTTTTGATGACACCCCCCCCCCCCTCCCCCACTACTTCACCATCAAGTTAGTATCTTGGTATAACCATGCGCAAATAAGACATTTTTGATGACACCCCCCTCCCCCACTACTTCACCATCAAGTTAGTATCTTGGTATAACCATGCGCAAATAGGAAATTTTTGATGACACCCCCATCCCCACTACTTCACCATCAAGTTAGTATCTTGGTATAACCATGAGCAAATAGGACATTTTTGATGACACCCCCCTCCCCCACTACTTCACCATCAAGTTAGTATCTTGGTATAACCATGCGCAAATAGGACATTTTTGATGACACCCCCCTCCCCACTACTTCACCATCAAGTTAGTATCTTGGTATAACCATGCGCAAATAGGACATTTTTGATGACACCCCCCTCCCCCACTACTTCACCATCAAGTTAGTATCTTGGTATAACCATGCGCAAATAGGACATTTTTGATGACACCCCCCTCCCCCACTACTTCACCATCAAAATAGTATCTTGGTATAACCATGCGCAAATAGGACATTTTTGATGACACCCCCCTCCCCACTACTTCACCATCAAGTTAGTATCTTGGTATAACCATGCGCAAATAGGACATTTTTGATGACACCCCCTCCCCACTACTTCACCATCAAGTTAGTATATTGGTATAAACATGCGCAAATATGACATTTTTGATGACACCCCCCCTCCCCCA
Source organism: Ophiura sarsii (assembly GCA_035610835.1). Classification (NCBI taxonomy): domain Eukaryota; kingdom Metazoa; phylum Echinodermata; class Ophiuroidea; order Amphilepidida; family Ophiuridae; genus Ophiura; species Ophiura sarsii. The sequence continues at coordinate 55,502,200 of CM069452.1, forward strand.
CTACTTCACCATCAAGTTAGTATCTTGGTATAACCATGCGCAAATAGGAAATTTTTGATGACACCCCCCTCCCCACTACTTCACCATCAAGTTAGTATCTTGGTATAACCATGAGCAAATAGGACATTTTTGATGACACCCCCCTCCCCCACTACTTCACCATCAAGTTAGTATCTTGGTATAACCATGCGCAAATAGGACATTTTTGATGACACCCCCCTCCCCACTACTTCACCATCAAGTTAGTATCTTGGTAAAACCATGCGCAAATAGGACATTTTTGATGACACCCCCCTCCCCACTACTTCACAATCAAGTTAGTATCTTGGTATAACCATGCGCAAATAGGACATTTTTGATGAAACCCCCCCTCCCCCACTACTTCACCATCAAGTTAGTATCTTGGTATAACCATGCGCAAATAGGACATTTTTGATGACACCCCCCCTCCCTCCCCCACTACTTCACCATCAAGTTAGTATCTTGGTATAACCATGTGCAAATAGGACATTTTTTATGACACCCCCCTCCCCACTACTTCACCATCAAGTTAGTATCTTGGTATAACCATGCGCAAATAGGACATTTTTGATGACACCCCCCTCCCCACTACTTCACCATCAAGTTAGTATCATGGTATAACCATGCGCAAATAGGACATTTTTGATGACACCCCCCTCCCCACTACTTCACCATCAAGTTAGTATCTTGGTATAACCATGCGCAAATAGGACATTTTTGATGACACCCCCCTCCCCACTACTTCACCATCAAATTAGTATCTTGGTATAACCATGCGCAAATAGGACATTTTTGATGACACCCCCCTCCCCACTACTTCACCATCAAGTTAGTATCTTGGTATAACCATGTGCAAATAGGAAATTTTTGATGACACCCCCCTCCCCACTACTTCACCTTCAAGTTAGTATCTTGGTATAACCATGAGCAAATAGGACATTTTTGATGACACCCCCTCCCCCACTACTTCACCATCAAGTTAGTATCTTGGTATAACCATGCGCAAATAGGACATTTTTGATGACACCCCCCTCCCCACTACTTCACCATCAAGTTAGTATCTTGGTATAACCATGCGCAAATAGGACATTTTTGATGACACCCCCCCTCCCCCACTACTTCACCATCAAGTTAGTATCTTGGTATAACCATGTGCAAATAGGAAATTTTTGATGACACCTCCCTCCCCACTACTTCACCATCAAGTTAGTATCTTGGTATAACCATGAGCAAATAGGACATTTTTGATGACACCCCCCTCCCCACTACTTTACCATCCAGTTAGTATCTTGGTATAACCATGCGCAAATAGGACATTTTTGATGACACCCCCCTCCCCCACTACTTCACCATCAAAATAGTATCTTGGTATAACCATGCGCAAATAGGACATTTTTGATGACACCCCCCTCCCCACTACTTCACCATCAAGTTAGTATCTTGGTATAACCATGCGCAAATAGGACATTTTTGATGACACCCCCTCCCCCACTACTTCACCATCAAGTTAGTATCTTGGTATAACCATGCGCAAATAGGACATTTTTGATGACACCCCCCTCCCCCACTACTTCACCATCAAGTTAGTATCTTGGTATAACCATGCGCAAATAGGAAATTTTTGATGACACCCCCCTCCCCACTACTTCACCATCAAGTTAGTATCTTGGTATAACCATGAGCAAATAGGACATTTTTGATGACACCCCCCTCCCCCACTACTTCACCATCAAGTTAGTATCTTGGTATAACCATGCGCAAATAGGACATTTTTGATGACACCCCCCTCCCCACTACTTCACCATCAAGTTAGTATCTTGGTATAACCATGCGCAAATAGGACATTTTTGATGACACCCCCCTCCCCCACTACTTCACCATCAAGTTAGTATCTTGGTATAACCATGCGCAAATAGGACATTTTTGATGACACCCCCTCCCCCACTACTTCACCATCAAAATAGTATCTTGGTATAACCATGCGCAAATAGGACATTTTTGATGACACCCCCCTCCCCACTACTTCACCATCAAGTTAGTATCTTGGTATAACCATGCGCAAATAGGACATTTTTGATGACACCCCCTCCCCACTACTTCACCATCAAGTTAGTATCTTGGTATAACCATGCGCAAATAGGACATTTTTGATGACACCCCCCCTCCCCCACTACTTCACCATCAAGTTAGTATCTTGGTATAACCATGCGCAAATAAGACATTTTTGATGACACCCCCCTCCCCCACTACTTCACCATCAAGTTAGTATCTTGGTATAACCATGCGCAAATAGGAAATTTTTGATGACACCCCCCTCCCCACTACTTCACCATCAAGTTAGTATCTTGGTATAACCATGAGCAAATAGGACATTTTTGATGACACCCCCCTCCCCCACTACTTCACCATCAAGTTAGTATCTTGGTATAACCATGCGCAAATAGGACATTTTTGATGACACCCCCCTCCCCACTACTTCACCATCAAGTTAGTATCTTGGTATAACCATGCGCAAATAGGACATTTTTGATGACACCCCCCTCCCCCACTACTTCACCATCAAGTTAGTATCTTGGTATAACCATGCGCAAATAGGACATTTTTGATGACACCCCCCTCCCCCACTACTTCACCATCAAAATAGTATCTTGGTATAACCATGCGCAAATAGGACATTTTTGATGACACCCCCCTCCCCACTACTTCACCATCAAGTTAGTATCTTGGTATAACCATGCGCAAATAGGACATTTTTGATGACACCCCCTCCCCACTACTTCACCATCAAGTTAGTATCTTGGTATAAACATGCGCAAATAGGACATTTTTGATGACACCCCCCCCCCCTCCCCCACTACTTCACCATCAAGTTAGTATCTTGGTATAACCATGTGCAAATAGGAAATTTTTGATGACACCCCCCTCCCCACTACTTCACCATCAAGTTAGTATCTTGGTATAACCATGAGCAAATAGGACATTTTTGATGACACCCCCCTCCCCCACTACTTCACCATCAAGTTAGTATCTTGGTATAACCATGCGCAAATAGGACATTTTTTATGACACCCCCCTCCCCACTACTTCACCATCAAGTTAGTATCTTGGTATAACCATGCGCAAATAGGACATTTTTGATGACACCCCCCTCCCCACTACTTCACCATCAAGTTAGTATCATGGTATAACCATGAGCAAATAGGACATTTTTGATGACACCCCCTCCCCACTACTTCACCATCAAGTTAGTATCTTGGTATAACCATGCGCAAATAGGACATTTTTGATGACACCCCCCTCCCCACTACTTCACCATCAAATTAGTATCTTGGTATAACCATGCGCAAATAGGACATTTTTGATGACACCCCCCTCCCCACTACTTCACCATCAAGTTAGTATCTTGGTATAACCATGTGCAAATAGGAAATTTTTGATGACACCCCCCTCCCCACTACTTCACCATCAAGTTAGTATCTTGGTATAACCATGAGCAAATAGGACATTTTTGATGACACCCCCTCCCCCACTACTTCACCATCAAGTTAGTATCTTGGTATAACCATGCGCAAATAGGACATTTTTGATGACACCCCCCTCCCCACTACTTCACCATCAAGTTAGTATCTTGGTATAACCATGCGCAAATAGGACATTTTTGATGACACCCCCCCTCCCCCCTCCCCACTACTTCACCATCAAGTTAGTATCTTGGTATAACCATGCGCAAATAGGACATTTTTGATGACACCCCCCTCCCCCACTACTTCACCATCAAAATAGTATCTTGGTATAACCATGCGCAAATAGGACATTTTTGATGACACCCCCCTCCCCACTACTTCACCATCAAGTTAGTATCTTGGTATAACCATGCGCAAATAGGACATTATTGATGACACCCCCCCCCCCCCTCCCCCACTACTTCACCATCAAGTTAGTATCTTGGTATAACCATGTGCAAATAGGAAATTTTTTGATGACACCCCCCTCCCCACTACTTCACCATCAAGTTAGTATCTTGGTATAACCATGAGCAAATAGGACATTTTTGATGACACCCCCCTCCCCCACTACTTCACCATCAAGTTAGTATCTTGGTATAACCATGCGCAAATAGGACATTTTTTATGACACCCCCCTCCCCACTACTTCACCATCAAGTTAGTATCTTGGTATAACCATGCGCAAATAGGACATTTTTGATGACACCCCCCTCCCCACTACTTCACCATCAAGTTAGTATCATGGTATAACCATGCGCAAATAGGACATTTTTGATGACACCCCCCTCCCCACTACTTCACCATCAAGTTAGTATCTTGGTATAACCATGCGCAAATAGGACATTTTTGATGACACCCCCCTCCCCACTACTTCACCATCAAATTAGTATCTTGGTATAACCATGCGCAAATAGGACATTTTTGATGACACCCCCCTCCCCACTACTTCACCATCAAGTTAGTATCTTGGTATAACCATGTGCAAATAGGAAATTTTTGATGACACCCCCCTCCCCACTACTTCACCATCAAGTTAGTATCTTGGTATAACCATGAGCAAATAGGACATTTTTGATGACACCCCCTCCCCCACTACTTCACCATCAAGTTAGTATCTTGGTATAACCATGCGCAAATAGGACATTTTTGATGACACCCCCCTCCCCACTACTTCACCATCAAGTTAGTATCTTGGTATAACCATGCGCAAATAGGACATTTTTGATGACACCCCCCCTCCCCCACTACTTCACCATCAAGTTAGTATCTTGGTATAACCATGTGCAAATAGGAAATTTTTGATGACACCTCCCTCCCCACTACTTCACCATCAAGTTAGTATCTTGGTATAACCATGAGCAAATAGGACATTTTTGATGACACCCCCCTCCCCACTACTTTACCATCCAGTTAGTATCTTGGTATAACCATGCGCAAATAGGACATTTTTGATGACACCCCCCTCCCCACTACTTCACCATCAAGTTAATATCTTGGTATAACCATGCGCAAATAGGACATTTTTGATGACACCCCCCTCCCCACTACTTCACCATCAAGTTAGTATCTTGGTATAACCATGCGCAAATAGGACATTTTTGATGACACCCCCCTCCCCCACTACTTCACCATCAAAATAGTATCTTGGTATAACCATGCGCAAATAGGACATTTTTGATGACACCCCCCTCCCCACTACTTCACCATCAAGTTAGTATCTTGGTATAACCATGCGCAAATAGGACATTTTTGATGACACCCCCTCCCCCACTACTTCACCATCAAGTTAGTATCTTGGTATAACCATGCGCAAATAGGACATTTTTGATGACACCCCCCTCCCCCACTACTTCACCATCAAGTTAGTATCTTGGTATAACCATGCGCAAATAGGACATTTTTGATGACACCCCCCTCCCCCACTACTTCACCATCAAGTTAGTATCTTGGTATAACCATGCGCAAATAGGACATTTTTGATGACACCCCCCCTCCCCCACTACTTCACCATCAAGTTAGTATCTTGGTATAACCATGCGCAAATAGGACATTTTTGATGACACCCCCCTCCCCCACTACTTCACCATCAAGTTAGTATCTTGGTATAACCATGCGCAAATAGGACATTTTTGATGACACCCCCCTCCCCACTACTTCACCATCAAAATAGTATCTTGGTATAACCATGCGCAAATAGGACATTTTTGATGACACCCCCCTCCCCACTACTTCACCATCAAGTTAGTATCTTGGTATAACCATGCGCAAATAGGACATTTTTGATGACACCCCCTCCCCACTACTTCACCATCAAGTTAGTATCTTGGTATAACCATGCGCAAATAGGACATTTTTGATGACACCCCCCCTCCCCCACTACTTCACCATCAAGTTAGTATCTTGGTATAACCATGCGCAAATAAGACATTTTTGATGACACCCCCCTCCCCCACTACTTCACCATCAAGTTAGTATCTTGGTATAACCATGCGCAAATAGGACATTTTTGATGACACCCCCCTCCCCACTACTTCACCATCAAGTTAGTATCTTGGTATAACCATGAGCAAATAGGACATTTTTGATGACACCCCCCTCCCCCACTACTTCACCATCAAGTTAGTATCTTGGTATAACCATGCGCAAATAGGACATTTTTGATGACACCCCCCTCCCCACTACTTCACCATCAAGTTAGTATCTTGGTATAACCATGCGCAAATAGGACATTTTTGATGACACCCCCCTCCCCCACTACTTTACCATCAAGTTAGTATCTTGGTATAACCATGCGCAAATAGGACATTTTTGATGACACCCCCCTCCCCCACTACTTCACCATCAAAATAGTATCTTGGTATAACCATGCGCAAATAGGACATTTTTGATGACACCCCCCTCCCCACTACTTCACCATCAAGTTAGTATCTTGGTATAACCATGCGCAAATAGGACATTTTTGATGACACCCCCTCCCCACTACTTCACCATCAAGTTAGTATCTTGGTATAAACATGCGCAAATAGGACATTTTTGATGACACCCCCCCCCCTCCCCCACTACTTCACCATCAAGTTAGTATCTTGGTATAACCATGTGCAAATAGGAAATTTTTGATGACACCCCCCTCCCCCACTACTTCACCATCAAGTTAGTATCTTGGTATAACCATGAGCAAATAGGACATTTTTGATGACACCCCCCTCCCCACTACTTCACCATCAAGTTAGTATCTTGGTATAACCATGCGCAAATAGGACATTTTTTATGACACCCCCCTCCCCACTACTTCACCATCAAGTTAGTATCTTGGTATAACCATGCGCAAATAGGACATTTTTGATGACACCCCCCTCCCCACTACTTCACCATCAAGTTAGTATCATGGTATAACCATGCGCAAATAGGACATTTTTGATGACACCCCCCTCCCCACTACTTCACCATCAAGTTAGTATCTTGGTATAACCATGCGCAAATAGGACATTTTTGATGACACCCCCCTCCCCACTACTTCACCATCAAATTAGTATCTTGGTATAACCATGCGCAAATAGGACATTTTGGATGACACCCCCCTCCCCACTACTTCACCATCAAGTTAGTATCTTGGTATAACCATGTGCAAATAGGAAATTTTTGATGACACCCCCCTCCCCACTACTTCACCATCAAGTTAGTATCTTGGTATAACCATGAGCAAATAGGACATTTTTGATGACACCCCCTCCCCCACCATCAAGTTAGTATCTTGGTATAACCATGCGCAAATAGGACATTTTTGATGACACCCCCCTCCCCACTACTTCACCATCAAGTTAGTATCTTGGTATAACCATGCGCAAATAGGACATTTTTGATGACACCCCCCCTCCCCCACTACTTCACCATCAAGTTAGTATCTTGGTATAACCATGCGCAAATAGGACATTTTTGATGACACCCCCCTCCCCCACTACTTCACCATCAAAATAGTATCTTGGTATAACCATGCGCAAATAGGACATTTTTGATGACACCCCCCTCCCCACTACTTCACCATCAAGTTAGTATCTTGGTATAACCATGCGCAAATAGGACATTTTTGATGACACCCCCTCCCCACTACTTCACCATCAAGTTAGTATCTTGGTATAACCATGCGCAAATAGGACATTTTTGATGACACCCCCCCTCCCCCACTACTTCACCATCAAGTTAGTATCTTGGTATAACCATGCGCAAATAAGACATTTTTGATGACACCCCCCTCCCCCACTACTTCACCATCAAGTTAGTATCTTGGTATAACCATGCGCAAATAGGAAATTTTTGATGACACCCCCCTCCCCACTACTTCACCATCAAGTTAGTATCTTGGTATAACCATGAGCAAATAGGACATTTTTGATGACACCCCCCTCCCCCACTACTTCACCATCAAGTTAGTATCTTGGTATAACCATGCGCAAATAGGACATTTTTGATGACACCCCCCTCCCCACTACTTCACCATCAAGTTAGTATCTTGGTATAACCATGCGCAAATAGGACATTTTTGATGACACCCCCCTCCCCCACTACTTCACCATCAAAATAGTATCTTGGTATAACCATGCGCAAATAGGACATTTTTGATGACACCCCCCTCCCCACTACTTCACCATCAAGTTAGTATCTTGGTATAACCATGCGCAAATAGGACATTTTTGATGACACCCCCTCCCCACTACTTCACCATCAAGTTAGTATCTTGGTATAAACATGCGCAAATAGGACATTTTTGATGACACCCGCCCCCCCCCCTCCCCCACTACTTCACCATCAAGTTAGTATCTTGGTATAACCATGTGCAAATAGGAAATTTTTGATGACACCCCCCTCCCCACTACTTCACCATCAAGTTAGTATCTTGGTATAACCATGAGCAAATAGGACATTTTTGATGACACCCCCCTCCCCCACTACTTCACCATCAAGTTAGTATCTTGGTATAACCATGCGCAAATAGGACATTTTTTATGACACCCCCCTCCCCACTACTTCACCATCAAGTTAGTATCTTGGTATAACCATGCGCAAATAGGACATTTTTGATGACACCCCCCTCCCCACTACTTCACCATCAAGTTAGTATCATGGTATAACCATGCGCAAATAGGACATTTTTGATGACACCCCCCTCCCCACTACTTCACCGTCAAGTTAGTATCTTGGTATAACCATGCGCAAATAGGACATTTTTGATGACACCCCCCTCCCCACTACTTCACCATCAAATTAGTATCTTGGTATAACCATGCGCAAATAGGACATTTTTGATGACACCCCCCTCCCCACTACTTCACCATCAAGTTAGTATCTTGGTATAACCATGTGCAAATAGGAAATTTTTGATGACACCCCCCTCCCCACTACTTCACCATCAAGTTAGTATCTTGGTATAACCATGAGCAAATAGGACATTTTTGATGACACCCCCTCCCCCACTACTTCACCATCAAGTTAGTATCTTGGTATAACCATGCGCAAATAGGACATTTTTGATGACACCCCCCTCCCCACTACTTCACCATCAAGTTAGTATCTTGGTATAACCATGCGCAAATAGAACATTTTTGATGACACCCCCCCCCCCCCTCCCCCACTACTTCACCATCAAGTTAGTATCTTGGTATAACCATGTGCAAATAGGAAATTTTTGATGACACCTCCCTCCCCACTACTTCACCATCAAGTTAGTATCTTGGTATAACCATGAGCAAATAGGACATTTTTGATGACACCCCCCTCCCCACTACTTTACCATCCAGTTAGTATCTTGGTATAACCATGCGCAAATAGGACATTTTTGATGACACCCCCCTCCCCACTACTTCACCATCAAGTTAATATCTTGGTATAACCATGCGCAAATAGGACATTTTTGATGACACCCCCCTCCCCACTACTTCACCATCAAGTTAGTATCTTGGTATAACCATGCGCAAATAGGACATTTTTGATGACACCCCCCTCCCCCACTACTTCACCATCAAAATAGTATCTTGGTATAACCATGCGCAAATAGGACATTTTTGATGACACCCCCCTCCCCACTACTTCACCATCAAGTTAGTATCTTGGTATAACCATGCGCAAATAGGACATTTTTGATGACACCCCCCTCCCCCACTACTTCACCATCAAGTTAGTATCTTGGTATAACCATGCGCAAATAGGACATTTTTGATGACACCCCCCTCCCCCACTACTTCACCATCAAGTTAGTATCTTGGTATAACCATGCGCAAATAGGAAATTTTTGATGACACCCCCCTCCCCACTACTTCACCATCAAGTTAGTATCTTGGTATAACCATGAGCAAATAGGACATTTTTGATGACACCCCCCTCCCCCACTACTTCACCATCAAGTTAGTATCTTGGTATAACCATGCGCAAATAGGACATTTTTGATGACACCCCCCTCCCCACTACTTCACCATCAAGTTAGTATCTTGGTATAACCATGCGCAAATAGGACATTTTTGATGACACCCCCCTCCCCCACTACTTCACCATCAAGTTAGTATCTTGGTATAACCATGCGCAAATAGGACATTTTTGATGACACCCCCCTCCCCCACTACTTCACCATCAAAATAGTATCTTGGTATAACCATGCGCAAATAGGACATTTTTGATGACACCCCCCTCCCCACTACTTCACCATCAAGTTAGTATCTTGGTATAACCATGCGCAAATAAGACATTTTTGATGACACCCCCTCCCCACTACTTCACCATCAAGTTAGTATCTTGGTATAACCATGCGCAAATAGGACATTTTTGATGACACCCCCCCCCCCCCTCCCCCACTACTTCACCATCAAGTTAGTATCTTGGTATAACCATGCGCAAATAGGAAATTTTTGATGACACCCCCCTCCCCACTACTTCACCATCAAGTTAGTATCTTGGTATAACCATGAGCAAATAGGACATTTTTGATGACACCCCCCTCCCCCACTACTTCACCATCAAGTTAGTATCTTGGTATAACCATGCGCAAATAGGACATTTTTGATGACACCCCCCTCCCCACTACTTCACCTTCAAGTTAGTATCTTGGTAAAACCATGCGCAAATAGGACATTTTTGATGACACCCCCCTCCCCACTACTTCACCATCAAGTTAGTATCTTGGTATAACCATGCGCAAATAGGACATTTTTGATGAAACCCCCCCTCCCCCACTACTTCACCATCAAGTTAGTATCTTGGTATAACCATGCGCAAATAGGACATTTTTGATGACACCCCCCACTACTTCACCATCAAGTTAGTATCTTGGTATAACCATGTGCAAATAGGAAATTTTTGATGACACCCCCCTCCCCACTACGTCACCATCAAGTTAGTATCTTGGTATAACCATGAGCAAATAGGACATTTTTGATGACACCCCCTCCCCCACTACTTCACCATCAAGTTAGTATCTTGGTATAACCATGTGCAAATAGGAAATTTTTGATGACACCCCCCTCCCCACTACGTCACCATCAAGTTAGTATCTTGGTATAACCATGAGCAAATAGGACATTTTTGATGACACCCCCCTCCCCCACTACTTCACCATCAAGTTAGTATCTTGGTATAACCATGCGCAAATAGGACATTTTTGATGACACCCCCCTCCCCACTACTTCACCATCAAGTTAGTATCTTGGTATAACCATGCGCAAATAGGACATTTTTGATGACACCCCCCTCCCCACTACTTCACCATCAAGTTAGTATCATGGTATAACCATGCGCAAATAGGACATTTTTGATGACACCCCCCTCCCCACTACTTCACCATCAAGTTAGTATCTTGGTATAACCATGCGCAAATAGGACATTTTTGATGACACCCCCCTCCCCACTACTTCACCATCAAATTAGTATCTTGGTATAACCATGCGCAAATAGGACATTTTTGATGACACCCCCCTCCCCACTACTTCACCATCAAGTTAGTATCTTGGTATAACCATGTGCAAATAGGAAATTTTTGATGACACCCCCCTCCCCACTACTTCACCATCAAGTTAGTATCTTGGTATAACCATGAGCAAATAGGACATTTTTGATGACACCCCCTCCCCCACTACTTCACCATCAAGTTAGTATCTTGGTATAACCATGCGCAAATAGGACATTTTTGATGACACCCCCCTCCCCACTACTTCACCATCAAGTTAGTATCTTGGTATAACCATGCGCAAATAGGACATTTTTGATGACACCCCCCCCCCCCTCCCCCACTACTTCACCATCAAGTTAGTATCTTGGTATAACCATGTGCAAATAGGAAATTTTTGATGACACCTCCCTCCCCACTACTTCACCATCAAGTTAGTATCTTGGTATAACCATGAGCAAATAGGACATTTTTGATGACACCCCCCTCCCCACGACTTTACCATCCAGTTAGTATCTTGGTATAACCATGCGCAAATAGGACATTTTTGATGACACCCCCCTCCCCACTACTTCACCATCAAGTTAATATCTTGGTATAACCATGCGCAAATAGGACATTTTTGATGACACCCCCCTCCCCACTACTTCACCATCAAGTTAGTATCTTGGTATAACCATGCGCAAATAGGACATTTTTGATGACACCCCCCTCCCCCACTACTTCACCATCAAAATAGTATCTTGGTATAACCATGCGCAAATAGGACATTTTTGATGACACCCCCCTCCCCACTACTTCACCATCAAGTTAGTATCTTGGTATAACCATGCGCAAATAGGACATTTTTGATGACACCCCCCTCCCCCACTACTTCACCATCAAGTTAGTATCTTGGTATAACCATGCGCAAATAGGACATTTTTGATGACACCCCCCTCCCCCACTACTTCACCATCAAGTTAGTATCTTGGTATAACCATGCGCAAATAGGAAATTTTTGATGACACCCCCCTCCCCACTACTTCACCATCAAGTTAGTATCTTGGTATAACCATGAGCAAATAGGACATTTTTGATGACACCCCCCTCCCCCACTACTTCACCATCAAGTTAGTATCTTGGTATAACCATGCGCAAATAGGACATTTTTGATGACACCCCCCTCCCCACTACTTCACCATCAAGTTAGTATCTTGGTATAACCATGCGCAAATAGGACATTTTTGATGACACCCCCCTCCCCCACTACTTCACCATCAAGTTAGTATCTTGGTATAACCATGCGCAAATAGGACATTTTTGATGACACCCCCCTCCCCCACTACTTCACCATCAAAATAGTATCTTGGTATAACCATGCGCAAATAGGACATTTTTGATGACACCCCCCTCCCCACTACTTCACCATCAAGTTAGTATCTTGGTATAACCATGCGCAAATAAGACATTTTTGATGACACCCCCTCCCCACTACTTCACCATCAAGTTAGTATCTTGGTATAACCATGCGCAAATAGGACATTTTTGATGACACCATCCCCCTCCCCCACTACTTCACCATCAAGTTAGTATCTTGGCATAACCATGCGCAAATAGGAAATTTTTGATGACACCCCCTCCCCACTACTTCACCATCAAGTTAGTATCTTGGTATAACCATGAGCAAATAGGACATTTTTGATGACACCCCCCTCCCCCACTACTTCACCATCAAGTTAGTATCTTGGTATAACCATGCGCAAATAGGACATTTTTGATGACACCCCCCTCCCCCACTACTTCACCATCAAGTTAATATCTTGGTATAACCATGCGCAAATAGGACATTTTTGATGACACCCCCCTCCCCACTACTTTACCATCAAGTTAGTATCTTGGTATAACCATGCGCAAATAGGACATTTTTGATGACACCCCCCTCCCCCACTACTTCACCATCAAAATAGTATCTTGGTATAACCATGCGCAAATAGGACATTTTTGATGACACCCCCCTCCCCACTACTTCACCATCAAGTTAGTATCTTGGTATAACCATGCGCAAATAGGACATATTTGATGACACCCCCCTCCCCCACTACTTCACCATCAAGTTAGTATCTTGGTATAACCATGCGCAAATAGGACATTTTTGAAGACACCCCCCTCCCCCACTACTTCACCATCAAGTTAGTATCTTGGTATAACCATGCGCAAATAGGAAATTTTTGATGACACCCCCTCCCCACTACTTCACCATCAAGTTAGTATCTTGGTATAACCATGAGCAAATAGGACATTTTTGATGACACCCCCCTCCCCCACTACTTCACCATCAAGTTAGCATCTTGGTATAACCATGCGCAAATAGGACATTTTTGATGACACCCCCCTCCCCACTACTTCACCATCAAGTTAGTATCTTGGTAAAACCATGCGCAAATAGGACATTTTTGATGACACCCCCCTCCCCACTACTTCACCATCAAGTTAGTATCTTGGTATAACCATGCGCAAATAGGACATTTTTGATGACACCCCCCTCCCCCACTACTTCACCATCAAGTTAGTATCTTGGTATAACCATGCGCAAATAGGAAATTTTTGATGACACCCCCCTCCCCCACTACTTCACCATCAAGTTAGTATCTTGGTATAACCATGCGCAAATAGGAAATTTTTGATGACACCCCCCTCCCCACTACTTCACCATCAAGTTAGTATCTTGGTATAACCATGAGCAAATAGGACATTTTTGATGACACCCCCCTCCCCCACTACTTCACCATCAAGTTAGTATCTTGGTATAACCATGCGCAAATAGGACATTTTTGATGACACCCCCCTCCCCACTACTTCACCATCAAGTTAGTATCTTGGTATAACCATGCGCAAATAGGACATTTTTGATGACACCCCCCTCCCCCACTACTTCACCATCAAGTTAGTATCTTGGTATAACCATGCGCAAATAGGACATTTTTGATGACACCCCCCTCCCCCACTACTTCACCATCAAAATAGTATCTTGGTATAACCATGCGCAAATAGGACATTTTTGATGACACCCCCCTCCCCACTACTTCACCATCAAGTTAGTATCTTGGTATAACCATGCGCAAATAAGACATTTTTGATGACACCCCCTCCCCACTACTTCACCATCAAGTTAGTATCTTGGTATAACCATGCGCAAATAGGACATTTTTGATGACACCATCCCCCTCCCCCACTACTTCACCATCAAGTTAGTATCTTGGCATAACCATGCGCAAATAGGAAATTTTTGATGACACCCCCTCCCCACTACTTCACCATCAAGTTAGTATCTTGGTATAACCATGAGCAAATAGGACATTTTTGATGACACCCCCCTCCCCCACTACTTCACCATCAAGTTAGTATCTTGGTATAACCATGCGCAAATAGGACATTTTTGATGACACCCCCCTCCCCCACTACTTCACCATCAAGTTAATATCTTGGTATAACCATGCGCAAATAGGACATTTTTGATGACACCCCCCTCCCCACTACTTTACCATCAAGTTAGTATCTTGGTATAACCATGCGCAAATAGGACATTTTTGATGACACCCCCCTCCCCCACTACTTCACCATCAAAATAGTATCTTGGTATAACCATGCGCAAATAGGACATTTTTGATGACACCCCCCTCCCCACTACTTCACCATCAAGTTAGTATCTTGGTATAACCATGCGCAAATAGGACATATTTGATGACACCCCCCTCCCCCACTACTTCACCATCAAGTTAGTATCTTGGTATAACCATGCGCAAATAGGACATTTTTGAAGACACCCCCCTCCCCCACTACTTCACCATCAAGTTAGTATCTTGGTATAACCATGCGCAAATAGGAAATTTTTGATGACACCCCCTCCCCACTACTTCACCATCAAGTTAGTATCTTGGTATAACCATGAGCAAATAGGACATTTTTGATGACACCCCCCTCCCCCACTACTTCACCATCAAGTTAGCATCTTGGTATAACCATGCGCAAATAGGACATTTTTGATGACACCCCCCTCCCCACTACTTCACCATCAAGTTAGTATCTTGGTAAAACCATGCGCAAATAGGACATTTTTGATGACACCCCCCTCCCCACTACTTCACCATCAAGTTAGTATCTTGGTATAACCATGCGCAAATAGGACATTTTTGATGAAACCCCCCCCCCCCCCCTCCCCCACTACTTCACCATCAAGTTAGTATCTTGGTATAACCATGCGCAAATAGGACATTTTTGATGACACCCCCCTCCCCCACTACTTCACCATCAAGTTAGTATCTTGGTATAACCATGTGCAAATAGGAAATTTTTGATGACACCCCCCTCCCCACTACTTCACCATCAAGTTAGTATCTTGGTATAACCATGAGCAAATAGGACAATTTTGATGACACCCCCCTTCCCCACTACTTCACCATCAAGTTAGTATCTTGGTATAACCATGCGCAAATAGGACATTTTTGATGACACCCCCCTCCCCACTACTTCACCATCAAGTTAGTATCTTGGTATAACCATGCGCAAATAGGACATTTTTGATGACACCCCCCTCCCCACTACTTCACCATCAAGTTAGTATCATGGTATAACCATGCGCAAATAGGACATTTTTGATGACACCCCCATCCCCACTACTTCACCATCAAGTTAGTATCTTGGTATAACCATGCGCAAATAGGACATTTTTGATGACACCCCCTCCCCCACCATCAAGTTAGTATCTTGGTATAACCATGCGCAAATAGGACATTTTTGATGACACCCCCCTCCCCACTACTTCACCATCAAGTTAGTATCTTGGTAAAACCATGCGCAAATAGGACATTTTTGATTACACCCCCCTCCCCACTACTTCACCATCAAGTTAGTATCTTGGTATAACCATGCGCAAATAGGACATTTTTGATGAAACCCCCCCTCCCCCACTACTTCACCATCAAGTTAGTATCTTGGTATAACCATGCGCAAATAGGACATTTTTGATGACACCCCCCCCCCCCCCTCCCCCACTACTTCACCATCAAGTTAGTATCTTGGTATAACCATGTGCAAATAGGAAATTTTTGATGACACCCCCCATCCCACTACGTCACCATCAAGTTAGTATCTTGGTATAACCATGAGCAAATAGGACATTTTTGATGACACCCCCCTCCCCCACTACTTCACCATCAAGTTAGTATCTTGGTATAACCATGCGCAAATAGGACATTTTTGATGACACCCCCCTCCCCACTACTTCACCATCAAGTTAGTATCTTGGTATAACCATGCGCAAATAGGACATTTTTGATGACACCCCCCTCCCCACTACTTCACCATCAAGTTAGTATCATGGTATAACCATGCGCAAATAGGACATTTTTGATGACACCCCCCTCCCCACTACTTCACCATCAAGTTAGTATCTTGGTATAACCATGCGCAAATAGGACATTTTTGATGACACCCCCCCCCCCCCTCCCCACTACTTCACCATCAAATTAGTATCTTGGTATAACCATGCGCAAATAGGACATTTTTGATGACACCCCCCTCCCCACTACTTCACCATCAAGTTAGTATCTTGGTATAACCATGTGCAAATAGGAAATTTTTGATGACACCCCCCTCCCCACTACTTCACCATCAAGTTAGTATCTTGGTATAACCATGAGCAAATAGGACATTTTTGATGACACCCCCCTCCCCCACTACTTCACCATCAAGTTAGTATCTTGGTATAACCATGCGCAAATAGGACATTTTTGATGACACCCCCCTCCCCACTACTTCACCATCAAGTTAGTATCTTGGTATAACCATGCGCAAATAGGACATTTTTGATGACACCCCCCTCCCCCACTATTCACCATCAAGTTAGTATCTTGGTATAACCATGCGCAAATAGGAAATTTTTGATGACACCCCCCTCCCCACTACTTCACCATCAAGTTAGTATCTTGGTATAACCATGAGCAAATAGGACATTTTTGATGACACCCCCTCCCCCACTACTTCACCATCAAGTTAGTATCTTGGTATAACCATGCGCAAATAGGACATTTTTGATGACACCCCCCTCCCCACTACTTCACCATCAAGTTAGTATCTTGGTATAACCATGCGCAAATAGGACATTTTTGATGACACCCCCCTCCCCACTACTTCACCATCAAGTTAATATCTTGGTATAACCATGCGCAAATAGGACATTTTTGATGACACCCCCCTCCCCACTACTTCACCATCAAGTTAGTATCTTGGTATAACCATGCGCAAATAGGACATTTTTGATGACACCCCCCTCCCCCACTACTTCACCATCAAAATAGTATCTTGGTATAACCATGCGCAAATAGGACATTTTTGATGACACCCCCCTCCCCACTACTTCACCATCAAGTTAGTATCTTGGTATAACCATGCGCAAATAGGACATTTTTGATGACACCCCCCTCCCCCACTACTTCACCATCAAGTTAGTATCTTGGTATAACCATGCGCAAATAGGACATTTTTGATGACACCCCCCTCCCCCACTACTTCACCATCAAGTTAGTATCTTGGTATAACCATGCGCAAATAGGACATTTTTGATGACACCCCCCTCCCCACTACTTCACCATCAAGTTAGTATCTTGGTATAACCATGAGCAAATAGGACATTTTTGATGACACCCCCCTCCCCCACTACTTCACCATCAAGTTAGTATCTTGGTATAACCATGCGCAAATAGGACATTTTTGATGACACCCCCCTCCCCACTACTTCACCATCAAGTTAGTATCTTGGTATAACCATGCGCAAATAGGACATTTTTGATGACACCCCCCTCCCCCACTACTTCACCATCAAGTTAGTATCTTGGTATAACCATGCGCAAATAGGACATTTTTGATGACACCCCCCTCCCCCACTACTTCACCATCAAAATAGTATCTTGGTATAACCATGTGCAAATAGGACATTTTTGATGACACCCCCCTCCCCACTACTTCACCATCAAGTTAGTATCTTGGTATAACCATGCGCAAATAGGACATTTTTGATGACACCCCCTCCCCACTACTTCACCATCAAGTTAGTATCTTGGTATAACCATGCGCAAATATGACATTTTTGATGACACCCCCCTCCCCCACTACTTCACCATCAAGTTAGTATCTTGGTATAACCATGCGCAAATGGGAAATTTTTGATGACACCCCCCTCCCCACTACTTCATCAAGTTAGTATCTTGGTATAACCATGAGCAAATAGGACATTTTTGATGACACCCCCCCTCCCCCACTACTTCACCATCAAGTTAGTATCTTGGTATAACCATGCGCAAATAGGACATTTTTGATGACACCCACCTCCCCACTACTTCACCATCAAGTTAGTATCTTGGTAAAACCATGCGCAAATAGGACATTTTTGATGACACCCCCTCCCCACTACTTCACCATCAAGTTAGTATCTTGGTATAACCATGCGCAAATAGGAAATTTTTGATGACACCCCCCTCCCCCACTACTTCACCATCAAGTTAGTATCTTGGTATAACCATGCGCAAATAGGACATTTTTGATGACACCCCCCTCCCCCACTACTTCACCATCAAGTTAGTATCTTGGTATAACCATGCGCAAATAGGACATTTTTGATGACACCCCCCTCCCCCACTACTTCACCATCAAAATAGTATCTTGGTATAACCATGCGCAAATAGGACATTTTTGATGACACCCCCCTCCCCACTACTTCACCATCAAGTTAGTATCTTGGTATAACCATGCGCAAATAGGACATTTTTGATGACACCCCCTCCCCACTACTTCACCATCAAGTTAGTATCTTGGTATAACCATGCGCAAATATGACATTTTTGATGACACCCCCCCTCCCCCACTACTTCACCATCAAGTTAGTATCTTGGTATAACCATGCGCAAATAGGAAATTTTTGATGACACCCCCTCCCCACTACTTCACCATCAAGTTAGTATCTTGGTATAACCATGAGCAAATAGGACATTTTTGATGACACCCCCCTCCCCCACTACTTCACCATCAAGTTAGTATCTTGGTATAACCATGCGCAAATAGGACATTTTTGATGACACCCCCCTCCCCACTACTTCACCATCAAGTTAGTATCTTGGTAAAACCATGCGCAAATAGGACATTTTTGATGACACCCCCCTCCCCACTACTTCACCATCAAGTTAGTATCTTGGTATAACCATGCGCAAATAGGACATTTTTGATGAAACCCCCCCCCTCCCCCACTACTTCACCATCAAGTTAGTATCTTGGTATAACCATGCGCAAATAGGACATTTTTGATGACACCCCCCCCCCCCCCTCCCCCACTACTTCACCATCAAGTTAGTATCTTGGTATAACCATGTGCAAATAGGAAATTTTTGATGACACCCCCCTCCCCACTACTTCACCATCAAGTTAGTATCTTGGTATAACCACACGCAAATAGTGAGGCCGTTTGGTGATATCCAAGTGTACTTCCACCTCGGGTGTTGTTGGAAGATTGTGTTTGTGATAGTAAGTCTTTGTTTGCTATACAGAAATCCACAAGTGTACTACCTCTTTCGTTTCTGCCAAGCCATGCGGGCCCAAGGCCATGGTTTCGTCTTTGCTTTGAATGCCTTCTCCAACTTTTGCGTTAAAATCACCTGTTATCATGATGATATCTCTCTTCGGAATGCCATCAAGGGTTTCCTGCAGTTGGCTGTAAAAACATTCCAGATCTTCATCAGAGGCAGCGGAGGTTGGTGCATATATTTGAATGACTGAGAGGTTAATAGGCCGAGCTTGGAATCTGATGGAGATGATCCTGTCACTGACTGGGTTGTAGCCCAAGACATACTTTGAGATGATTTTACTGGTGATGAAAGCTACACCTTTGCTCCCTACTTTCTCATTTCCTGAGTAGTATATGGTGTGGTCATCTGTGGAGAAGTGGCCTTTTCCTGACCAGCGTACTTCAGCAATACTTAGGATGTTCACTTTGCATCTGTCCATCTGTCTGGTCAGAAGCTCCAGAGTGCCAGGCTGTAATAGAGTTCTCACATTCCATGTACCAAATCGTATGACTTTTCTTAACTTAAGATCCTTTCCCATAGTCCTTCCTTCGGCTCCATTCGGTGCGTCATCACAGGACAAGGGTCGGGATTGGTTATGCTGCCCATTACTTTCCCCTCTGGGTCCGGAGGTACCACCTTGGTATGCTAGGCTGGTGGCTGCCCCATTACTAAGTTTCGTCATCATAGGTTATCTATAAGGTTTCCATGAGCGTGTACTGATGGAAATACATACTACGAGGTGGGTGCCCAGTTCCTTCCTCGTGAAGGGTACACACACCTTAAATGCAACACCTATTCTTACTCTATGATTGGGAGAGGAGGAAGAAAAGAGAGAGGGATAGTAACATCACCAGTTGGCACCCACACTAACACCATGTGGTGTTGTGCCGTCACCATCAAACTGAGGATCTGTATCCTGTACCTCAGAAAGAAATCAGTTAAGTCTCGATCTTTCCAGGGATTAGTCGCCTATAACCTACACATAGGAATAGAACCTCTATCCTAGACAAACCAGAAAGGCGAACTAACTAGCCAGTTAACTTGGCTCACCTATCCTAGCCAACTGGGATGCAAAAGGAAGTACATAAGCTAGAGAAGGTAGTAGAAAGGGTGAAAGGTGAAAAAAAGAGAAAGAGTAGTGTAAGAGCACCCAAATGGGGAAAAAATACCCACTTGGGAAAAATCCAACACTCATGGATGCTCTAACACCCATGGGTGCTGAAAAAGGTAATTTTCTGCTCCTCGGCACTGGGATAATGCCTACCTTTACTTTAGTCATGTAAGAAGCTCTTATAAAGCCTAGAAAGAGCTATGTATGATTGAATTGAATGTTACGGCGGCCATATGGTATAGTCGGCGGCCATCTTGAATTTTAAAAATTGCTCAAGGTTTCAGAGATGGCATTACGCAGTTTCTGAATCTACAGGGTTCAAAGATATAAAAACAATCAAAACATTTTGTGTGGACGGTAAATTTGGGTTATGGTCAAAATTGGGGTTTACGCCCCGGACTATCAAGTTAGTATCTTGGTATAACCACGCCCCAAAAGAACATTCTTTGATGACACCCCCTCCCCCACTACTTCACCATCAAGTTAGTATCTTGGTATAACCACGCGCAAATAGAACATTCTTTGATGACACCCCCCTCCCCACTACTTCACCATCAAGTTAGTATCTTGGTATAACCACGCGCAAATAGAACATTCTTTGATGACACCCCCCTCCCCCACTACTTCACCATCAAGTTAGTATCTTGGACAAACAAGTCACAGAGCTCTGCCGTAAACTCAATTACCAGATCTACAACATTGCTCGTATCCGCAGATACCTTGACACAGAAACCTGTCATCACATTGTAAGATCTCTTGTCACATCTCGCATGGACTATGGTAATTCTCTGCTAGCCGGTCTCACTGAAAATAATCTAAACAAACTCCAGCGTGTACAAAATAAAGCCGCTCGCATAATTTTCTAACTCAAATGACGTGATCATATATCGCCTTACCTTCACAGCCTGCACTGGCTTCCGGTCAGACAGAGAATCAACTTCAAACTTCTTGTTATCATGTACCAATGTGTTCATCATGAAGCTCCATCTTTGTGCAATGATATTTCTTTTCACTCATCTACTGTCACCGGCACTCGTATTCTTAGATCTGCTATGGACGCTACCAAACTTCACATTCCCAGAACATCCAAACAATTGGTGATCATGCCTTTTCTGTCGCCGGTCCACGCACCTGGAACACACTGCCCATATCCAACCGTGAGGCACCAACCATTCACAGTTTCAAAAATCGTTGAAATCCCACCTATATCCTTATCAGTAATTTTGCTTGTATCTTTGTTTTTGATTCTTTTGCCTGTTTGTGGCTTCTCATTCTTGTAATGGTGCCCAGATATTCAAGATTAGGCGCCCTATAAATCCTCTTTTGTATATATGTATAACCACGCGCAAATAGAACATTCTTTGATGACACCCCTTCCCCCCACTACTTCACCATCAAGTTCGTATCTTTGTATAACCATGCACAAATAGAACATTCTTTGATGACACCCCCCTCCCCCACCATCAAGTTAGTATCTTGGTATAACCACGCGCATGTAGAACATTCTTTGATGACACCCCCTCCCCACTACTTCGCCATTAAGTTAGTATCTTGGTATAACCACGCGCATGTAGAACATTCTTTGATGACACCCCCCTCCCCCACTACTTCACCATCATAGTCCAGGGCCTGAGCCGAAAACCCAAATTTACCGTCCACACAATTTTTTTTGGTTGTTTCTATATCTTTGAACCCTGTAGATTCAGAAACTGCATGATACCATCTGTGAAACCTTGAGCAATAGTCACTAAAACCATTGTTTAAGTTATGTAGAAAGCTTTTATAAAGCCAAGTAAGAGCTACAGTATATATGATTGGTTTGAATGCCATGGCGGCCATTTTGTATAGTCAGCGGCTAAAAAAAAGGTAATTTTCGGCTCCTCAGCACTGGGATAATTGCCTATCTTTACTTTAGTCAAGTAGGAAGCTCTTATAAAGCCTAGAAAGAGCTATGTATGATTGAATTGAATGTCACGGCGGCCATTTGGTATAGTCGGCGCCCATCTTGGATTAAAAAAATTGCTCAAGGTTTCAGAGATGGCATCACGCAGTTTCTGAATCTACAGGTTTCAAAGATATAAAAAAACAATCAAAACATTTTGTGTGGACGGTAAATTTGGGTTATGGTCAACATTGGGGTTTACGCCCCGGACTACAACTGGTGAAATTGTTTATATATACTAACAGTGCTCAGTGCAAGATCACTTTCTCCTTCATCCGTCTCCACCGATATATCTTTATTTTCCTCTTCCTCAATCACTTTACTCAGGTTTTCCTCCTCAGCAATAGCCGATGCCAGGGCTTCCTCATGGCATTTCTCAAGTTCATCAGTAAGATGGTCCTCCTCATCCAAGGCTGTTATCACATCCTGGAAAAGAAAACAACAGTCTTGGTGTTAAGTGAAAAAATAACATCATAAAGTTGTTAATATTTTTAAGTGGAGGTTAAGTTTTATTAACCAATTTTATTGAAAAAACCAAGAGGTACACTTAACCTTACAGAGTATTATTAAAATAGGCCTTGTGTGTGACCCCCTCTGATAAGTGGTAGCATATAAAATACTGCCCTCGCTTGTTTGGGATCACATAGCAACTATCATCATGGATGTGTGCATAGAGCCTCCCTGGGTCTCTTTAATTCTGTACATCAGGCAACTGAAGCCTTATCTCTGATTTCAGGTTTTGTATTAGTTTCTAAATTATTAGTAGTAATGTCAGGACCTTCAAGCATCAGAGCAGTTTTCATGCCTAGACTCTGGTGCCCAGGGTAATAGCAATGCACATTTCTGCACCCTATACTCAGGTATTTTGACTGCATAATTCTGCTCCCTTGTACTGACTACATGTATGCCTGCCTAAAACACTGGTTTTCTCCTACATAGTATCAGGCCTGGTGCTGGGCTCTTGATTTACTACCTGGTTAATCCTGCACATTCAGTCATGCACATTTGCCCCTGCCTTCTTGGGCTTAGTTGTACGACTCCTGTGTTAATTTTCAGCTTGTATGCCTGCCAGCTGGACATTCGGGATGAGATCTGTTTCAGGTTTGTTTGGGTCACTGTTAATTTCATATTTTATTTATAGTACATATAGTATTCATGCTAGTATGTATTCATGCTTGTAAACCTAGTGTGATCAGCTTGATTCTCATACTACCTCAAGTTTTGAACCACTTCACCGGCTCTCTACATGCTTCGTTTTTATTTGGTACATTTTTTAACCTACTCGAAGGACCATGGTACGGCTTAATTGTTACGCCATTGGCTCTCTAAGCGCAATGTTTATATGGTACGGTCTCTGATCCACGCCATGGACCATGGTACGACTTAATTGTTACGCCACTGGCTCCCTTAGCACAACGTTTATATGGTACGGTCTCTGACCCACGCCATGGACCATGGTACGATTTAATTGTTACGCCATTGGCTCCCTAAGCACAACGTTTATATGGTACGGTCTCTGACCCACGCCATGGACCATGGTACGACTTAATTGTTACGCCATTGGCTCCCTAAGCACAACGTTTATATGGTACGGTCTCTGACCCACGCCATGGACCATGGTACGACTTAATTGTTACGCCATTGGCTCCCTAAGCACAACGTTTATATGGTACGGTCTCTGACCCACGCCATGGACCATGGTATGACTTAATTGTTACGCCATTGGCTCCCTAAGCACAACTTTTATATGGTACGGTCTCTGACCCACGTCATGGACCATGGTAAGACTTAATTGTTACGCCATTGGTTCCCTAAGCGCAACGTTTATATGGTACGGTCTCTGACCCACGCCATGGACCATGGTACGACTTAATTGTTACGCCATTGGCTCCCTAAGCACAACTTTTATATGGTACGGTCTCTGACCCACGTCATGGACCATGGTAAGACTTAATTGTTACGCCATTGGTTCCCTAAGCGCAACGTTTATATGGTACGGTCTCTGACCCACACCATGGACCATGGTACGACTTAATTGTTACGCCATTGGCTTCCTAAGCGCAACGTTTATATGGTACTGTCTCTGACCTACGCCATGGACCATGGTACGACTTAATTGTTACGCCATTGGCTCCCTAAGCACAACTTTTATATAGTACGGTCTCTGACCCACGTCATGGACCATGGTACGACTTAATTGTTACGCCATTGGCTCCCTAAGCGCAACATTTATATGGTACGGTCTCTGACCCACGCCATGGACCATGGTACGACTTAATTGTTACGCCATTGGCTCCCTAAGCGCAACGTTTATATGGTACGGTCTCTGACCCACGCCATGGACCATGGTACGACTTAATTGTTACGCCATTGGCTCCCTAAGCGCAACGTTTATATGGTACGGTCTTTTACCCACGCCAGGGACCCTGGTACGACTTAATTGTTACGCCACTGGCTCCCTAAGCACAAAACTTTTATATGGTACGGTCTCTGACCCACGCCAGGGATTATGGTATGACTTAATTGTTACGCCACTGGCTCCCTAAGCACAACGTTTATATAGTACGGTCTCTGACCCACGCCAGGGATTATGGTACGACTTAATTGTTACGCCATTGGCTCCCTAAGCGCAACGTTTATATGGTACAGTCTCTGACCCACGCCATGGTCCATGGTACAACTTAATTGTTACGCCACTGGCTCCCTAAGCGCAACGTTTATATGGTACGGTCTCTGACCCACGCCATGGACCATGGTACGACTTAATTGTTACGCCACTGGCTCCCTAATTAAGCGCAACGTTTATATGGTACGGTCTCTGACCCATGCCAGGGATTATGGTATGACTTAATTGTTACGCCACTGGCTCCCTAAGCACAACGTTTATATAGTACGGTCTCTGACCCACGCCAGGGATTATGGTACGACTTAATTGTTACGCCATTGGCTCCCTAAGCGCAACGTTTATATGGTACAGTCTCTGACCCACGCCATGGTCCATGGTACAACTTAATTGTTACGCCACTGGCTCCCTAAGCGCAACGTTTATATGGTACGGTCTCTGACCCACGCCATGGACCATGGTACGACTTAATTGTTACGCCACTGGCTCCCTAATTAAGCGCAACGTTTATATGGTACGGTCTCTGACCCATGCCATGGACCATGGTACGACTTAATTGTTACGCCGTTAGCTCCCTAAGCGCAACGTTTATATGGTACGGTCTCTGACCTACGCCATGGACCATGGTACGACTTCATTGTTACGCCACTGGCTCTCTAAGCGCACCATTTATATGATACGGTCTCTGACCCACGCCATGTACCATGGTACGACTTGATTGTTACGCCATCTGCTCCATAAACACAACACGTTTATGATACGGTCTCTGACCCATGCCATGGACCATGGTACGACTTAATTGTTACGCCATTGGCTCCCTAAGCGCAACGTTTATATGGTACGGTCTGACCCACGCGGTGGACCATGGTATGACTTCATTATTACGCCATTGGCTCCCTAAGGGCAAAGTTTATGGTACGGTTTCTGACCCACGCCATGGACCATAGTACATCTTAATTGGTACGCGATTGGCTCCCTAAGCGCAATGTTTATATGGTACGGTCTTTGACCCACGCCATGGACCATGGTACGACTTAATTGTTATGCCATCTGCTCCCTAAGCGCAACATTTTTAGGATACGGTCTCTGACCCTCGCCATGGACCATGGTACAACTTAATTATTACGCCATTGGCTCCCATAGCGCAATATTTATATGATACCGTCCCTGACCCACGCCAGGGACCATGGTACGACTTATGTGTTACGCCATTGGCTCCCTGAACGCAACGTTTTTATGGTACGGTCTCTGACCCACGCCATGGACCATGGTACGACTTAATTGTTACGCCATTGGCTCCCTAAGCGCTATGTTTATATGGTACGATCTCTGACCCACGCCATGGACCATGGTACAACTGAATTGTTACGCCATTGGCTCCCTAAACATTTATGTCAGCATATTGGCATATCAAAGCTATGTCAGCATATTGGCATATCAAATGTCTATGTCAGCATATTGGCATATCAATCTATGTCAGCCTATTAGCACATCTTAGCTATTTCAGCATATTGGTGCATAATTCCATGTCAGCATTTTGGCATATCGAATGTATGTCAGCCTATTGGCATACCATATCTATGTCAGCATATTGGCATATATAATCTATGTCAGCCTATTGGCATATCATATCTTTGTCAGCCTATTGGCATATATCTATGTCAGCATATTGCCATACCAAATCTATGTCAGCATATTGGCATATCAAATCTATGTCAGCCTATTGGCATATCATATCTATGTCAGCATATTGGCATATCAGTCTATGTCAGCCTACTTGCATATTGGCATATCAAATCTATGTCAGCCTATTACATAGATTGAAAGCATATTACATAGACATCTATTACATTTGAAAGCATATCTTAGCTATTTCAGCATATTGGTGTATAATTCTATGTCAGCATTTTGGCATATCAAATGTATGTCAGCCTATTGGCATACCATATCTATGTCAGCATATTGGCATATCTAATCTATGTCAGCCTATTGGCACATCATTTCTTTGTCAGCATATTGGCATATCAAATCTGTCAGCCTACTGGCATCTTTGTCAGCCTATTGGCATATATCTATGTCAGCATATTGCCATACCAAATCTATGTCAGCATATTGGCATATCATATCGATGTCAGCATATTGGCATATCATATCTATGTCGGCATATTGGCACATCATTTCTTTGTCAGCATATTGGCATATCAATCTATGTCAGCCTACTGGCATCTTTGTCAGCCTATTGGCATATACCTATGTCAGCATATTGCCGTACCAAATCTATGTCAGCATATTGGCATATCATATCTATGTCAGCATATTGGCATATCATGTCTTTGTCAGCATATTGGCATATCAATTCTATGTCAGCATATTGGCTTATCAAATCCATGTCAGCCTATTGGCATATCAAATCTATGTCAGCATATTGGCATATCAAATCTATGTCAGCCTATTGGCACATCATATCTTTGTCAGCCTATTGGCATATCAATTCTTTGTCAGCATATTGGCATATCAAATCCATGTCAGCCTATTGGCATATATCTATGTCAGCATATTGGCATATCAATCTTATATCAGCATATTGGTATATCAAATATATGTCAGCATATTGGCATATCAAATTTTTGTCGGCATATTGGCATGTCGAATCTATGTCAGCATATTGGCATATAAAATCTATGTCAGCATATTGGCATATCAAATTTATGTCAGCATATTGGCATATCAAATCTATGTCAGCATATTGGCATATCAAATATATGTCAGCATATGGGCATATCAATCTATATCAGGCGTATCAGCATATTGGCATATCAAATTTATGTCAGCACATTGGCATATCAAATCTATGCCAGCATATTCGTATATTAAATCTATGTCAGCATATCGGCATATCATATCTATATTGGTGTATAAATTCTATGTCAACATTTTGGCATATCAAATGTATGTCAGCCTATTGGCATACCATATCTATGCCAGCATACTGGCATATCAAATCTATGTCGGCCTATTGGCATATCATATCTTTGTCAGCATATTGGCATATCAAATCTATTTCAGCCTACTTGCATCTATGCCAGCCTATTGGCATATATCTATGTCAACATATTGCCATACCAAATCTATGTCAGCATATTGGCATATCAAATCTATGTCAGCCTATTGGCATATCATATCTTTGTCAGCATATTAGCATATCAAATCTATGTCAGCATACTGGCATCTTTGTCAGCCTATTGGCATATCATATCTTTGTCAGCATATTAAATATCAAATCTATGTCAGCATACTGGCATCTTTGTCAGCCTATTGGCATATATCCATGTCAGCATATTGGCATATCAATCTCATGTCAGCAGATTGGCATATCAAATATATGTCAGCAAATTGGCATACCATATCTTTGTCAGCATATTGGCATATCAAATCTATGTCACATAATGCCATACCATATCTTTACCAGCATATTGGCATGTCAAATCTATGTCAGCATGTTGGCATACCATATCTTTATCAGCATATTGGCATGTCAAATCTATCAGCATTAAAGGTTCCTTAGCTAATTGTTCAGATGGTACTGTTGCTGACCCACACCATGGCCATGCTACAGCTTAACGGCCATACCGTAATTATCTCATTGTTATATGGTACGGTTGACCCCTTCGCCATAAATCATGGTACAGCGACATACACCCCATAGGCTCCCTAGCTCATTGTGTATATGGTACTATTGCTGACATATGCCATTGACTATGGTACGGTGTAATTGCCACGTCATAGACCCCTTTAACTCGCTGTTTCTATGGTACTGTCGCCATAGTACAGCGTCATTCCCATGCATTAGGCCCCCCTTAACTCATTGCCCAACTTACGCCATGGACCATGGTACAGCGTTATCGCTATACCATGGGCTCCCTAAGCCCATTGCTTATATGGTATGATTGCTAACCATCATGGCCATGCATTGCATTTATAATCAATCAATCTTACAACATTAAAGTCTTATAGTGTTGCTAGCTCGAAAGGGCTGATTGCACTCGTAGTTAAGCTCAAGTGTCTCATGGTCGCTCTCTAGGTTGTACTCGATCAGTATACTCTGGTTCTATCATCGCTAAGATTCCAATCAATGAATGCATATTTGTCAATCATCTCAACTCACAGTTTGCCCTCATTCTAATAAGGCATGGTTGCATACAATCTTTCGTTACCACATGACTTGTATCAGTCTTGTCTAGATTCTCACAGTCAATAAGCGCTAATGAGTCTTATATCAGGTCAAATGACTCATGACAATCATAAGTTAGGATTATCAGGCACGTTCCAAGATCAGTTGGCATACGGATTGTGTCCTCTTATTAATCTCAAAGCTTAATGTCTCATGAATGGATGCTTACTTCTTAGTGCTCACTCAGTCAGCACAAACCACTTATGGCTGTCCAGACAAGTGTTCTATGGTCAGATCATCCTGAATGTCTGCCAATTGTTGCATTGAATTATGTTCAGTCCACATGGTATCTTGATCAGTCATTATGGCATCACAGACATCATCATTCCAGTGTATCATTCCAGTATATCGTATACGGTCTAGGATCGGCCCATACAGGGGTCAAATTTCACCAGTACTACAACCCAAGTCACCCTTGTTAGCAGTATCGGTTATGCCTCGTGGTCAGGAGACACACGCTTCTTGGTCAGAACAGATTGATAATTTTGTAACCATCAGTTGCACATACATTACATAGTTTTTCACGGAGTTAGTTACGCTCATTCAAGATGGTTGTAGTGAATCATCAGCAACGACTCATTATAGCCAATAAGCACAAATGCTTCTCAGTCAATCAACACAATACATGACTCATCTCTCTCCTATTATTCACCATCAGTGACATGTTTATTCAACCCAAATCAGTCATGAATCATCATCAGTTATGACTTGCACAAAACAATTCAGGGTCACTCAGCGCAAATGACTCATGGACATTTAGCACAATGATTCATGGTCATTCAACATGCTCAGCAAGTACCATGGTAAATCATCATAAGACATGGTCAACCCACATGCTTGCTTGTGTAGGCTTAATTTAGGCTGTACACAAAATCAAGGCCTATAGATCATTTTTGTGCTCAATAAGCGTTCCCTCCCATGTCAGTCACACTCATACCATGTCTCTGCCAATTATTGCATTGGATCCGGAATGTCTCTACCCAAATGACTCATGGACACTAGCACAAGGAGTCATAGTCACTCAACTAGTACCATGGTCAATCATGTGCCTTCAGTAGTGCAAGGGCCACAATTTGTGGTCAGTCAGCACACAATATCACCCATGCCATGCATTATTAGCTGGCATCACTAACTCAAATAATAATAGTTAATTATAATCAGTAGACTCATTACTCATGGTCATCCATCAGCAATGACTCATTTTTTTGGTAAGGACAGTTGATTCATGGCCAATCAGTGCACAAGATGAATGCAACTCCTATAAGTACCATCAGTAGTTATCCATGGTTGGTCATGAATTATCCATACTCG
Organism: Ophiura sarsii; assembly: GCA_035610835.1. Classification (NCBI taxonomy): domain Eukaryota; kingdom Metazoa; phylum Echinodermata; class Ophiuroidea; order Amphilepidida; family Ophiuridae; genus Ophiura; species Ophiura sarsii. The sequence continues at coordinate 55,533,466 of CM069452.1, forward strand.
GTCCACACAAACGACTTGATGTCTATTAACCTAATCAACACACATGGTCAATGTGTTACAGGCAGTTTGCGCAATCCAATGTCTTGGTGCCATGCATGCTATCCCACGTGCTGACAATACAATTGTTTCATTCTACTTATTTACTTGTGGCCAGTTCTCATGGTCAGTCACATTCTCACATGATCAGCTTATTGCTTATGACCAATCATCTATGTGTCAGTCCACACAAACAACTTGATGTCTTTTAATGTAATCAACACTAATGGTCAATGTGTCACAGGCAGTTTGCACAATCCAATGACTTGGTGCCATGCATGTTATCCCACATGCTGGCAATACAATTGTCTCATTCTACATATTTACTTGTGGCCAGTTCTCATGGTCAGTCACATTCTCACATGATCAGCTTATGGCCAATCATCTATGTGTCACCCCGGTCAGCCCTATGGTCATTAAGCACACAGATTGTCAGCCATCCAATCTATCTATTGTCATTGATACAAGCCAATCTGCTGGTCGTTCATTGAACATTAGTGACACTTGAACTTGATATTTATAGCTGAAATTATTTGGGTTAGTCTTTTGGCAAAACCATTTGTCTTCAATAAGTGCTCACATGTCTGTCAGATTCATGGCATCCTTCACAATCAATGACTTGTGACTCTGCATCCATGCAATAATCCAACACTATTAGCAATGTTGTGCAACATTGGGTTTCAGTATAGTTGGCCATCTATACCTACATGTACACAAAATCAAGGCCTATTCCTGTCCCCTGGATTCAATTTTGTTTCCTATGACACTATGTACTCGGTAGTAATTGCTTACAACCGTGGGCCAGAACTCTTGGGCTCTTCTACCCTATTACCACATTTTGGGCCAATTTGGGCGATCGGGTCAGCGTTGGGTCCTTCTCTTAGGCCCCATCACGCTTCCACTTCAGTCTGGTCTTTGGGACAATCAGTCTGTCTGTCGCCATTACATTGTCTCAGCTGATCTGGACTGGGGGTTGGAGCAGCTACTTCCCCCGTTCCGGCAAATTGGTTTCCTTGTATGCTTGTCTCCCGCATTTAGTGGGGGAGAGTCCCTGCTTCGGGTGGATTGGTTTGAGCCCCCTTGGGCTTCACATTAGTGGTCCGTATTGGTGCAGTTCAATAAGTGGAGGTTAAGTTTTATTAACCAATTTTATTGAAAAAACCAAGAGGTACACTTAACCTTACAGAGTATTATTAAAATAGGCCTTGTGTGTGACCCCCTCTGATAAGTGGTAGCATATAAAATACTGCCCTCGCTTGTTTGGGATCACATAGCAACTATCATCATGGATGTGTGCATAGAGCCTCCCTGGGTCTCTTTCCCACCCACTGCCTCCCTATTGGTATTTGTCATCACTCAACCTCTCTATAGGCTTTCCCATCATTGCTCTATTCTTTCCTTGGGAAAGTAGCTGTATCTGACGATCGTTAACCGTGAGGTCTCTCTCCTGGCACCATCACGCTTTCACGTAAGTGGGCGATCGGGTCAGCGTTGGGTCCTTCTCTTAGGCCCCATCACGCTTCCACTTCAGTCTGGTCTTTGGGACAATCAGTCTGTCTGTCGCCATTACATTGTCTCAGCTGATCTGGACTGGGGGTTGGAGCAGCTACTTCCCCCGTTCCGGCAAATTGGTTTCCTTGTATGCTTGTCTCCCGCATTTAGTGGGGGAGAGTCCCTGCTTCGGGTGGATTGGTTTGAGCCCCCTTGGGCTTCACATTAGTGGTCCGTATTGGTGCAGTTCAATAAAATGTCAATAATAATTTCATGTAAAATATTAAAATTGAAGAAACAGATTCCAATTTGAAAAAAGGACGATTTTTTTCAATACACATTAACATCACATTCAGGCTTGAAAACAGTTTTGGCATATTAGGTTTTTAAAAATCTATACAAAATGTGTCACCACCGCCAGCACTGCCAAGCCAACATTCTTTCTTCCCACAGATGCAAATGACATCATGTTGGAGTTGCACTTGCGATATTCTAAAACAATTACTAGAATAGGAATGGACATCTCCTCCCAAGGCCAAAAAAAGAATTTGTTGTGTTGCCCTCAAGTGCCAAAAATCTTGATGTCGGGTCGGTCAGTCAATTTTCCTGTTTTTTTCTTCTTTTTCTGACATATATTACTGACAGACCATGCTTCATGACAAGACACAATTGGTAATTTATGTCAATTCAACAAATATTTCTAGTGTGATAATAGTTTAAAAGCAATCTATTCAAGCAAACTTATTCATTTCAAGCAGAAAATAGTATAGTCGGCGTCAAAGAACTTCGGCACTTTTTTCTGTGACAACTGCGTACAAGCCTAAACACGGAAGTGCGTTTAGAACGGCATCACAACAGCTTTATCTTGAGCAGTTTGATGTGTCACGGTATCTGTAATCCGGTTGGCCCGATCGTATCTATGGGTCATGAATGTCCCCGCCCACATACGCTCATTAACTAGACGCCCGCATTGGCGGTTTTAAGAAGTGCTGAAGTTCTCTGCCGATGACTATAATATTTTGACAAATTGGGTAAAATTTAAATATATTAAAAAAAAATTAAAAATTTGCGACCCTGATATTTGATGGTCGGTCGCTGAGGGCAACACAACAAAAGAAATGTTGGCCCAACTTAAAATGACACAGAGTGTAATCTATAGCAGGCCTAACAGACTCACCTCCACATCCTGTAACCTTGTAGCCAGATCAATCACATCATCCTCATCTAAGCCAGTCTTCCCCAATGGACCACCTTCTTCCTCATCTGAACTATGTAGTTCTGTTGTGTTGGAAGAAAGGATCCGATGTTAAAATTGACAATTACGCAACAACATTCACACTTTTGCTGGATATTTCTTCCTTCTATGAATCAATCTGATATAATCTCTTAAAATTGAAAGAGATATATTTATCACTAACTTGATATATCAGGCAACAGGTTTGTTTAGAAGATATGAAAAGATTTAGTAGATTTCTGGTTTAGTATATAAATAAAATTGTGATTATACAATCACTGCATATTTTTTACCTTTGACTTCATTCATATTATTTATATTCTTTAAGCCGACGCAGCTTCTCTGTTGTTATCTGGTTTATTAAATGTGTCAGGTTTAAAATATGTTTTAGGCTTAAAAGATATAATATCAAGTTGAGTAGACGTGTCACATTAAGAGGCTACCTGGTTTGTTAATAGCAAAGGGCACCAGTACTTACCAAGGGCTACTTTATTGATAAATGGACCACCATCCTTTATGCCATGGTTATATATGTCTGATTTAGTGGGTCACCATCCTTTATGTCAGGGGTAAGATGTGTCAGATTTAATGGAACCATCCTTTATGTCAGGGGTAAGATGTGTCGGATTTAATGGTCACCATCCTGTATGTCAGGGTTAAGATGTGTCAGATTTAGTGGGTCACCATCCTTTATGTCAGGGGTAAGAGGTGTCAGATTAAGTGCGTCACCATCCTTTATGTCAGGGTTAAGATGTGTCAGATTTAGTGGGTCACCATCCTTTATGTCAGGGTCAAGATGTGTCAGATTTAGTGGGTCACCATCCTTTATATCAGGGGTAAGATGTGTCAGATTTAGTGGGTCACCATCCTTTATGTCAGGAGTAAGATGTGTCAGATTTAGTGCGTCACCATCCTTTATGTCAGGGGTAAGATGTGTCAGATTTAGTGGGCCACTATCCTTTATGTCAGGGTCAAGATGTGTCAAATTTAGTAGGTGACCATCCTTTATGTTAGGGTCAAGATGTGTCAGATTTAGTGGGTCACCATCCTTTATGTCAGGGTCAAGATGTGTCAGATTTAATAAAACCATCCTTTATGTCAGGGGAAAGATGTGTCGGATTTAATGGTCACCATCCTGTATGTCAGAGTTAAGATGTGTCAGATTTAGTGGGTCACCATCCTTTATGTCAGGGGTGAAAGGTGTCAGATTTAGTGGGTCACCATCCTTTATGTCAGGGTTAAGATGTGTCAGATTTAGTGGGTCACCATCCTTTATGTCAGGGTCAAGATGTGTCAGATTTAGTTGGTCACCATCCTTTATGTCAGGGGTAAGATGTGTCAGATTTAGTGGGTCACCATCCTTTATGTCAGGGTCAAGATGTGTCAGATTAAGTGGAACCATCCTTTATGTCAGGGGTAAGATGTGTCAGATTTAGTGCATCACCATCCTTTGTGTCAGGGGTAAGATGTGTCAGATTGAGTAGGTGTCCATCCTTTGTCAGGGGTAAGATGTGTCGGATTTAGTTGGTCACCATCCTTAAAGTCAGGGTTAAGAGGTGTCAGATTAAGTGGGTCACCATCCTTTATGTCAGGGTTAAGATGTGTCAGATTGCTGTGTCAGGTTTAGTATAATGTCAGATTAAGTAAAATTATCATGTTGAGAATGTATGTCAGGTTTAGTATATGAAGCAGGTATTGAAGATATATCACATTTATTACAATTGTAGTTGTTAATTTCATTCACACCAGTTTGTCCCAGTCTTTATATTATTTATATGTTTCATTTGTGTTACTGTTAGGTTTAGTAAAGGTGTCAGGTTTAGAAAATGTGTCAAGCTAATACTTACCAGAGGCTACCTTAATGATAGATGGGTCATCATCCTTAATGTCAGATTTAGATGAATCAGATTTTGCAGATAAGTTGGTCTTAGAACCTTCCTGGTTTGAGGCTTCTGGTTTGGAATCCTCTGGCTTGGTGCTGGAGTCCTCCTGTTTACCGGCTTCCGCCTTTGGTGCAGGCTTGATTCCCCCTGCAAAGCTCCTACTCTCAAACTTGTTCTCAATCTTTTCTATCTTTTCTTGTAGCACAGATTCCAACGCGTTTCTATTACACACTATGGGTTGGTTTTCTTTCTCGCTGTCCGTTCTCTCACGGCCGATGCTAGCTGGTTTGACTACCACATTATTGTTATTTTGTTGATCCTTAAGTTTATTGATGTTTTGGGTTGACGAAGCTGTTGTCTTGGTCAGACTGGACCTACTTGACCGGGCCGAAACTGATTTTTTAGCAGACGACGGACGAGAACGGTTCATCTTGCCTCTCTGTACAGTCTCCCATCCATCACCATCATCTACAAAATATAATGTGATAGAATTATCATTGTAAGGCAAAAAAAAAAAAGTTATGTTGTCCTCCACAGCTCTCAGAGAGGAGAGGCGTGCGGGCGGCGCTTTTTTTCTTTTCTTTTTTTCTTAAACCAGCGGAAGCTCAAAGTTCAGCCAACAAGAAGTTGAAATCACACAAAGAGTCGCACATATGTTATAAACACTTAGTTTAATATTTAATGTTATTTAAACTGTTAAAAATATTTTACAATCTGAAAAGAAGAAAAAAAATCTAAAAAAACACGGCCCTAAATCTGACGAGCGGGCAGTCGAGGACAACATAATTATCAAACATATTTTTGGCCTAAACTGTCGATTTATCAAAAGGGGTTACTTTTCAGATTTAGTGGATGGAAATCAAGATTTTAAGAAATTAACCCTTACTTTTCTAGGCACTACAATACAAATCACTATGGGTAAATTATTTCTTCTTAACTCTACACATTATAAATGATAGTCGGTGAACAAATTTCACTGACCATCCTAGATTTGAACCTGGGACCTCTGGATCTATAGACCAGTGCTCCACCCACTGAGCTAATGAAGCAGACAGGGAAGACAGCTGATTTTATTATCTATAGTCCATCAGATCAACCCTATCCTCTCACATCTTCTAATCCCAGAAGCTTAGGCAGAGGTTTTTCGTAAATGAATTAACTTGTTTACTACAAATCACTACAGCTACTTCACAGTGACAGACCCATAGATTTAAAAACTAGATCCGGTACGAAATGTTTTGCCCTATCTCTTTTACTTATAACAGGTGGCATTTTGAATGTCCATGATAGGATGGGGGATTTGTAGGAATGTCAGTATTTTTCAGAAGTACACAAAAAAGAATGAAAACAGCCTCAGTACGCATTTTTTTTAAAATACCGACATACCTCCAAATTTGTCCCCATGGTGGAAAAACAAAATGGTGGTGCATTGGTTCTAGCTTATATATCTGTGGCTAGACCAGGCTTCTCTGCTCTATCTCATTGCACACTCAAATTGGGCTATGTATATCATCAGAAAACTTAGTTTTGCAAGGTGAACTCACTTTTTTTCACCTTATTTGGCCTATTTTACCCCCTGAAAGATTCATTCCCCAATCCAGCCAGTGGGAGTTAGGGTTAAACACAAACTGTTTAAAATTGAGGTGCAAATCAACACGAAGTTTATCACTCGCATACATAATACATATATCTGGAGGCCATATGAGACTTTTTATTTTCAGGTTTGTCCAGATTCAAAATGCTCAGAAAACAAAAAACAAGCTTTGAAATGATATGCATCATGTCATAGTTGCTCAATGTTTTTCCCGTCAGATTCAAATTGAAGTTGCAAAATTCCTTTGTTTTCTATTGATTTTTGGGATGTGTATTGGACCATATCTCCGAAAGCACACTGCCGACTTAACACTCATTTTGCGGTAACAGGTCTCATATAGAGGGATGTGGGGCTCAGTTTATTAAAGATTCCATGGAAGCAGATGTGGTGTGCAAACATTGTCCATCAGACCACAAGTATATCAATGTAGTCCAGAGTGAATTCATTGATGAATGAATTGTGCTATCAAATTCATATCATAAAACAGGTATGTTTTCTTTCTGAAAATCTTAAACACAGTTTAGTACTACCGGCAAGATAGTCTCTAATCCAAAATGGGGGTAACATTTATTTTCTTAATCATCTTCTCACCATCTTGGTTGCAGATTATGTAATGGGTGTTTCAATTAATTTTCAGTGTTTTAACATAAGAAAATGCCTAAACAATTCCCAAAATATACACATTTTGATTTTTTTTTGATAGACACACACAAAAACACAAGCAAAGAGGATTGTTATATTTATTTTTAGGAAAAATGGCAAATTTCATTTCAAATACTGACCATCGTCTTTAGGTTGTAATTTTTGCTGACTCTGACTGACTGACTTTGTCTCTGCTGCATTAGGGGTGTTACCCTTGGTCTTGGTTACCGGCTGTACAGGACGACCTTTAACACGGTCAGCCCAGCTTGGTGCGCTCACGACTTCTGCAAGAGGTACAGGGCTGTGTATAAAAAGAAACAATATGACCATTGTAAATTACTTTACCATCATGTCCCCTACTTTGCTGGCAAATTCACCTTTACACACACGTCTCAACATCTGCTAAATTGATGATGCAGGAATGCTTTTCATTACTGAGAGTATGGCAACAAATTATGCGTAAAATGGAAAGCAGAAGCTCTCTCTCTTTCTCTCTCTCTCTTGGGAAATGTCTGTGCATTGTTCGACATAATAAGGGATTTTTTATTTCCATGGTTTGAAATTATTAAAAGGCTCCCCAAGTTTACATATTTGATGACTTTATCTGTTAGCTGTCTTTACAGCGTGTCCCAAAAAACTGGGTTCAAAGGTTTACGAGCTTATAACTAAAAAAGTAGGAAACATGGATAGTTCATATTTTGGAATACGAAACAAAATATACCTGACCTTAATTGGGTAAACTCTAAGATTAATGCAATATAAAATTTTTGAAATACAAAGATTTCAATAGAGCGTGGTCAAAACATATTTGTCCCACTTTTCAAGGAACCTCCCTACGTGTTGCAATTGCACATTGTTGTGACTTTATCAAAGTTTTGCCTTTGCATTCATTCTTTACAAAGACTAAGGCCAGGCCTTAAAATAAGAATTGAAAAGGGCAGGCAATTTAAGGCAATTTGAAAGGGGCACCAACTTTATCCAAGGCCATTAATTATGTACTTTTGAAGTTTTGAATGGAGTAAAAACAGCCAGAAATTGAGGGCATCAAGGCTACTAGGTGAAACATCGAGGCAATTGTCTTCGATGCCTTCGATTAATTCAAGCCCTGACTAAGGCAGTAAACAAAATTATCTTGGTCATATTGCAATAATGCAAGTTCATTATTTACATAAACATTAAAACAAAATGTTCTTTGTTATAGTCCGAGTTATCGTTAAGTTCCTTCGGAGAATAAACCCCATGCCAGGAATACTGCACGTAGCGCACAGTTTCATGCAACGCACGGATGGTTTATTCCTTAAATCGGGACAAATGGGTTCTGACCACACTCTATTCAAATCTTTGTATTTCAAAAAGTTTACATTGGATTGGTCTCCGAAATTTACCACATTAAGGTCAGGTATATTTTGTTCGATATCCATCCATAAATAAAAAACTATCCATGTTTCCTACTTATTTCGTTATAAGCTCGCAAACTTTTGAACCCATTTTTTTGGGACACGCTGTATATCCATATACAGTTACAATAGAAGTATCCTTCATAATTCTACTATAGGCCTCTCCTTACCTCTGTTTACTGCCCGTGGTGGTCACCTCTGGTTCAGGTCCAGCTCCTCCTGCGCTAAAATTAAGACTCCTATTCACCGGTACAGGACTAGGTGTGCTGCGACTGTCTGCAGTCCGACCAGCAGGGGAGGACTTGCGCACATCCCAAGCTAGTGATGTAGGTCTGATGCAAAGAATTGTTATAATTAGTATTATATATTGATGTAATGAAAGGTTATGCGAGGTAAATGCCAATTGCCTATCATCTTTGAATACAGAAGAAACCTATATTTTGGCCACTGAACATGCTTATGCAAAACATCCTATGTAATCGCTAGGCATGATTTGCTTTAAACATGTTCAAAGGCCAAAACATCCTATGCTTTCGCTAGACATGATTTGCTTTAAACATGTTCAAAGGCCAAAACATTCATGTTTGTATCCCAACTCCACATAAAAGTAGTAGAGATTGAAATGTCCTACTACTTTTGGTGTTAATAGCCAACCTAAGCCTCCCTCTCCGGTATACTTACATTTAAAACACTTAACCACCATTTAGTTTTATGCTTTTCTAGCTGATTTTCAAACCTACTGAATGGTTCTTATCAAATTTTTTGATTAAACTTGTTGTCAAATTTTGTTTTCAGCATTATTTAGTTATTTATCTCTCACTCTATTTCGGTTTTAGTCAACATCATAATCATTTTGGACCGAATTCAAATAATGTGAGCATATAAAAGTGTGTGTGGAATTGATCCAAAGAAATATGACAGATAGAAATATGTCAGTTAATCCCAATATTCTACTTGCCTCTTAAACAGAACCACACAAAAAATGTAAAGAATTGTTGTATTGGAGGATTATTGCCAGATTAGTGAATAAACCACCAACAGTCATCATTAAGTCCAAACACATCAGTACAGAGCTCATCAACAGTTTTGTACCTTCACTTGGCAGTAAATTATAGTAACACTTCGGTGCATTTTGATACATTATCCACGAAGACAATACGTCTTATCTGGAGGATTGACAAATAGCAGGGAGGCAGTACGCTTTTTTTTTAAATGTTAAAAAGTATATTTTCACTTATTTGTGGTTTTTTCCACACAAGCTTTCAGAAAATTTAAGGTTGCAGTTTTGTCTGATGGCAAAAGGTCCCGAGTGATTTCAAATTGGCTACTGCGTTACACGGCTCACAGAAACTGACATTGCTTAACTGAGAAGTATACCAACTTGATGTTCTGAGCACAAGGAATCCACAAATGGCTTTGATAAGATGGTAAACAGTTTGATTGGAGCAATTTGTGACCCTTGCTATGAGATAGCATTTTGAAATCAATGGAGACCCATTAGCCAAATGTAAAAAAGCAACATTATTTCTTTTCCACAGCTAGTAATAAAAAAAAAAGAGTAAAGGTTTGCTAAACAAAAAAACTTCAAAGTATTATATTGAGTATTTGTTGAGTGCGCACTGTACATGATTATGTCCTAGACATGAAACAGTATATAGGGTTGAATTATTGCACGGAACGAACATGCAAATATGTGAAAAATTCAATATTCACAGCATTCCAGGGATAGCTCTACTAGGTGTTTAAGAGCATTGGACTACAGGGGAAAAGGCTGATTGACCGATTAAATTATACATCTGGATGATTATACAATATGTCCAATATGGGGCCTTATTAAAAGTAAAAATCTGAACATACAGTGCATATTGAAAAATATGGCAACTTGGCATATGCCATGCACTCAAAAAGCACATGAGAGAATTCACCATTACCCTTCTTCTCAATCAAATAAAATAGCATTCTAGAGGTTGGCAATGACAAACTAAGCAAGAACATAACAAATGGAGCAGAGTGCTTTTTTGTGGTAGCATCTGTGCAGATGAGCGTGCGTGCGATATAAACAAGTAAATATGTCAAAAATAACAGTGATAAAACATAAAACAAGATAAGTGAGCCAATTTAGTAAATACATAAAACCAAGAGAGAAGGATGGTTGTATGCATTGCAAAATTACAAAAATATGTATTCATCAAAGAGGAAAGTATCATTTATCGAACTATCAATTCAAATAAATGTATCAAACCAGTAGCACATATGTATCAAACTAAAGGGATCAACAAAAGAAAGTATACCACTTTGTTTATGTCATTTTGAGTAACATGACACAAACAAAGTGGTATACTTTCTTTTGTTGAACCCTTTACCAGTAAATGAATCAATCAATCAATCAATCTTGTGGTATAAATGTATCAAACTTTCAATAACAAATATATCAAACAGGTTGTACAGATGTATTAAAGTACAGGTACACTGTATCTAGGGGTATCAATATATTAAACTACCAAGGTGAACAGATGTGGCAAACTAGGTGTAAAAATCTATAAACTAGCAGTACAAATGTACCAAACTAGCAGTACAAATGTATCAAACTAGTTGAACAAATGTACCAAACTAGTAGTACAAATGTACCAAACTAGTAGTACAAATGTACCAAACTAGTAGTACAAATGTACCAAACTAGCAGTACAAATGTACCAAACTAGCAGTACAAATGTACCAAACTAGCAGTACAAATGTACCAAACTAGCAGTACAAATGTACCAAACTAGTAGTACAAACTGACCAAACTAGCAGTACAAATGTACTAAACTAGCAGTACAAATGTACTAAACTAGCAGTACAAATGTACCAAACTAGCCGTGCAAATGTACCAAACTAGCAGTATTAATGTACCAAACTAGCAGTACAAATGTACCAAACTAGAAGTACAAATGTACCAAACTAGTAGTACAAATATATCAAACTAAAAAAAGACATCTCCATTAATCATTCATCACTGGGGTGCAAAACACTGAATTAAAAAATAGATTTCAGTATTTAAAATGATATCTATAATATTTGTTTACACTACACTATTGCGTACACACCGCGGTGGAGTAGATGGAACACGGGCATCGGGCGGCCAGCTTGGTGTGCGATGTTTAGCCGGAGAAGACGATTTGCGCACTTCCCATACAAGAGAGGTAGGTCTTAGCGAAAGAATTGTGTGCAACGTCACCCCCAAATTTTCACACACAGGACCAATCAAACGTGAAGAGTGTCAATCAATCAATCAAAAACACAGATATTGTCAATGTAGTTCAAAAGAAGAAAAGAGAAAGAAAATAAATAAGAACATGGAGATAAGAAAAACATATATTTTGATCAGAATAGAGAATTTCAAAGAAAACAATTATATTCTAATATCAAAAGGATTGCTTTCTAATCACGTCAAAACTGCTTCAAGCTGGCGATTCAAAATTTAACAATTATAAATTGGTATAATGTAAAAGCTGAATGCAAACTACAAAAATATAAATTGGCTGTTTTTAGTCTAAATTTGTATATTGTATTTAACATGCCCTAATTACCAACTTTTTAAAGAAAATAAACAGTGCAAGAAAACAAAGAACTTAAAGATTTAACATGTGCAATGAATTTATGATGCGAGAAAACATAATATCAGAAACCCAATATCACATTTACCCCTAATCACTAGAATGACGACTCTTTACAAAAGAAAAAGTGTCTTTTAACACAAAACTGGGGAAACTCTTCTGTAGCTGTGCGTTGGTATTTTTCGCAAGGATGTGCAAAAGAACTAATGCAGCAATTTTTGAGCTTGACTATTTTGCAACGTTTAGGTACATTCAAACTGAAAGGAGGCACACCCCAACTTAAAAAGCACAACAGGCGTGGGTATGAAATGTATGACACACACTTAACACTTTCCAGCCCGGCTATTGGTTTTACCATTATACAAAACAGATTTTTCAGAAACCTTTCCCAACTTTCAAGGTCTATCTCAAGGATTGCTGAACCAATACAATGTTTGTACTTATTCCAATGCATTTCTCATGGTGATTCCAAATGTGGTAATGAAATTTAATAATTTCAACATTTTTGAAACATTTTGTGACATTTTTGGAATGTCGTCTGCAGATAAAACATTTTGTGCAATTTTGGAATGCCGGGTGGAAAGTGTTAAACCAACAGATAGATGTGTTTGCCAGAAAGAAAACACAAAATTTTTGCAGTGGATAAATATGAGCCTCTAAATTTATGCTGATTTAGTACAGAATAAACTTGACAAGCAAATACTTTTCAAGATGCTTAAATGCTTTTCCATACGCCCTAATATATCCATACACAAATAGTTGAAAAAAGTGGCACGCATTACATAACCTTTGTTCTGTGCAGCTGACACAATAGCCAATGTCAAAGGGTACTGTAAAGTTTAGCTTTAAAATGACACCAACCACTTGACTTGAAGCAATTTTCACTGATTATTAAGTACGAAAACAATTCAAACATAAAACTGTTATATGTGTACTGTTGTGGCAAAAGGGTGCAGTTGTTTCTCAAAGTAAAAGTTGAGATCTTAATACCAACAAAAGGAGCTTTTTGATTGCTTCAAAATGACACCTTTGCGGGTAAGTATCGATACCACTTTCCAATTTTATGAAGAAAAAAAGTAAGTATAATTGTATTTATTTTATTTGTTTTTCCATGCCTAATTCCATCATATCTCAAAATTAATTTAACTGACAACCGCACCCCTTTGCCGCGACAGTGCACATACCTTTGCATAGAAAGTAATGCCTGATTTGCATTAATTATCATAATGTTTATCAAATAAATGTTTATTTATTGATATAACTGACACACCCTTGACAAACTAATCTAGATATTTATTAAGAGACTAGAAAATATGTATTTAAATCCAATAATAATTTTAAATTTAATTATATTTATACAATCATTTGTTCAGTTTGGTTACAAAAGTATGTTTTTAATGCAATCTCTTTGCAGAATTTCAAAAAAACACTGTTAGCTGACTAACCAGCAGATACAGGTAAAAGAATGTGTACCTTAAATAATACCTATTCTATGTTTTCACACAATGTTTTTGGTCATAACACCTGTGATGGAGATGAAAAAGGGGGTAGCAATGAAAAAATCTGGATCCACTGTCCCAAGCAGTGGCGTAGCTAGAGGGGGGCCGGGGCATGGCTCCCCTGAGTATCATGAGTCTGTCAGTTGAGATTGGTTCTGTTGGTTCATTTGATAAGGGGAATCATGGAATATGACAGTCAAATAAGTTGTCGGTTTTAAGTCTTGTCGGTTCACTTTTATTTCTTGCCCCTCCTATATGAAAAACCTAGGTACGCAACTGGTCCCCAGGGATTGCCTCTGTGGGTGTCAGCTACCCAATCTAACATTTTGGTTCCTATATTTTGTTAACCCATCATCTTATAGAAGGGGTCTGTGCATGCTGGCAGGTGCTTTATACTTTTGTAAGGAATAGCGGAGTAAGGCTACTAAATTGAATAATATAAAATGTTGTCTGTAAATCAGGCATTACCTATAATACATGTACATATATATAGGGTGAATCAAAACAATTGTGCACAGATTGAAATGGCCCTATGACCTTGATGTGTGCATTGAACCATAGCTGTGTAAATTGCATTGGAATGGTGAAAAAAGGGTCATATTTTGCTTATTTTGATTACTTTCATTTTTTGGAAGATGAACTAGATTAAATACGCTTGATATAAACAACAACATTTGTTATGGTTCAATGCACATATCATGGTCAAAGGACCGTTTCAATCTATGCACACTTTGTTTTGACTCACCCTGTAGAACAAATAAATGTCTCAAACCTGACCTATTCAATCAGAAAACACACATTTGTCAGCTTTAATTTCAAATACTCCATCAAAATCATGTGATGGATTTCTTCTATACTTTCATTTAACTCTGTTCAGTGACGTCAGAAGGAATTCTATTGAATGCCACAGAATATTTAAGCGCAAGTGTTGGGATTTTTCTTGGATTTCAGGAGCACTTATGCCAGTGCATTGAGATCACATGCATGATAATACACTCTGACATCACTGTACAGCGATATATGTATACATAGTTTTGATGAATATTTCATCAGAGACATTCTCAGATCTGTATCTGCCAACAGCTTGAATATGTACCTTTTGTGGCAACATCAAAATGTGACAAATGTGCACACAACTGAAATACATAATAATGCATGAAGTTTTAGGCTGTGAATGATGGGACATATTTTGCATTTACAAATATAAAAGGGCAAAACAAAAAGAGGTGTTTTTTTTACTTGATAAGAATTGCAGCAGCAGCTGCAGCAACATGGAATGGCATCAACTAAAACATCTGAATATTGCACAACTAAGAGCACGATGAGCTGCAATAAATTGTCTAAAATGAACATCAAACTAATTATTAAAATGTTTCAAGGCAAAAACATATGGTTTTGTCTCAGCTTCATGAGGGCTAAATTTGCCAAATGCTAAATGTATTTTTTTGTGTTTTTGTCTTGATTTGTTTGTTTTGATTTTGTTTCAATTCTTATTTCTAGTTTTGAATTTTTAAATTCATTCATAAATGGAACATTTGAGATTTTCGCCAAATATGTCTATACAATTGACAAATCTTTATGCCCAAATTGTTCATTTCAAATCTAATTTGAGTGCAGAAAGATGGGACAAAACCTTTTTTTAGCCATAGTGCACTGAACTGAATGGATGAAAATAATGTTAGTAACAAAAATCAACTGATAATTCACCAAGAAATTCAAAACAAAATTATCACACACAGTTATCCCACACACATCAAACACACCACAGCAAATTGTGTCAGTGCTTTACCGGTAAAATTATTCCTTAGGTAAAATTATTCCTTAGGGAAAATAAAAGCGTTTTATAAAATATGGCCATTTTATTTGTGCTTTTTTTCTCAGTCCTTTCTTTATGCAGACATGCAATGCCCACGGCCTCCCTGACCCAGACCTTGTTTCATGGTGTTCAACTCCTCAGACATGCACATGTGTATCATGCACTTCATGTTCCTGCCTGCATGCATATACAGAGAATCAGTCAGACTAACAATGTAGCATTAACTCAGGGCTGACATACCTGTGGTCTTTGTCTGCTTTCTCAAAATCTTTCTGCACGGTGATTCGCTTGATGAGCGAATCAAAATCTTGTGTGGCGCTCTTCAGAATCATGATGACCTCCTGTATCATAATAAGGCAAATGAAGGAAACCAAATTGAACATAAAATAACAAATTAGTAATTGATTTTAAAAACATTTTGTTAATATCTTAATTTTGATTTCAACATAAGGAGGCAAAATATCCCAGCCGCAATCAATAGATTCAGATGCCGAGTCGTTTGCACGGGTTATTCAATAGTGTCATGAGGTAACAGGTCATGGGGGGGGGGGGGGGGGGGAGGTGGCTGAAATATTTTTCTTGGCAATTTTATGCTCAAATTTCATGAAAAAGACTGAATTCCATATAAAACCAGATTAAAAAATATCTGTAAAGTATTTCCGGATTTCATTGAAAATGTGAAATTAGTTTGGCATTTTGTATAAATTCTGGTGATTAGCAAATCATATTTTTAAACACCATGGGAAATATTTGAACTAATTGCTTTAATACATGAATTCGAAATACAAAGCCAATATATGAAAGCTCTGCACCACTGCACTCACAACATTTTGACTGTCAAATGAACCCAGCTAGCATGTTTTACAGATTAGGTTGTGGGTGTTTCTTCAGTAATGAGACCCCCCTAGGGTCAATTTATGTAAGTAGCCATAACAATTGTTTTAAATTAATTTTCTGGTTCATATTTGGCCAGAACTTCTGTTTAGTACTAGAGAGATAGCGAGCAAAATTTCAGAATCCTACCTCAATTTTGAATTTTTTTTACACACAAACCCTATGGGAAATTGTGTGTCAATGTTACAACCGTTACCTGTTACAACCGTTAGTGCGTCAAGAATATTCAAACGGCTGAATATTTAAAAGTATACCATGAATATGGTTGGGGCTTATTTCCTAGGTTGCACGACATCAATTCCTTGAAACCAAATCCATTGGGGTACTTTTTTGTCATACCAGAGTCTAGAAATTGTCGAACTAGTATCCGGTCGTAACGGTTTTAACATTGACGCACGGTTACAACCGTTATCAACAAAATGTCATGAAACTCTAAAAACTGACAACATTTCAAAATCCTTTTACAATATTCAGGTAGCATCAATGTGATGTATTGCATAAATCAAGGAAAGACCACTTGACAATTAATTATGTGCTTCAGGAGGTCATTTTTGATCATTGACGCACACATTTGTGTGAAAATGTGTGCGTCAATGATCAAAAATGACCTCCTGAAGCACATAAATAATTGTCAAGTGGCCTTTCCTTGATTTATGCAATACATCACATTGATGCTACCTGAATATTGTAAAAGGATTTTGAAATGTTGTCAGTTTTTAGAGTTTCATGACATTTTGTTGATAACGGTTGTAACCGTGCGTCAATGTTAAAACCGTTACGACCGGCTACTAGTTCGACAATTTCTAGACTCTGGTATGACAAAAAAGTACCCCAATGGATTTGGTTTCAAGGAATTGATGTCGTGCAACCTAGGAAATAAGCCCCAACCATATTCATGGTATACTTTTAAATATTCAGCCGTTTGAATATTCTTGACGCACTAACGGTTGTAACAGGTAACGGTTGTAACATTGACACACAATTTCCCATAGGGTTTGTGTGTAAAAAAAATTCAAAATTGAGGTAGGATTCTGAAATTTTGCTCGCTATCTCTCTAGTACTAAACAGAAGTTCTGGCCAAATATGAACCAGAAAATTAATTTAATACAATTTTTATGGCCACTTACATAAATTGACCCTAGGGGGGTCTCATTACTGAAGAAACACCCTTATAATACCCACCCATCCCTAGATAGAAGCCTTGAAGTCTTCAATATTTACACATTTCCCTTAAGAGGGAGCTCAATGTGAAGACTGAAAAGAAATACAGTTCGTTAAAAAAAACGTGCACTGATCAGCCCATGAACATAAACCTCCCACAGTGCAGCTTGACAATCGATGCACTGTAGTTTGAATTGGACCAATCATGTGGTTTTGTGTTGTTGTTGGGCACAAATGCAAATTTGCCATATTCATCCACAAATGGGGGAACATTTATACTGAGTTTTTCCCCAGTCCCTCGATTTGGTCCATCATTTTATTAAAGATAGCAGCCATATCGAGGGATGTGGGGAGCCAGTCTACCCGTGTTTTTGTCAGATGTTACTAACAATAACTTGATCCTCTATTTTCAGTTTTTGGCTCAGCATTCCAACCCAAAACCATAAAATCAAGTCAAGCCCCACCCTCATCTTATCCCAACCAACAGTACATACCTAGACGGAGGACTATACAAAGGCCAATATCATACTCGGGTATGAACTTTCAGAATGGACCCTAATTTATCTTATTCTTGTGACTGACTAACGTTCAGATAAAATATAAGTATTTTCCGAAGTTTTATGCTCAAAAACATACACATTTCTCATTGTTACTGTTTATGACACCCATACTACCCTTTTCCAGTGTTTTGGCCGCACATATTATCCACCTTTTGGATACAAATTCTTCCCTATCCCTGGGGATGTATAATACCTTGCATTCCACAATACTCTCATCTACTTCGCATGTCTCGTATATCTCGTCTACCGCCCTCTGGAGGTTGTCAAACAGAAACGCCCAATAGCGAGCCCGCAGGTCGATCTTCTTGCTGACCGATTTCTTGTTTCCCTCGGTACTGGAGCTCCTTTTCTCGTCTGCTGATTTGGCAAACCGAGTTTTGGCCGCAAGTTGAGACTTGGTTTTTCGTCTGACGACTCTCTTGTCTGCTACAGCAAAAGGTGCAAAATGTATATTTTAGCATGGGTTAGAAATTGCTTACATCTTGCTTGTATTTTAATTTTCACATAAAATGTACTTTATTTGAATTTTCATATAAAATGTACTTTATCTCCCCCAGACATGCATCAATTTCACAGTAACGCTATGATAATCATATGAAACACTTGATGTCTTTAAAGACTTGAATGCATTCATCGGACCTACAGTACACTCTCACAAATTTCAAAGCACCAGTTTGCCTACTGTAGCTCTGCTCCCGAGCCTGACATTTGATGACTGTACCATACTCAAATATATTTATTTCTCGCACCATCTGGCACCACACAAGTCTGAGAAATATGATGCAACCCTCCTCCTATTACAGCTATAGTTTAAAAGTCAGCTAAATATAGGGAAATTCTACGATTGCATATAGAAACAGTGAATTATACGTCATCCTAGTTGTGAATGTGAACGGTTTTGGGTTGGAAGCAGTTCTCTGTGTTCAGGCTTTGGTAGTCATAAAGAGAAATTCTGTGGTAGGACTTGTATAGAACAATATAGGAAAGTTGCTTCAAAAACTTCTAGAACTTTAATTAACCCTAACCCACCCGGTGGATTTTCCAACAAAAAAAATTTCAAGCGAAAAAAGCACACACAACAAGAGGTGCCACGCCCCGGGGTTTGAACCCACGACCTCTCGGTTGGCGGGCGGACACTCTACCAACTGCGCCACGGGGGAAGCTGTGCTGGGCGAGTGTATTCGCCCAGCTATATAGCTTACAGCCATTATTTCAGACAAAAACCTCAGCGCCAGGTGGAACCAGGATGCTGGGAAATGGGATTTCATGGGATCTGGGGCTGTAAGGGTTAATCAGGGTAAATTTAGAGAAAAAAAGTGAAAATTAAAAAGAAGAAAAAAAATCGTTCATTAATCAGGGTAAAATTAGAGAAAAAAAGTGAAAATTAAAAAGAAGAAAAAAAATCGTTCAATAACCCTAACCCACCCGGTGGATTTTCCAACAACAAAATTTTCAAGCGAAAAAAAGCACACACAACAAGAGGTGCCACGCCCCGGGGTTTGAACCCACGACCTCTCGGTTGGCGGGCGGACACTCTACCAACTGCGCCACGGGGGAAGCTGTGCTGGGCGAGTGTATTCGCCCAGCTATATAGCTTACAGCCATTATTTCAGACAAAAACCTCAGCGCCAGGTGGAACCAGGATGCTGGGAAATGGGATTTCATGGGATCTGGGGCTGTAAGGGTTAATAAAAGAATAAATAAAGAACTAGACTGTACCCTTTGGTCACTGGACTAAAAGTGGCCTATTATATTTAACCCTAACCAATTCTGGGAGTTTGTAGCAATCAAATTAATAAACAACAGGGGAAACACGCAAATGATGACACACAAAATGGTGTGTGCCACCCCCTGGTATCAAACCTGGGCTGCCGCGGCCAGAGTCCAGGTGATAGTGCATCACACTACGGGGGTTCTGCTCCCAAAAATAACTTTCGGGAGCCTATATGTACGGTTGTGCGATTGCACAATGAAAATGGGGAATGGGGGTCCACCAGCGCATTGCTTCTGTTGGATTTAGCATGGTTAGGGTTAATGAGAGCATGTGCGGTCCAGTGGAACAACACGGGACTCATGTTCATGAAGTTGGGAGTTCTAGTCCCGCCGCGGCCAACTTGTTTGCATCCATGGGCAAGATAGTCTCAATTGCCTCGTAGACCCAAGCAAGATTGGGTACATGTAGCTGTTAAAAAGAGCGATATTTCAAATCTAATTGCTGATATGGTTGTGTGCCTAGCCAGCCTAGATGAAGATAAATGATTGTGCGATTTCCTAATGGCAGCGTAATAATTATGGCAATCACACCTGGAGTGTTCTTTAGGATGGATAAGTGCGCGACGGTGCGTTAAAAATAGACATTATAATTATTATTATAAAAGTAGCCTAAAAATGACTACCCTTTTAACATTTTATGTAGAGGCCTGCTAACAGGTTACAGTTGACCAAATTCATTATATGGAGCATATACCAACAAATACGTGCATTACTTGAGGTAGAAATTATGCTGACAGTTGCATTTGGGCACTTGTCACTAAATTAAAAAAGGACCCTTTAGGATGTCCTTTTATTTATCAATTATAGTATTATTCCCAATCCCCATCAGTTTCACATTTGCAATAATCTCTCAAGTGGATTATCATACCAAGCAAAAGTCTAACAGATCGTATTTTGCCCCTCCCCTCATGGTAATACCAAATATAGTTCTCCCAGTCCCCATCTAGGCAACCGCATTTACGTGATAAAAACTGGCAACACCCTCTAAATTTCTCTATGGAGAAAAACGTAAACGACGAGCGAAGGCATCGTGATTAAGCCAGGGGCGGTGGCGGGACCAACTGATGGGGATTGGGAATAATACTATAATTGATAAATAAAAGGACATCCTAAAGGGTCCTTTTTTAATTTATTACATTATAATTATTCCCAATCCCCATCAGTTTCACATTTGCAATCGATTGACACGGCGAATGGCGGTGAAGGCCAATCATCGGATGCAGTAAACTGATAGGGATTGGGAAACAAGTGTATACAAACACGAGGGGTCAAAAAACGATAGGAAACCATAATAATAAAACCACCTTGATATAAATAACTAACCGTATTAACCTAGTATACAGGTTAATTAAGCTTACTTAAAACGTAAATAGTGTAGTAAACCTTATAGGATAAGTTAAAGATATCATCTTAAAATACGAACCTGTCTCAAAGACGTCATAAGTGATGTCATAAAAACGGGGATGTGTCGCAAAAACGGGTGTATCGTCTAGTTGGTAGTGTGTCTAGTTGGTATTGCTTTCCCCGTCCAAGACAGCCGAAGCATACCTGCCTCAATCAGTTCTGAGATGGATATCCTTCAGATATGAAGAGGTAAATGTCGTATCGGATTTCCATGATACTGTATTGGGGATTTCGTTAATAGAAATCCCTTTAGCGAGTGTCCAAGTCGCGTAGTATGCTCTAACAGTCACACTGTGGCCCTGTGGTATGCTGTCGTTATTCGTGGCTTTCGCTAATCGAATCGCGTCAACCAACCAACCTGATCACGTAGTAGACCTTGCGACAGCTTTATATGGCTTTTTACTAGAGATAAACAGACGTGTTTCCTCGCCTCTAAAATGCTACTGGTTTTATCTAGATACCATATAAGTGATCCCTACTGTTCTGCCTTTATAGATAAGGTAAGAACAAGGGTGTCGCGGAGTAGTCGTTTCTCTCGTTTTTAGCTAAAAATCCTGGGCGAAAATAGAGTGTAACTCCCGTCGCCTTGCTGAAAATCGTAAACTTCCCTACGCTAGTTGTTGCGAGTTCTAGGCAGGACGAAGCACGTTTTGCCCAGCTAAACGGAGCCTGTCTCCCAATCCAAGCCTGTGTTCGCACAGTAGATTGGTGCAAAGTCCATTAAGCCTTATATGGTATACGTAAACATAATTACAGGGTGTTTCAAACACATCGTGCAACATCTCTCTATCTTTAAAAAGAATTGGGTTACCCAAGTTTACATAAATCAAAGAAACGTATAACATCCCTATGCATAAGAAAAGAGGCTCCGAGCAACACTTTCCTGATGCAACGGTTATAAGAAAAAGAGAAAAGAACGTCATATAGCGATCAATCTTATTGGCGCCACTTGTAAAGGCTCCAATGGTAGGCCTATATGAGGGCCATATGATACGAGTTTAAGGGACGAGAAGAAAAATAAAACTCCATGCCCTCAATTAGGAATAAAAGTTGACCGTGGCTGCTTGTAGGCCAAGGTCGAATATTGATCTCGGGAAGTTCGTGGTCTCCCCATTTACCGTACCTGGATCAACCTTCCATACGGTACATCATCTGATGTGATGTCTGGCGACTGTGGACAATAGAACCACCATCCCGGCATCCTGTATGAAAAGGACTGGGCCCAGTCTGTATGAAAACAGATAAATATCCATAGACATTGGATGAATGTAGACCAGGATCCAAACTTGACCTCACAGAGTCAGCGATTTCCCCATACATATGTTGAACTAGGATCGCAAGAGCCCGGCCACGAGGTCCCGAAAGATAGGTTTCGAGAGAGAGAGAGAGAGAGACCAATCGTAGATGCACGCAAAAAATACCCCTCTTGGTAAATAGTCTGCGAGAATATAAACATGTAATTGCCATGCCCAATGTCTGGGTCTTTGTTTTTAATGACATCTGTTAAACAGATAAAAAACAAACAAACTTGTAAACCGAAAAGGTGATATAGTCGATAAAAACGACGGTACCACGCGAATTTATACAAGTTATTTTCGAGGGCGTCAGAGACCCACTTGTCCCAACAAGGGGGTGAAAACCCTACTCTGAATTCACCCCTCCACGTTTTCTCAGAGTAGAAAATCGTTGAACATTCCTGGAAAAAATTGAATAAATAAAAAGATGCGATTTATTCCGTAAAAATAAAATAAAAAACCTCCAGAGTCCGAGCCCGGATTCGTCAAACTCACACAGAGGATCGTCATGAAATTCCCATTTCATTTCCGTTCAAGGCATGAACAATGAACTACTGTAAAAGCAACAAAGGTTTCAAAGTCTCTATCCGAACACAATATCGGACAACAGAGGGTGTCGGACTTAAATGAACACGGAAAGGAATATATATAGAAAATGGCATAAAATGAAAATATAATACCAACGTGTGATGATCCATAATGTGGGCGTAAAACCAAAAAAGGAAAAACGGTTCGCATCACTCCCCCAGGAGTGTTGAACTGCATCAAAGAAGAAGAAGAAGAAGAAGAGATCATGAAATGAACTCAGAAGATCCAATGTAGTGAAGAATAAAAACCCCAAAACTCGTGATAAATCCTGTCCTCTAGCCTCGAAAAACTCGTGAATAGATCAGGCTAGTGAGACGGTTCAGACCCGCTATCGGAGGTCAAGAAATGAAGTCAGAAGTCCATTTCGCACCGTAATCAGGATAAATATATACAAGTGTCCACCTTCCATAATGTGGTCATGAAACCAAAAAAGGAGATATGGTTCGCATTACTCCACCAGGAGTGTTGAACTGCATCAAAGAAGAAGAAGAAGAGATCATGAAATGAACTCAGAAGATCCAATGTAGTGAAAAGTGATATATATATATAACAGACAACAAAGATTTCCAACCAGGAAAAAAGACCGTCCTATATAGGCCGTCTCGCAGAATAGTGTATAGATGATTCTTCTCGTAGCGCTTCCGTGTCAGACGATAAGAAAAAACTTCCAATTGAAAAAACTCGATAAAGGCGCGGCCTGGCTCCAAGGCCCACGTTGAAAGAGATAAATATTCAAACTAGGAAAGTCAGTCTATACTTGTCAGATTGACATCAGAGTCAGCTGAAAAAGTAAGTTAGGTCGATGTGTATATTCTTATAAAAAATATATACGGCTCCCGGTATACCCAGGCCGGCGGACTCCCATCCAAGTACTACCGGGCCCGACGTCGCTCAACTTCGGTAATTGGATGAGAAAACCGATCTATCCGACGTGATATGGCCGTAGACAGGCACGCGGCATACAAAGTTATATATGTAAATAACTAGAGTCCTGGAAATCACTTGGCTCCCCATGTTTCCGTTGTTTTCAAGGACAAATGACGGAAAGAAAAAAGAGATGAAAATCCATCTCGTTTGTGCGATCTCTGATCGAAAGGAGAGACCTTCATCCTTTGAGAAAAGACGAATGTCTATCGTCGTCCCCTGAAGTACACGACCTGACATGTCCATGGCGAGTCGTGCTGAAGCGTACGATCTCTGTACTTCCTCCGAAGGTTTTTCCAAAAGAGAAGGCTGGAGATCCAAAGCAAGGGCGTTAATCACCGACATCTGGAAGATACTGAGTCTTCTGATAACAGAAAGTTCCTCCTGTTCGGCCGATAGTACCTCCTCCCATTCCTTCGAGAAGTTATTGACTGAAGAAGATTTCGGCTTCATATAGTCCATGACTCCTTTATCGATGGAAGAGATACCGAAACACTCGGTTTCATCCGTTGGGCAGACTCTGAATGCCGCAATGGCTTCCCTTCTATCAATTCTGGCTTCCTTATCCAGAGTCAGTTTGTCCTTGTTCCTAACCTTCGACATTTCCGTGAAAATTTCGTTGGGAAGAGAAAGAGTAGGAGTCGAAGTCGTCGCTGCCGGCTCACTAAGGCTATCGAAGAAAAAAGATCCGCCGGAATACTCCTCTGGAACATCAGGGGGCGCCAGTCCCATAGCACTGGCTGCATAGCTGTTGATAGGATCAACTCTGTTTCGTTGGAAGATATTCTTAGTTTTGTTTGACTGCCAAGCCAACCCAAAAGGAGAAGGTTCATCCTCAGAAATTTCCTTCCTTATCAGGACATTGGCCGGGAAAATACCAGAGTTGTCAGGATCATTGTCTGAGTTATGTTCACCTGAACCCTATGACAGGTCATCATCATCATCATCATAATTCCCATAATCATCATCGTCTTCCTCTTCGATGATATCCTCCTCCTCGTCTACGCTGACTAAGTCCGTGACTGTAGTAGTAGTAGTAGTAGAAGGGACAGTAGTAGCGACTACCTGGGATGATTGAGTACTGTTAGTACTAGTACGGGCAGCCGTGGGTTGTGTGACATTGTGATTCGCCCGTGGCTGTGTAAGAGTTGGTTGGGAATTTCCCTCAGTATTAACTCTAGCTTGAAAAGCTTTAAACTGCTGCCATTGATAGAATGAGTTATAATCCTCAAGCGATCCCATGGTCGGTCGTTCAATGACCCTTGGAGTGGTAGCTATTTGCTGACCATAATTAGGGTGAATTGTCTGGCGGTAAGAGCCAGGATAATAGTCAAAGTCTCCCCCGTGTGAATTCCTTTGTCTCCTGTATGCATCGCTTAACTCTCCTTGAGAACCCCTGTATGCATCTCTTTGACTTGCACTGTTATCCTCTAAAGAGGGATTAAGGTAAGCGAGACCACTCGATCTATAATCCTCTCGATAGTCAGTGCGTGACGAGTTTGCTTTCAGATAGCGATTATTGTCACTGGATCGTGACATAACGGGTTCTAAAGAACCTTTGTCACTAATACCCTGATTGATATCCGATATTTCCGGGGGGGAAATATTTGCGCGATAATCAGGGGCGCGACTCTGGGCAATACGGACCGGATCTGTGGTAAGAGGGTCAATATTTACCGTACGAGAAGCGTCTTTGGGGGAGGAGACTAGGTTACTACTATAAAATAGCGTACCCTGGTCCCCCCGGTGAGATCCCCTACTCTGTAGCTGTGCACCAAAACCCCCCCGTAAAGAGGGGTGATGTGCGACAACTGACTCTAGAGCAACAATAGGAGCAGTATAATAACCTCGCGAGGAAATTACACCGCCCGGTGGAGCCAGGATGTGATCTGGGTGCGTGTTTGATGGTATAGATTCACATGCCTGAGTGGAAAGAGGAACCACCTGACCGTTTACAGGCGCTCCCCTTTCCGTGCTCCCCTCATCAGTAACAGTCTCACCAGTATTTCCGGGGGGGAAACACAACAACCTCTATTATAAGCACGGTCACCATCATGGGAGGTTGTTTTTCTGTTACTGAACGTCATAACGGCAGGGAGAACACCCCCTCGTGAGGAGTTTCCTGATACTACCGAAATGGGATTATTCTCCCCCTGTTCGCTCGTTTGATTGGAACAGGGAGAGGGGATCTGCACACCATCAGAACTGGTATGACTAGGAACCGTCAGAGGAGCTGTAAAGCTTCCCTGACTGTTCACGACCCCTGCACCGTCACCTTTACGTGGGAGGTGGATCCCCTCGGGTGATCGATCAGCTTTATTAAACAGAATAGCCGACCGTTCACCTGCGATCAGCTCAGAATCGCGAGTATAATTTGGGTAAATCTAATGCTGTCCAGAAACAGATTTACAACAGACCTAACGCACAGTGGTCAAAACAAAAAGTGGCCTCCCCCTGTTCGACAGTTTTAGTCTCTTAGGAACAGGGGGTTAAAAATTTGGTGTGACTAGGAACTGCCAGCGAAGTTTATTTCTTTTGTAAAAACTACCCTGGCTGTTCTTGACACCAAAGCACCGTCACCTCTGCGAGGGAGGTGGCACCCCTCGGGTGATCGAACGGCCTAATAAAGAATATAGACGGGCGTACACCAGCGACCAGAGTGGCGAATACAATACATGTAGGGTCTATTATATAACAGATAAACTCTAGAAATGTGTAAAGGTATGGCTAGGGAGGGAAAGGAAAAACGGAAAACTAGGAGGTTTAGAAAACAGATCTACCTCTGGTCTATGTCTAGTTAAAGCCTTTGGAGGGGAAAAGACAATGGCTGCCGTACTGCACAAATACATCCCAAAAAGCGGCCGGTAAATCGGCGTCTAGCTTGCAAAAGTTATTACTGGAACAACGGTGGTGTATATATCGGGATGAATGAAGGTTCCCCTCTGGTAGGGGTAGTATACACGGTAGTACTTCATAGTAGAATGAATGTAAACAAAGGGAATCAGACTGAAGAGGATTTACTTTATAAATACTATAGTATACAACCTGACTAAGTTAGTTTTGGGTCTGATCTTAGGTATAGACTTGGGAGGGGAAATGACAATTTTAGCTGCTCAATCTCCTCCCAGAATGAGTTCGGTTTATCCGAGTCCAGCTACATCTATTTTAATCTTGAACATCTACGATGTACATAACAAGATGACGTCGGCAATACCTCATGATTAAACACAAAGGGAAACAGGTTGTAGATAATGAATACAATGAGTCATAAAGAATCAAATAAATCAGTATAATAACCATAATACGTAATGATAAATATTCGTCCGTCGACCCTCGGCGTGAAATTAATCAGTATAAAAATCATAATACGTAATGAGAAGAAATGTCCGTCGTTTCTCGGCGTGAAATAAACTATTTAATTAAATCAAGTCGGGAACCGACATGCGGGGTACTCTAAACAGTAGCATGAGCATAGGACAATCGGGGTCACATAGGTCATCAAGAATCAATTTTTAATCAGTATAACAACAAAATAACAATATTTATAATCTGTTTTATACCCGTCGTATATGTCTATAATATCTATAAAACAACAATAAGACGTAATGAAAAAATGTCCGTCGTTCCTCGGCGTGAATTAAACTATCTATTTTATCAAGTCGGGAAACAACTCACATGTGGGATACTTGAAACAGTTGCATGCATTCATAAGGACAAATCGGAGTCACATAGGTCATATAAATATATATATAAACATTATAATATATAATACAATAACAAAATATAACCGGCCTCCGAAGCAATAGAAGAGAATTCGACAGTCCCGATCAATGGGTAACGAATTCGACGACACTAACTTGCCGCCATTTTGAATGACAATTTGGAACGAACTCGTTGTAGCAAAAATAAAAAAAGGGGCTGTAAATCTCGTATTCTGAAAATACGAAATTTACCAAAACATCTCAGATGAATTACGATCTATATGCTAAACAATATGCTTGACATTATTGATAACTGAGCCTTACTTAAGGGCTCAAATACTTGGTCAATCTTACCCACTCGGCGAAAAAACGTCTATCTGGGTTGACACAAGAAAATTTAGAGGGTGTTGCCAGTTTTTATCACGTAAATGCGGTTGCCTAGATGGGGACTGGGAGAACTATATTTGGTATTACCATGAGGGGAGGGGCAAAATACGATCTGTTAGACTTTTGCTTGGTATGATAATCCACTTGAGAGATTATTGCAAATGTGAAACTGATGGGGATTGGGAATAATTATAATGTAATAAATATATATGTTTGATGTACCTTGTCTGTGGCGACCACCATCGCTATCATCCGAGTCGTCTAACGGTACACTCCATGTGATAAGATTACGAGCATTTCGGCCTTCTTCCTTCACAATATGGCGGACTTTATCGTCGCTATTGGTCTACAGGAAAAGGAAGAGAATTACATCAATTAGTTATAATTTTGCCTAATTGTGAGGCATTGGCGCATTCTCAATTTGCCTGGCATCATGTGATTTACCTGCAAACCAGCCAGATGTCTTCACAGTATAATACTCCCACAATAAGTCTGCAATTTTGTCTCGTGTTATCCTCTTATTATTGCTAAGGCGACTTGTACACGGTTTGAATGAGAGTGATTCTTATTTTTATGTTACTATATATAATCAAAGCATCACTATATCAACCAAAGTACGTCTGGTCAAAGCACTCGTTTTCCCTATTTCCTCCTATGGCTGTGAATCTTGGACACTGACAACTGCAACAAAATCAATGCATTTGAAATGTGGTGTTGGCGCAGGATGCTAAGGATCACCTGGGTCGTGAAGAGAACCAATGCAAGTGTGCTTCAGGAGGTTTGTGTGAAGACAAGGCTACTTGGACTGATGAACTCCCAAATACTCTATACTTGGGTCATATTGCCAGACGCCAAGGAAACTGTTTAGAGAAGGTGATCATGCAGGGCAAGATTGAGGGTGCACGCAGACCAGGCCGGCCGAAATCAAGATGGTTTGACAGAATAATAAAAATTCCATTGAAATGGAATGGGGGCGATCCAAGAGAAAGAAGTATGTTTTGTAACCATTTTCTGAAGCATCTGTAGCATACCAAAATACCAGGGAAATGGTGTATGTATTTTCCATAATTCAAACAAAAAACAAATCAAAACACTGCAGTCTAAAAATAGTACAGGAAACCAATAAAGTAGATTTGTGTGCATGGAGGGATGGGGTGGATACCGTCTGAAGAACAATCTAGGTATATGACATTGTACTTGGTCTAAAACGTTGGTCTGGGAATTGCTATACTAATTAAAAATGGCATTCCGCGATCATGGTTATCTATATTGACATTTCATTAAATCAACCCAGGAATTATTAATTTATATATATAACCCGAAACTCAAACATCCACAACTAACCACTTATTAGACAACCCCACAACAATTGGGAGATTTCTCCTTGGAGTCAAACAAGATAAGCTATTATGTCTCTCCGTTGGGAGTCTAATAAACATCTCTCTGATTGAATCACGTCTATGCATCAACTAAACACATATAGCTTTGACTCCATCACAGACTGCAGGACTGTTAAAATAAACTGCATAGGTACATGTAATTTACAAAGACTACAAACATGGCGGCCCCCACTTATGTCTAGAAAGACCTAAATGTGTAAGTTTTTGCAATCACATGCTAATAGGTAAGCTTCGGGATTTCCCGTGATTTTTTAAGGTGAAAACCGTGGGCAGTTTTTGTGAAAAGCGTGATTTACCGTGATTAATGAGATTCCAAGTAAAAACCGCGAAAATCGCGAAATTCGCG
The DNA here is from genome assembly GCA_035610835.1 of Ophiura sarsii. NCBI lineage: Eukaryota > Metazoa > Echinodermata > Ophiuroidea > Amphilepidida > Ophiuridae > Ophiura > Ophiura sarsii. The sequence continues at coordinate 55,563,087 of CM069452.1, forward strand.
CGAAATTCCGTGATTTACGAAGCGGTCGAATTTTTAAGCATTTAATAAGCTTAATAAAATATAAAAAGGCAACTAGAAAAAAGCGATAAAATACAACTTTAGTGAAGTTCGAAAAAGCCACTGTAACCACTGACCAATTCCCTAGCTTTCCTTTCTTGCCTTGGTTGGTGGCCCGTCTGTCAAGCTTCCAAAATAATCGATCGCTTCGCTTGAATATTTTATTATCGTCGCCTTTGTTTACATTAGATCGTTAAATTTGTTTTCTTTGAAAGGCCCCGATTTTCAATGGGATTTTCCAAACGCACGTGGCCAGGAGAGTAATTGTTAACATACGCATGCGCACCATATTATAATCAAATAAACAATGAATATTCATAAACAATTACGTATTTCATAATCAATAAATATACTGATGATGATGACATTTATAATAAAAGAATTAAAATTGGAATACAATAAAATAATATTAAAACACTTTTAAATAATAAAAAATAAATATGTTTAAAAAAAACCTTAGTTTGTATAAATACTGAAGAGTGTAAATAAACTTCCCTTTTATAATAAAATAATGAATTACATACTTTCATATTATTAATAAATGATACTGATGACGATGACACTGGTAAAGAATTACAAAATAAAATTGGAATAAAATAATATTTACACATTTTAGAAAATAATAAATTTTAAATTACATACTTTCATATTACATACTTTCATAATAATAAATGATACTGATCACGATGACATTTATAATAAATACAATAAAATTTACACATTTTACATTCTTAGAAAATAATATAATTACATACTTTCATATTACATACTTTCATCTTAATATTAATAAATGATATGATGATGACATTTATAATAAAAGAATTACAAATTAAAATTGGAATACAATAACATAATATTTACACATTTTACATTCTTAGAAAATAATAGATTACATACTTTCATATTAATATTAATAAATGATACTGATCACGATGACATTTATAATAATACAATAAAATAATATTTACACATTTTACATTCTTAGAAAATTATAAATTACATACTTTCATATTAATATTAATAAATGATACTGATCACGATGACATTTATAATAATACAATAAAATAATATTTACACATTTTACATTCTTAGAAAATTATAAATTATAAATACATACTTTCATATTACATGTAATTATTTAGACCAAGAGATTTTTTTAAACGTTGAGTTGATGCGCAGTTTCGTTACAAAACAAACCGTGAAAGTATTAATATAACTTAATTTTCATGCTAAATGCGTCATAAATTGTTTTACACAGTGTTTAAACTAGTATCAATGCTGTTGTTGTTCAACATTTTGGAAAACATATTCAACAAAACAAGATTTTATTATTTTCTCACACTATCTTGTCTTTGTTTAGATTTTCCCAACGCACGTGGAAAGGATTGTAATTTTTAACATACGCACGCGCATCCCCTGATGTCATCAGTAATTATAACATTTTTATTATTAATTTCTGGTCATTTACAGTCATTATTGTTTTCATATATTAATAACTTTCTATATAATTATTATCTCCTTCCAAGTTTATTGCTTGCTGTGTAACTGTTTGATTTCCCCCATTTTTAATACAACAGTGTCCGTTTTAACAAACAAACAAACAATACCATCTCGTGAATATTAAACCCTGATAATTAGGTTAATCTGGTGACGTAATGTTTTTTCCTGACATCGTGAAATTAAACACGCCTTCGAGTCATGTACATGTACATGCCCATTAACAATGTATACGAAGGCGCATTCGTACATGTACTTCATGAATAATGCATGAGGTGCTAATGCTGATGAATATTCAGCGCACGTGGGGAAAAGTCGAATTGACAACAACACGCAGCCATTGAAAGCCGTTGTTCGATGACAAAACGAAACGAGTGAGTCATCATGCTCTTCATTTTCTGTGTCTTTAGAAAAGGGTCTTGAATCAATAATCACCCATTGAACGCGCTGGATTAACTTTTGTATCGACTAACAAACTTTCTGAAGAGGTGGCGGATGTAAACAATCTCTAAGCTTCTTTTGAAGATGGGTTTGAAGTAGGCCTACCTTACTCTTTAGAAGAATACGGTCTTGTTTATCTCATTCAAATAAATTCGATATTATAAATCATCTGTCAATTGAACTTCAATCAGTCGTTTCAAGTAGGCCTAGAGATGAATGCACTGTCATGACTGTACACAATTGTGCGTCGATATCGTCTTGAAAGGAAATATTTCAATAGAAATTCAGAAAATGTTCTTTTGTTATTCAACAAGACCGTACTGTAAATCGGCATGTCGGACAATTACCGCAACTGAAATAGGAATTCCGCGATTTCGCGGTACAATTTACAGCAATTCCGCGATTTCACGGTACATTTTACAAAATCCGTGATTTAGCATGAAAAGCGTGATTCATGCCGTGAATTCCGCGATCACGGGAAATCCCGAAGCTTACTAATAGGGTGGCTTCGCCCAAAAAAACTCTAGTTGGGCAACCTACTTCTATCATTTATCGATTGGCTACTGACGGGAATGGTACTGTATGTCATCACTAAAGTCACGAGCTGTCAGTCATGACAGAAACATACCAACCATCCATAATCAAAGCAAACACTTGACTTTGTTGTACTTGATCTGCATGTTTCTGAGATGCATGTATAACTTATATGAATTGTTGATTAAGAATCAGTTGCTTTGATTATAGTCATAAATGTATCAATTTGGAAGGAAGCGTGTTTCTAAATCCAGTATGTGATATTTTTATGTTAAACATCGAATCTTCACCATTTTTCTTTGAATCTTTGAATGGACATGATGTGAATGCTCAATTGAAGCACGGATGCAGCATGTGTATCACACCTGCAGAGCCCTGTTTCACTAAGGTCAACTTAAGATTAATCTTAAGTTTGTAAGAAGAGTTCAGGATTTAAGAAGAAAATTCATGATTTAAGAAGAATTTTCAGGATTTAAAAAGAATTTTCAGGATTTCAGAAGATCTTAACAGTTTTATGAAATAGGTCCCTGTTCCAACTCTTTTAGGCGGTAAGAATACAACTGTGATACATGAGCAGGAATCCTGCAAGCTTTATTATGTAAGCAATGGGGACAATCTACCATAATTTAAACTAATCAGACCACTACTGTATAAACAGACGTCACACAAAGTTTGCTTGCAACTTACAAACTCTTAATAAGTATACCTTCAGATTTCGATTTGCAACAGTATATCACAAATGATAGAATTATTAGTAAGTAATTAAACAAACAATTACATTTCAGAACAGCCTCTTGGGTACTGTGTAGACCATTCACTAGTGGGCATATGGGTTGCTCTATACAAGACCCAATGAAAATATATTGTGGTAGGATCAACTGTATAGAAAGGAACTCAATTAACCTACATAAGAACAGCTACAACATATGACACAAACACAAGCACCCTTACCTCTACCACTTCAGCATCTTTAACAATCACTTCGCTACCATTGCCATCCCCAGATCTATCCATCTTACAGTAAATGTCAACTTTCAAATGTTGCTACGCCACACTCGTTACTTTAGTACGTATGTAAATATAACCGGTATACCAAGCAATACAAGATTACAATGTTATGATTGCTATGATGATATGATGATCCCTATCACAGACACTGAAACTCAATCACCAGCTCATAATTAGCTTGTGCTGTTTTTCAAAACTGCCTGTCTTTAAAAAGCCAAAGGTCAAAGTACATCTCAAACTTATTACTGTCAAAGTGGGTGTTATTTTGCAGTCCAATATTTTCACATTGAATCTGGCAAGAGGCACGTAAAAGAAGTGCATGTACTGAGAATTTGAAGGGGAAATGTTATCCTTGAAGGGAAGAATTTAAAGTTAGGTTCCCCAGAAATGTGCTTACACATTTATAATTTTGCGAGTTGATAAATTTGCAATACGCAATGTCTCTTCACAAAATAAGTAAAAATTAAACCCTTGTAAATAAAAAAGATGCATCATCTTTACAGTAGACATTAGACATGTTTGAGTGACATCATCACTGTCTAGTGTTTATGCATTGCAAATAGTGTAATACAGCATAAATCCTGGATTCATAGTGCTATACTATTTACAAATGTTTTGCTCAGGGGGAGGGGGGCAGGGAATCATTGTTTCATTGTTGGGAGGGTACCACTACCACCCACAGTAGGGTAACTACTTAATTGGGATTGTATATCTCTACTTTTCAATGATATTTATTTTTGGGGGTGAAAATTGGGAGATCTTTATGTGATAAACGGTTTATCACATAAAGATCTCCCAATTTTCAAAAACCCATTCGGATGATACTCATGTACTATGTGTAACACAGGGGTCAAGTTCAAACATCAAATTTGCGCTCATTAGAAAAGTATGTAAATATTAATAATAATTAATGCCTAATCAGCATTTTCTGTGGTGGATTTACATATCGATGTGAATGCTCACTTTCAGCTGGTAAACCCGGACTATTCTTGTGTTGACCTAGAGGTCACATTCAAATATCTTATGGCATATACGTGGGTCATTCAATAAGTTCTACCTCCTACCTCATAACTTTGTTATTATATAAGCCTGTCTCATGAAATAGTCCACAATTGTAGCTTTGACACTCGGCTACAGATTCATAGTAAATTGGTCTTAGCACTGGCTGTACTTTTATAGAGATGCAGTAAAAACCAAATGTCCATTTAGGGTGACGGAAACGGATGAAAAACAGCCCAATATCTCCAAAGTGCAGTTTCATTTTGCCAATTCTAAGAGACAAAACGTACCTATCGATCAATCATAATTTTTCTTAAAGTTCTAATTGTCAGATATCTCTCTAACATACTATAAACAAATAAACAATAAAGGTGACTGATTTCTTAGGGAAATACATATGCCCTCTGATGAGCTAGAACCAGATCAGGACACCCATTAAGTTTACCCCTCCCCTAGAGAACGCTGCATAAGTCATATTTGATTTTCATAAGTAAGAGGTCTTCAATATACAGGACTAAAACGAGGGGTTACAAGTATATCAAAGAGATTATGTTCTACCATTGACTACCTAATTGACTATTCTGAAGGTTGCACATAAGGAAAACTCATAAAGTGACTATCATGTTGAAGATTGAAAGTATGAGGCATAATTTGTAGCAACGAAAATTTGACTGATTAACAGTATTCCAGTATGCCAAAGGTATAGCAATACATTTAAGATATCATTCATTGTTTCCATTTTTTATAGTATTTAAATCGTGCTCTTATATCTAACCATACGATACAGAAGAAAAAACAGAAAAAAAGGCATTTATTTTAAATCTTATTTTCCGTTTCTGTCGTCCAAAATCTCTCTCTGGCTTTGACCGCATCATAACAAAGTGCAGCAGATGTCAATTATAATTTACCATGAATTTGTAGACGAGTTTCAAAGCTACAATTGTGGAATATTTCATAAGACTGGCTTATATTAATAGCAAAGTTATGAGGTAGGAAGCTACAGGGGGTAAAGGGTATTTTTTCCTGGTGAACATCAGTTCGACCCGGTGGCGTAGGCCATGTTTTTCATGTAACTTTTTTATTTGCCGTCGAGTAAGAAAATGACATGCAGGGGGGTAGCTTATGCTACTGCATTATGTGTAGGGTGAAAATTGAAGATTTTGGGTCATTTCTGGTCATTTCAAACCAATTAAAACAAGTTCAGGTAAGTTAAGGGAAGGTAAGAGACTAGAGTCAAAACTGAATAAAACTGAATTTGGCTTTAATAAAATGTGAATGAGGACCGATGACAGTAATTTGCGAAATTTAAAAAGCTGTGAAATGTTCATGCTTTATAGTTCAATTTACAATTAGTATTTATACCAACATTTCATACTCAAATTACCTTTGACGTGGCCCCTGTAAAATGTTTTTTTTGCATGAATTTGGGTTGTCTTTCTTCTTGATTCAATTATGCATAGGGCTGTCATCGACATGGACGATGTCGACATTATGTCGATAAAAGACTCGATATCGGCTATTATCCCGACATGTCGATATCAACTTTGGGATGTCGATATAATTGACATTAAACCATCCGTAATGTTTGACATTGTTTCAAAATGATTTTGTAATAAAAGAATGTAGAAAATCTGCGAATTATGATCGTGGCGTATTATACTTAAGGATTTTTAACTTGTGTACATTGAATTAGTGAAATTTTCGATCTGCGGTAATATTCTATACTATCGCGGACATTATTTGCGGGGACAATCGTCTTGGTATTTGGATCATAATATGTCGACATCATGTCGATATCGAGATTCTAGAATAGCAACATGTCGACATGAAAAAAGATCTCGATAACAGCACTAATTATGCAGGTTTTTGCTGCTTCATTATCATACGTAGACAGTGGCGTAGCTAAGAAACAAATCCTTAAAAAAACCTTAAAACGCCCTTTGTGCCCCGCCCCCAAGCCCTATTGTGCCCCCGCCCCATTCTCCGGATGTAGTGTGTATAGGCATTATGACAAGAATCCAAAAATAATCCAAAAATAAGAAATAGTAAGGGCTGCCCTCATAAAATTCAGTGAGGGCAGCCCTTACTGAATTTTAAAAAAAAGTCCAGACGAGAAACACGTTACTTTTGTTACTTGGCCTAATATATGATAGTTACTAAAGCGCTGAACATACTCCTTAACGCTCGAGCGTTGAGCGCTAGCCAACGCTAAACTGTCACAAATATGCCGCTCAGCTGTGATCAACGCTGAACGCTAGCGTTAGTCACAATCGACCAAACACTTTCATAAACATGCATAATGTCAGTCCATCAGCAAAGATAGTTTTATTAATATTGGCCTATCATTTAGGCTTACACCAAGGATGTACTGTACTTTATGAATGGGAGCTTAAGAAAATGTATGTGACTGACGTCAAAAGTCAGGCAAAGTGTTCCACCCGCTGATTGGTCCATGAATCATGATGGACAGCGTCAACGAAACGAAGTTGACTTGATTTCTACTTCAGCGTTCACCCCAGCGTTTACCTCTTTCCCCTAAAGCGTAGACTGATCAAATTATTTGAAAACGTTTTTCTGATCAAGTGTTGATGAGCGGTTTGTTTCCCATGTGTGAAAGCGCAAGCGTTGGAGCATTCATAGAGTATGTTCAGCACTTTCAACTTAAATACTATACACTATATAGCCGGATTTATGTACTATATAGCCGGATTTATAATTGAACAAACACATTGAATGAAGCAGCGTTTTACGTACATTGCATGAAGCGTGCACACCATGAGCGAGAACATTTTGGGGAGCGATCATCTTTGATGTGCATGGTGTTCTTTCAATTTGTAATCACAATAGATAGTTGATACTATAAATGATACATCATACAGTCTTTTGTACGTCTGACACTACTATACTATAGTCAAATTAATAATTGAACGAAACAACAGACATGCACGCAGCACAAAGATGATCGCGCCCGAAATTATCAGGATTAGGCCCCTTGCAATTAAATGTGAGTTTACTGTTGCGTTTTTGAAAAGCAGGACGAGGTGACTATTTAATATTAATATTGTAATATTTTGGGGTAAAGTCACCTGATTTAATATTGTCGGTGTTGTTAACTATTATCCAAGGTACGAATACAATTCAAATGCTGTTAATTATGTCCTACCACCACCTACTACCTTGGCTTTGCATTTTGTTTCTTTTATAAAGGAGTCTACTCATATTTGCATCCCTATTTTGAATATTAATGAGATATTCGATCGATGTTTGTAAATTTTTTTCGTTACGCTAGCTCTGAGAATTTTAAAGATGGCAATCATAAACAAACCTAAAATATTACCCAGAATGCACTAGGAAACTCCAAAGAAGTTCGGCGGTTTTGATGTGACGTCATGCGCTGAAGCAATTGCGCAGTAATCAATTGCCGTGCCTACGAATATGCTTCAAATGCACACATTTCAATACAAAGCGACAGTTGCAAGTTTCGTGCAGAGTTTTTTACTTCCCAGAAATGTTTTCCCAACCCGGAAGTATTGCAATGCAGCTCATCGGCTAATTTTATCGTCAGAAAAGTGTTAAAAAGCTTATGAAAAGCTGTAAACAATGAAATAATTAAATATTTTTAAAATATTACATATATCACGCGGGTGACTTTTGGACGCGCGCGGGCAACAGTAAACTCACATTTAATTGCGAGGGGCCTTATGGCTGTGCGCGCCTCACGTAATGTACGCAATATGCTGCTTCAATGTGTTCGTTCAATTATAAATTTGACTACATAGTATAGTATAATCAAAACAAAGAATTGTCGATCACAGCGTCTCAGATTCCTCAGCATCACATGCACCTGGTGCGTACTTGACAGCTGCTGCATAACCGCAGCATTCGCGTAGAGCAAGGGCGCAGTGAACCGGAAGATGTGACGAACTTGTAAACATGTTGGTAATTGACCAATCGCGACTCTAGTCAACAAGATCCTGCGCAGCGTGATTGGACAATTATAAAGGTCATGTTTATTCATGTTGTACTGGGCATCCCATGCACAGCGCGAGCGTTGTTTTAGAATGCAGTGCATCGCAAGACCGCGTTCATACTCGGATCATGACGCTGTGATCGAAAATTCTTTGTTTTGATTATAATAGTGTACTAGTACTAGTTTAGTTAGGCCTAGTGACAGATTTGAGATATGCTTTTTTATTTTTTTATTTTTTTTATCTTTTAAATTAGGACTTTTAATAGTTTTATCTGGGACTTTTTAGCCTTTTTATTTTAGGGCTAGGCCCTACCTTGGATTTTCCATAAGACTTCCCACGTGTGCTTGAGGTTCCACCGTCTCTATCGTTTCTACTGTCCCCACGATCACGGTCAGACATTTTCTTGGGTCGTCCAGTGCTGCTGTAAAGGTGTTTAGATTTGTCAGTGGCAGAATCTCCATTTGATTTTGACAGTCGCTGCTGCTGCTGCTGGTGATGTTGTTTGGTTCCCGAATTTGAGCGCCGCTTGCTTCGCGAATCACTCATCGTACGGGATCCCTCACATTAGCCAATATAAAAGACCTAAAATGCAACCAGAATCTACCACAAACAACCCCAAATCAACTACGTTTCTGTAATTTGAGTGTCCTAACAAAATTACACCCTTTTGATCATCCTCCACGGCGACGATCACATCACTGCTATTCATAGAGGCCCGATGTAAACAGTGTAAAATTATGACAGATCGACAATCAAACAAGCTTTATGATTGGTTGTCTACACAAGTCCTCAATGAATTTTCCCCTCACAAATATCCAATCAAATTAGAGGTACTTTCACTTTTGCACCACTAATTGATCCAGCATCCAGGCGCTCTTTTTATCTGATTTCTATAGCAACTCTCTGATTGACTAAAACATATTAAAAATATACATTTCCATCATTAAATCAGGAAGTTATGAGGGATAAAATGGGACATAAGCATTTTAAGTATGGCAATAAATATATTTTAGACCAAAATATTAATTTTATATCGATCATTTATATTCATCGATTCCAATCCCCATAACATTTTAGATGAGGGCGCTATAAGCTATGAGATTTCTACCAGATGACGATGGTCACGCGAAACCTAAATGTTGAATTCGTATTAGAAATTGGAATAACACATAATCGCAAATGTTAATTTTATCATTTTGAAAAATTCATCATAGGTTAGAAGATTTTTTTTCCTATCCAAAACCGATGGAGTTGGATTGTAAATGCTGTTTTTAAAGTTATTTTCATCGTTAACCGGGCGATGACTGTTAAAAATATTTCGCGTGGCCATCGTCGTCTGATTTCTACCTGGAATTCAATTCCCATTGATTACAATATTCAATGTGAAAAATGGATTTTGATCAGGGGCGGGGGGGGGTCCTAAAATGTCATTTATCGTCGACATTTATGATCGCCCCCCCCCCCCCCCCCCCCCCCAAACGAAAGCGATTACTCAGATCAGGGAGGTGTAATAGGAATAACATCTCTCTGCTCAGATGTTGATTACTTTACTAGTTAAATACATAAATTCTTAACCACTAACCCTACCCTCAAGGCTCAACCGTCACTCCCTCAACCATCTCACCTGTAGTGCCAGGAAAATAGCTGAAGTTCATTCTTTCCAATGCAATAGTGTTTTTTTAATTACTCAATACGCGTTATTGTAATCGTACTCTGGGCAGCTAAAGTCAGTATCAATTTGTCAACTACAGAATGAACTACTTATATTGTATTAGCCGGGAATATCCTCAAATAAGTCTTACATACGGAATAAAGCACACGGCAGCTGTCATTACAATGCAAATCAACTGCAAAGCAATTTGTGCTTTATTCTGTATGTAAGACCTATTTGAGGATATACGATACATTGAAGTATAGGTATCCTACCTTATATTTCATCGGATATAGTGGATGTCCGTGTTTTGGTTTAGCCCCCGGTTTAGCCGCCATCACGAATACAATATTATTTTCAAATGTCACATGTGAAGTGATGTATTTGTAGGTCATGCAACCCGCACGCATCGATTGATGGTAGAAAAGTTGTGCGTGACCAAGTTCGGAGGACAGACATTTGCAAGTCAATGGAGGATCATTGATTTATCTTTTGACACCACTCGTCATTATGGTTCGAGTTAAGCTTGAAAAGAACTGAAGGCTTTAATAATCGTGAAGAAAAGCTGTTAAGAGCACCTGACGAATTTTATAGTTGTTAAACTTTACCTCTTTATTTATAAGTAAGCTGTTTTAAAAAAGATCAATATAGTTTCACGATGATGTTTTTTTTTATCAAAAACGCTCTGTCGAATCATGAGAGTAATTACTTTCATGGTCGAATATTCATAGCGCTATATTTCATTGAACATGTAGGTGTCCTACGCAATGGAAGTGGCAACATCATGACTATATGATGCACGCTAGATACTCGGGCCTTCTTTCACGCTCCTGCATGTCCTGGGCCAGATTTGCGGAATGAGCCCGGAGTGAGAAAGCGCACTTTATATTTATCTATGCTGCTGTTTCGCGTTAATATGCTCGTAGGCTATCCAAGAATGGGTTAAGCCCGGGGTTAAGCCTTGATAGGCTAATATCCCGTCCACCAACCCCTATAGATTTCTTTAATTTAACAATATTCGCGTATATCCATTGCAATTGCGTGGTGTCAAAATTCTTACCGTAAATCTGGTCCAGAAACATGAAAAAGGGCCAGCATTGCAGGTATGTAAGTACCTATATTTACACGGTCTACGCAGAAAAATGCGCTGCGCAATTGTTGTATAAAGGTAAAGTGCGCTGCGCACTTTTAACAATTATCCAAAGTGCGCAGATAATAATATGCGTCCTTTCTAGAATTAGTAAAAGTGCGCTGCGCATTTTGTCGAATTATTAAAAGTGCGCAGATATCTAGTCATAGCTATAAATAAGTCGGTAGGTGGTTGGGTCATGAGATACGATTAAAGTGAAACTTATGATAAAAATGACTGATAAAATTACTGATAAAAAACCCGTAAACACTCAGCTAGCTATAATTGTCTCAGTAAAATAGGGGCGCCGGGGTCGGCCCGTGTGACTGACATAAAGGGACTTCGGGTATAGGCCTAGTTAATTACTATAATATTTAATGTACTATAGGCCCGACTATAGCTCTTTGTTTTTACTATTAGTACTGAGTTTCTTCCCCATGATATTAATCCAGTTTCTTACACTTTAATACATTCTCCTTTTTGGCCGTTTGCTTTCCCCTATCTTTCCCAATGTTGAGTTTCAAGTTACTCCGGATAAGTTCCGAAAGGAATCGTGACTTTACTGCGACATAGCTAAGATGAGTAAAATCATATCTCCGTAAATTCCCACAGCAACAATATTGTCAATGGTTGCACTCTAAAAAGTGTGTTTAGAAAGTGATAGCAAAGATGTGTTTAGAAAATGTTTAGCGTATTGACTGTTAAACTAGTGTGTAGAAATTGAACACCAATTTTTAGTGATTTGACACATGACGTTTAGCGTCTGAATATGTTTACAAAGTGATAGCAAGAATGTGTTTAGAAAAGTGTTTTTACTCGCTAAACACAGTTTTTAGAGTGTAGATTTATATAGGCCTAGTAATGTTTGGTGATTTTGAAATAAAATCGGGTGAACAGTTTGGGGTCCGCGGTCACGAGAAGAGAGTTCATTAAAGAATAATTAATCGGGACTTTTAAGAAGAATTTATAAGTTTTATGAATATTTTATAGCCATCAGTTCCGTATCCGAACAAACTTGAGCGGTTCCGAATTCCGACGCGTTTAAACCGGCCCAGGTGACAGGAACTTCGGGTATTAATGTACCGTAAAAAGACCTTTTCAACTCATAAGTACTGAGGTTATCGTCATCATTGGCAAATCATAAAATGTAGCCTCCTAATAGGCTTACATATTATCACAACCGATGCAGCATCGCTCACAAAATCCTGTTTATAAATATTATTATAAACGACTGGAAATCAAGACTATGTGCGCAATTTAACGAATTCTATTAAGTGCGCTGCGCACTTTGATAAATTCTTTAAAGTGCGCATATTATAAAAATCACACTTTGAAATCATGAAAACACCCCAAAACATACCGTTGAGACAAGTTTTAACTTAAAGGTAGTTGTTCTGATTGCTGGCCCGATTTTCAACTTGATGTTTTAGTGTTTTATATGAAAGGTCATCCTTAAATTTGCCACATTCCAAAGTTTGAGTTGCATAACTCCAATGGTTCTTTATAGTTTAGAATCACAAGGTCACAATTATGTTGTCATGAATATAATATCTCGCATTCATATAACTGATATGAAATTATGAAGGCGGATAAAAACTATTATAGAAAATCAGAGGCATGCGTCGTTCTTAAAAAGAACAAAAACTTGGTAGCAATTATAAGACTAGTGAACATTGTCACTGTGGCTGATAGCCCCGCCTGAGAGAATGTTCTGGAGAGGGAAAGGTGCGTTGTTCCGCAAATGAAAACACGCGAAGATAGCTAAGATAAAACTATGAATAACATACTGGTTGGTAAAACGAAGGCGCACGTGCCTCCGAAAATACATCTGGAACGTAGTGCGTTATAAAAAAGTTGTTATAACTATAAAAGAATGTGGAAACCGAGACTGGAATTGTCAACTGAGAACTCCTATACATTAACTTTTGTAATAGATTCGTTTCGATCGGCGCAGATAAGTCGAATTGGAGCATGCAGATAGCTATTATCATTGGCAAATAATATTCGTAATTTTGCCTCCGATAGTACTACATGCACATCCGATGCTCTGCTCAGAATCCTGTTTATAAATATTATAAACGACTGGAAGTAGAGACTATGTGCGCAGTTTAACGAATTCTATTAAGTGCGCTGCGCACTTTGATAAATTCTTGTAAGTGCGCATATTATAAAAAAACACTTTGAAATCATAAAAACACCCAAAACATATCGTAGACAAGTTAGACTATACACAGACAACTTTAAATGGGTCATCGGTACTCACGTAAGTGAGTATCCATCTAGTTACACCCTTGGAAAATACAGTTATAGGTCAAATGACACACATATCGCCATCTACATCATGTGGATTGGATCCAATACCAACTTGGCTTCTGAAACAATGTCTACTCCTCCAGAACTCATTCCCATCATCACTAGAATCATCAACTCTTCGTTGGAAGCAGGCCATTTCCCTGATGCACTGAAACATGCTCACATCACACCGCTCATCAAGAAACCTAAACTGGATCGTGAAATTCTAAAAAACTACAGTCCTGTTGCTAATCTTAAGTTTCTTGCCAAGACTGTTGAGCGTGCATGTACCACCCAAATTCAAGGTTATTTATCAGAGAACAACCTATACGGAAAAATGCAGAGTGCCTATAGGTGTAACCATAGCACAGAAACAGCGCTTCTTTGTGTCTATAATAACCTACTTCTCGCTGCTGACAAGGGTCATGAAGTCATTCTCATTCTATTGGACTACTCGGCTGCCTTTGACACCATAAATCACCAAATACTGTTAGAGCGTTTCTCAAATAAATATGGATTCACAGGTTCTGCACTTTCATGGATTAAATCATATTTCACCAACCGTTCACAATCTGTCATTATAAATGGTCGCGAGTCATCGGTTCATGTTCCAAAAGAGGGTGTTCCTCAGGGGTCAATACTTGGCCCTTTAGGCTTCACAATGTACTCATCTCCATTAGAAGATATCATCGATTCACATGGCATCTCCAAAATGACTTATGCTGATGACACTCAGATATATATTGTATTAAAAAAGGATGATGACAGAGTAGGTGCAATCTCGCGACTGGAAGCTTGTGTAACAGATATCAAAACCTGGTCCACAGCTAATGACCTTAAATTAAATGATGACAAGACTGAAGTTCTTCATATTTCATCCCGTTTTAGGAACGATTCTACGATTTCATCAGTAAAAATCAATGATTCTCATATTGAGCCAGCTTCCAATGCCCGCAACCTTGGCATTATCCTTCAAAACGATCTTATGATGGATGTTCATGTCAACAACATTTGTCGTGCGGCTTCTCATGCTCTTTAAAAGATAGGTCAAATCCGGCGTTATCTCGATCAGCCAACAACTGAGAGGCTTATTCATGCTTTTGTGACTTGCCGACTTGATAACTGCAATAGTTTACTATATGCCCTCCCTGATACGCAAATCTCAAAACTTCAACGGATTCAAAACTCAGCTGCTCGACTTGTTACTCTGTCTAAGATTCGTTGTCACATTTCTCCCGTCCTTCGTGACTTACATTGGCTACCGATCAGATCCCGCATTATTTACAAGATCCTTCTAATAACATTTAAATGTACTCGTACTTTAGCTCCTATATATCTACAAGATCTTATTCAACAATACGAGCCCACTCGCAATCTTCGTTCTGGCTCAAAATATCTTCTTGCGCATGTTTCTTCACACTTCATATGGTCGCCGTTCTTTTTAAGATGCTTCTGCTGAACTTTGGAACAATTTACCATATCATGTTAAATCCGCCAAAACTCTTGAACAGTTCAAATCATTGCTAAAAACTTACCTATTTAATGTTAATGTTTAATTTCTTTTTGTTTCGTCTTTTGTTACTCATGTTACTGTGTGTTTTTGTTTTTGTTTTGTTTTTGTTTGTGATAGCGCATAGGGACTTAATTGTGTTATGCGCTCAATAAGTATGGTTTTATTATTATTATTATTATTATTATATATATAATAGGTCAAAATAACCTATTATATATATGTGTGTCCGTGACTGACAGCGATCTTGACCTAGCTATAAATTCAAGTGAGTCAAGTATCGATCTTGACCCAGTAATTTTTACACAAAATTGAGTCAAATGACCCATTACATTCTCGGGATTGCAATGACCCATCACAAGAGAGTCAATGTACTTGTGATCTGAGTCACATTGACCCATTTAGGTGGTTAAAATAAGAAAGACTCACGTAAATGTGTCTTGTGACCCACTTGTGACCTAGAAAAGTTTTCTGTGTACAATGTACATGTTGAATTATATTACTCTCATGTTCAACACACGGCCTTCTTATTCTGACATTGTGAATGTCAACGAAACAAATGACATGATATTTAGAGCATGGACTTATCCATGTTTAGAGTGATGAGGCCTGAAGTAGGCCGCCCTTATTAGAGCTCAATATTGAACTTATTATATATACATGATTAAATGATGAATGATCATGATTTACACAAATCTATCATTAACATCATGGGGATATAGCTTCTCCGGTTTTATACAGCCTTATTTGACTTGGTGTGATGTCATGATGGAAATATGACATCCGAGGGAATGAACTATGTCTCGGTATAATGTCCAAGGTATAATGTCCAAGTCCCAGGGATAGGCCTATGGTAAAATATGTCGGTTCGGGTCCGTGTATAGGGGAGGATGGGGCAACTGGTCCGGTTAAGCATTTCATGATATAAAAGATTAAATGTAATAAATATAAGAGGACCTGACGTTTCGATTCTAACAGAATCTTTACCTTCGATAAAGATTCTGTTAGAATAAACGTCAGGTCCTCTTATATTTATTACATTTACTTACACAGGCTATTTTTGTGGATAAGCAGTTTGCATTCAGCTTTTATATTATAAAAGATTAAAGCTCGTTTAAGTATTTATGCAATTGCTATGAAAATATCACCATGTAATTGTTTACATACCGTATAACATAATCAATGTTAAAATACATAAAGAAAAGGCCAATTACACTAACTGAAAACTTTACTTGGCACGGACCAGTTACCCCATCATTGGGGCAACTGGTCCTAAAAGGTTTTAACATTATAATGGCCCCCAAACCATAGCAAATATTCTAAATATTATGTGGGGGACGTTAAAAACATCATACTGGACCATTTTAGTGTTAGAAATGCCAATTTTTGCGCGCTTTGCGAGTATTAATTTCAATATACCAATTTCTAGGTTTTAACATTACTATGCAATGACCCTAACCACACCAAAAATTCTAAATATTATGTGGGGACGTTATTATCATACGGGACCATTAGTGCTAGAAATGCAATTGTTTGCGCTTTGCGCGCGTATTAGTTCAATATTTGTTCAATATTTCATTATTTAAGCTTAACAAGATGGCTTCAGGACAGTTTTTTATTACCATTTTAGTTCATTAACTCAAAATTTTGCGCGCTCCGCGCACATGTTTTCTAGAGGTTTTAATATTATAATGGCTCTCAAACCACACCAAATATTCTATGTCATGTGGGGGAACGTTAAAAACGTCATACTGGACCATTTAGTGTTAGAAATGCCAATTTTTGCGCGCTTTGCGAGTATTAATTTCAATATACCAATTTCTAGGTTTTAACATTACTATGCAATGACCCTCAAACCACACCAAAAATTCTAAATATTATGTGGGGACGTTATTATCATACTGGACCATTAGTGTTAGAAATGCAATTTGCGCGTATATAAGGTTCAACGTTTCAATATTTAAGATCAACAAAATGGCTTCAGATTTATTTTGCCCCCCCCCCCCCCATCAAAACACAGTACTGGCTACGCCATTGCATATTATTTAACGTGTAAAAACGAAACGATACATGTCTCATGAAATCCATGTTTTATACAGTTTTCGATGTTAACGTGTAAACGTAAATAGTGCAGTAATACTAACGGTGTAAAAGCAAGCGAAGTTTTCGACTGCACATTTTTTAGATAAAACAGTATGACCCTACTAAATGGTTACAGGGTTGTGATGTTCAGATAACCCATACATTTGTCTATAAGATATACCCCTATCTTTACTTCATATAATCATCATTTATATTTAGTAGGCCTACTTATAAACTATCTTGATAATTAGCAAGCTTTTCATGTTACAGGGGAAGTATAGTCAATCTGACAAATTATTATAATGACCCAATGGTTAATAATAATATACCCAAAAAGCATTGAATAAAATGCATCAATCATGGTATTTCGTAATTGCAAATAACTTTGAGTTTTGGTTGGTGATATGAATAAGCTATTATTTATTTTATAGTAGCCAATTATCTATGAGTTTCTTTCTATTTACAATTTAGGCCAAATTATTACAGTAGGCCTAGTCGTTGCAAAGTATTGTCCTTGATTTATTGATTGACGCATGGATATCGTATCGTTATTAGATCGATATTGATATCCATTATTAATTGCATTGACGAGCATGAAATACAATAGGCATATTTAAATGCGTACTTTGAAGAATTCTTAAAAGTGCGCAGCGCACTTTGATGAATTTATTAAATTGCGCAGATCCAATATCTGCGCACTTTAAAGAAATATCAAAAGTGCGCTGCGCACTTTAGTAAAATCTAATACTTTGCGCTGCGCACTTTTCTGCGTCCTTTTGCAAATTCAACACCCTCACATAGCTCAGCATTGCTTACCAGAGGTTGTCAGATTGACATCACGTGGCCGCTATCGTCTGCTCAGAGATGATTTGAAAGCCGCGATTTCTACATTTTTGCAAAATTGACATTACTATGATGTAGCGGGATTGGATTTTGTGTAGTAAAATAAATGTATTCATCATATTTTAGGATATTACCTTTACCTTACCTGATCGGCCTTCCCTATCTGGAGCAATTTAGTAGCAATTGATAGCAATTGGGGTAGCCGTATTGCTATTGCCTAATTGGTTTGGGCGTGCGTAGAACGGCGCAAAAGGGACAAAGCGTCATTACGATACCACATGTGAGAAGATAGCCAGGAAATCTATTGTTGGACGTGACGGTTTCTGCTAGAATTGCGTCGTTTTTGAAATTTGATGACCATAATTGGATTATAATACAGGATATTTTTCCGTGGATGTTTTAGGAGTGTTAATTAAATTGAAGAAAGAGCGACAGTACAGAATTGACTGAAGACTAGAGGAGCATTATTGTAGGGTGTTTAATTAACGCTCCGTGTGTAAAATTTCTTTCAATTTCTTTCACTTTCTTTCAATTTCACTTTCAATTTCACTTTCACTTTCCAATTTTTCTTTCATTCTTTGGCTCAATTAAAATTTCATTCTTTCAATTTCTTTATTTGGTGGTGCAACTTCGTTTAATACTTTTATCTGGTTAATTTTTATCTGTCACGTTTATTTTCACAATTCACTATCTTGAATACTTGAATAAATTGTTGTTAAGTGCTGTTAGTGTTATGGTTGCGAAATAAAGAGTCTATGGAAATTACAACCTGAGTGTACCGATACTTGTTGTCTATCTTTGAAACGCAGGTTCTGTCCCTGCAAACAAATCCACATGGTCTTTCATGCAAATAAAATTCCCAGGCCTTTCTAATTTAAACCCTGCCCACACATAGAACAAATTAGTGGTGTCAGATACTGCAACAGCATTCTGCGCGCTTCGTGGTAGGCTTTCGGCGCCGCCGGCTCGGTCCCGCCACACTCACAAATATGATCATGAGGTATCATTTCTATCTTCAGTGGACAGAATTAACAAATAATTGACATCCCACAAATATGATCATGAGGTAGCCTATCATTGCTATCTTCAGTGGACCCCTCACAAATATGATAATGAGGTATCATTGCTAACTTCAGTAGACAGCATTAACAAATAAGTGATATCCCTCACAAATATGCATGATAATGAGGTATCATATTGCTATCTTCAGTGGAGAGCATTAACAAATAAGTGATATCCCTCACAAATATAATAATGAGGTATCATTGTTGTCTTCAGTAGACAGCATTAACAAATAGGTGACATCCCTCACAATATGATCATGAGGTATCATTGCTATCTTCAGTGGACAGCATTAACAAAAAATAAATGACACCCCTCACAAATATGGTAATGAGGTATCATTGCTATCTTCAGTAGACAGCATTAACAAATAAGTGGTATTCCTCACAAATATAATAATGAGGTATCATTACTGTCTTCAGTAGACAGCATTAACAAATAAGTGATATCCCTCACAAATATGATAATGAGGTATCATTGCTATCTTCAGTTGGACAGCCAAATAAGTGATACTCCTCACAAATATAATGAGGTATCATTGCTATCTTCAGTAGACAGCATTAACAAAAATAAGTGACACCCCTCACAAATATGGTAATGAGGTATCATTGCTATCTTCATTAGACAGCATTAACCAATAAGTGATATCCCTCACAAATAAGATCATGAGGTATCATTACTGTCTTCAGTAGACAGCATTAACAAATAAGTGATATCCCTCACAAATATGATAATGAGGTATCATTGCTATCTTCAGTAGACATTAACAAATAACTGACATCCCTCACAAATATGATAATGAGGTATCATTGCTATCTTTAGTAGACAGCATTAACAAATAAGTGATATCCCTCACAAATAAGATCATGAGGTATCATTGCTATCTTCAGTGGACAGCATTAACAAAAATAAGTGACACCCCTCACAAATATGGTAATGAAGTATCATTGTTATCTTCAGTGGACAGCATTAACAAATAAGTGATATCCCTTACAAAATAATGAGGTATCATTGCTATCTTCAGTAGACAGCATTAACAAATAACTGACATCCCTCACAAATATGATAATGAGGTATCATTGCTATCTTCAGTAGACAGCATTAACAAGTGACACCCCTCACAAATATGGTAATGCGGTAT
Source organism: Ophiura sarsii (assembly GCA_035610835.1). Lineage (NCBI taxonomy): Eukaryota > Metazoa > Echinodermata > Ophiuroidea > Amphilepidida > Ophiuridae > Ophiura > Ophiura sarsii. The sequence continues at coordinate 55,583,304 of CM069452.1, forward strand.
CATTGCTATCTTCAGTAGACAGCATTAACAAATAAGTGATATCCCTCACAAATATGATCATGAGGTATCATTGCTATCTTCAGTAGACAGCATTAACAAAAATGAGTGACACCCCTCACAAATATGGTAATGCGGTATCATTGCTATCTTCAAGTAGACAGCATTAACAAATAAGTGTTATCCCTCACAAATATGATCATGAGGTATCATTGCTATCTTCAGTAGACAGCATTAACCAATAAGTGATATCCCTAACAAATAAGATCATGAGGTATCATTGCTATCTTCAGTAGACAGCATTAACAAGTGACACCCCTCACAAATATGGTAATGAGGTATCATTGCTATCTTCAGTGGACAGCATTAACAAATAAGTGATATCCCTATACAAACATGATAATGAGGTATCATTGCTATCTTCAGTGGACAGCATTAACAATTAAGTGACATCCCTCACAAATATGATCATGAGGTATCATTGCTATCTTCAATGGACAGCATTAACCAATAAGTGATATCCCTAACAAACATGATAATGAGTTATTATAATTGCTGTCTTCAATAGACAGAATTACCAAAAAAGTGACAACCCTCACAAATATGATAATGAGGTATTATAATTGCTGTATTCAGTAGACAGAATTACCAAATAAGTGACAACCCTCACCGTATAATGATCATTAGGTAACTATCTTCAGTGAACAGCATTAACAAACAAGTGATATCCCTCAGATATGTTAATGAGGTAATCATTGCTGTCTTCAGTGGACAGAATTACAATTGAATCACAATTGGAAATAAAATCGTGTAATAAAAGAAAGATTTTTTCTTTAGAAAATGAGGAACGAGATCGTTGGAACCAGTGTTGCTGGTGTGTTTTGTTAATTCTTTTACTATACCTGGGTCTTGTCAGAATAAAATCCCGTGGCTGCCAGTGTCTGGCCAGTGTCTGAGCCAGTGCCAGGGATGACTTTGCGCCCTCAACAGACTCACACGCAAACTTAGTTTGACGACAGACGAAGGAAAGACAACAATTGGGGTTTTATTAAACCAGAGAGCTGTTATTACTAAGGCCAAAAAACCAAAACATGTTTCTCGTCCAGGTTTTTCAAAAAAAGGAGGATGAGGGGCTTTTTATTTTTTATTTTTTATTTTTCAAAATGGCCGCCGTTTGAGATTTCTGGCAATCTATAGTGAAAAGACAATTGAAAAAGAGACAATTGTTAGACAAACAAGAACTTAACATATTTACAGGGATGTACTTTCGCGACATCCTGCGAGAATCCAAATGGATTCTCGCAGAGGAATTTTGCGAGAAATTCTCGCAAATGCATTCTCACAGAATATTTTTGCGAGAATCCTTTTACTGAATTTAAATTCCGCATTTTAAACATTTATTGTACTATTGTTAAGAACAATCATCATTTTAATTTCAACTTGAACAGTTTAGAGTCAAATACCAGTCATCTAAGGTCCTGTTTTGAACTTAGAAAAAAGAAAGAAAAAAAGTTTAAAAAATAAATAAAAAAAGAATATTATTATTATTATTTTTTTGTGAATAAAAAATAAAAGATAAAAGGAGGCGGCCCCAAAAAAGGAAGCGTGCGGGGACGAGAAACATATGGGTTTTTTATTTGGCCTAATTACACCTCATCTACCTTTAAACTACGATGACAAATTAGAAATCGGAATTAAAAAGGCTTCAAAATTAATATGGAATACAATTTTGTCTAGAATTTTACATTCAGTATAATAATATGATTATATCAAAGTTGTTGGTTACCGGTCAAATTAAAAATGAATGTGATCTTTTCCATGGGACGCCCTCTATCCTTGATTTTTGTTGTTGTCTGAGCATGCTCAGTTGGATAACACGGCCCTATTTTGCCAATTACAAACAAAAGCATTTTGACATTGCAAATAAAATATAAACGCGTTTTGTATACAAACAATAATATTATTGCTCAAGGTTGTTCAATAATTTGACCCTGTTTAACTTTTTAACCTCTCCTTCGGCCACATTCGACAAGACCATTCGGAACGTTCGATTTGTAGTTTTGGGGAAGAAAGTCTTCTTCAAGGGAACACAATTTATATTCAATAGTCTAATTACTGTTCAGCGATTTATTAACATGCTCAAAATGTTAGATGTCATTTTTTATAATTATTATTTTATAAATATTTTCCTCTTTTAAACATTTCAGTAGCAATTTCATTGAAATCTAATAATTCTGAATCAACTCCAATACCTAAATCAATTATAATTGGACTGATCCATTTTCGGCAAAATATTTACATCAGCAATTCAAGATGGCCGTACCTGAGGGAGGAGTTGTCAAAGAGGATGCCATAAATGCTCTCAGTCGCGAGGCTGAAGAACTTAAAATCAAGCTTGCCGAGGAACGACAGAAGTCAAATGATGTTGAACGTAAGACTGGAACATTTTGTCGAAATTTACTCGATGTATTACCATAAAACAATGCTTATGATTTGGGATAGGGTAATCCGGCGTATATCATATGCAATTCTTTATAATCAGCGTACGGAGCCTACCTGGCCTACATTGATTTGACATATAATTAACCGTATACTTCATGAATTGGCTGTACATACCGTCATTAATCAAGTTCATGAAGTAGCCTACGGTTTATTCTGTTAAATCAAAATGAATTTAGGGTTTATCCCCTTACATGCCTTTTTTAAATACAGGATTGCCATCAATCAATCATTTTTTAAACGTTGAAGAAAAAATAATGATATATGAATGATTTCCGATCTCAATTCAAGTCGACTCGAAGACGTCGAATAAAAGTCATCTTTTGGTCTATACACTGGCGCGTTCGACATTTGATCGGAAGGTCCCAGGTTCAATTCCCGGCTGGTGCTCCGAAATGTTGCTGGAATATCTCATGAATTATATGTTTAGGGTAGTATGTGACAAAATTGGTGGCAGCGGTGGGATCGGGTGTTTCTTAACACCCGGGTGAGCCCACCCTTTGTGGAGCGTGTTTAGTAGTGTATTTACGGCACAAGGATGTGCCTTGTTTAGGGGGGAGTATTGTCACGAGATATAAGTGTGTTAGTGTCATAGACCTGACAGGGAAGTCCTCTTTTGGTCTATACACTGGCGCGTTCGACATTTGATCGGAAGGTCCAGGGTTCAATTCCCGGCTGGTGCTCTGAAATGATGCTGGTATATCTCATGAATTATATATGTTTAGGGCGGTACGTGATATTATGATCATCAGATTTCATTCAAAATTTGATAAATTGAGACAAGTCAAAATGTACCCAGTGAAACCCCATAGTCATTTGCCTCATTATATATTCATAAGCTCATTAGCCTCATTATTGCCATCACTGGGCTATAATATAGTTTTATACTTACACATTCTCTGAAAAATATCAGTGTTTTAATAATTAATTAATAAATTCACAAATACAATATCCTGTTGGATGCGCAGTACTCATGAATGCCTAAAACATTTTTTTGAGGAGGTAATTTGGATTTTCAAGAAAAACACAATTTAAGACAATTTAAATATTTTGTTTAAAAAGCAGTGTCCAAATTACGACAGAGAACCACACAGATTGTCTGTATTTCACACAAGACAGCGCATAGCCCTGGCAGTTTTTAAATTGACCGTGACAATGATTTGTATTTGTGCAGGCCACCCACCGCAATAGAATGCACATGTACATTTTTGCGAACTTCAGTCGGTTTCTCTTATTATCCATTGTGCCATGTTTTAAGCAAAATAGCCCAACATCCTATTTTGTATAAGGACCCCAATGGAAATAAGCTCCCTTCCCTATATGTTAGCTTTTTGGGCTATCCTCTGTACTCTTGGGCGCTATCTCTATCTTTCAAATTATAATTCACATTAGGCCCCGCCAACTTGATTTTTAGTTTCCCGTAACCCGCCCGCGCTTCATTTTCAAGCCCGCGTTTGAATTCATTAATGAAATTTTGGGGAAAAAATACCGTTTTTGCAATGAAAACGTCCGAATTCATGCACTTTGTGTGATGAAATTGTCTGATCGTACGTCGTGAACAAAGTAAATATATTTTATTTGCCTACCTTAGGGGGTCTTTTAACCTAAATCCTAGCGTATCCCACAGTTAGTTAAGGGTGCACACAACTATTAGAGTCACCGTCAAAGCTTCCGGCCATCGCCATCACCCAGCTAGTCCCTAAATAACGGAAAGAATGATTCATATTGACATTATTTGGCATCAAAGATGATTGAATTTAGTCTCTATTTGTTCACTGAATTGTACCCGATATATTCTGAATGAAAAGAGGATACATCTAACATTTTATTTTAAAATATTGGCGGAAGGATACACATTGAACACAACGCGCTACAAGGTGTGATTTCTTGTTCAAAATGACTATGCTGTATAAAGAGGGAAATATTGAAAAATCTGAAAGGGCAACCCGACCTGAATTTTTGACCCAAGTTAGATCTATGTGTGTTAATTACTATTCCAAAATTTTATAAACGTAGTTGCAAGGTAACTCAAGATATCGCCGTTTACCTATGGCACATTTCCCATAGAAACACACTATAGCGCGTAATAGTTGTGTGCACCCTCAACAAGACAATAGCGATAAAGTAGCCACACATATATTTTCAGAATTGATGGACTACATCTACATGCGTGTATATCCAATCTAACATGCTGTTATAAATACGACAATCTACGACATAGCGGTGTGCACGGATTCATCTAAATAAAATACAATTCGTTCGTTGTGAACCCTAAACCATTTATATTATTTATTGTTGATACTTTTTTGGGTGAACTGCGTCATTTTTGCTATAAGAAACAAATAAATAATATAATCCTAACCCGGCTAAAAACGTGACATAGTGTTTATGAAGCATGCGGTATTCCGCGTTGCAGAATTTGGTAGACTTTACGCTGTCAGCCCACACAGCCTATGTGATCTGAGTTTTTAGTGCATATTTTTCTGTGTTTTTTTGCGGCCTTTTTGGAGACTTTTTTTTCTTCTTCATGTTTCACCATAGGTGACTGTCAAAATATGCGACGGTGCGACCACAGTTTTGCTTTGTTATTCAACTGATATGAACCAATTCATATCTGGAGTAGTTTGACATTTTCAAGCAGCTTGTAAATGTAAGGCTTTATCAAAGTATCGTATTAAGTCTGTACCGTAGTGGGTATCTGTGCTATGGTCTGACTCTGCACTTACTTTGTGTAAGGTATTCATTCCATTGTCTAAACTGTTTGAGGATGTTAAAATGAAGTGAAATGTTTATTCATTTTGACCAGAATAGCCTTTCTGTAACTTACATTTACCCATTTCATTCGATGATGGTGTGCAGCGGTGTATAACAATACGTCTGACATCCACATTTTGTATAATAATGAAAGTCGTAAAAATAATGAATAATGAATAATGAAATGGGTGCCTCCCCTGTTTTGAAAAAAAAATGTTACGGGAAACTAAAGATCAAGTTGGCGGGGCCTTATAATCATCAACTCTCATTCAAGAAAGAATGCACTTAAAAGTTTTAAGGGTAACAAAGGATTAAAATCCTTCAAACAAGCCCATGCATAATAATGTATGCTGGATCCACCATAAAGGTGGGAGCGAGTCCCGAAAATGTCTAGTTCCGGGACCAAAAATCAGCTTACCGAAACTTAATATAAGAGTTTGACAAAATAATAATAAGCTTACTAACATTTTTTTTAAAAATGTTCAGCTAAATCACTCTTAATTAATGCATTTTTTTATAGTGGAGGTTCACTTGAAATAAGTTTAGTTAGTCAAATCTGTGCATTTTCTTACAAATGTGATTTTCGTCACTGATTTTCACATCCGGGTTTACGGACCGCCAGCTTGGATTTAGGTTAGAACACAATTTCGACAATAGATGGCGCCCTAATAATCAGCCCAGAGTAATTTCCAAATATTTCCAGAAAATCCCAGCCCTAATCACGCGATAACTAAATTTATATTGGAGGATTGATATTTTCCTATAAGGCAAAAAAAAAAAAAAAATTGATTGTCCTCGTCCGCCCGACCCTCTTAATCATTCCGACTTAAAAACTTTTCTTTTTTTTGTGAAACTTTTTAATTTTTTAAAAAAAATTTCAAACTTTTTTTTAAAAAAGTCATTTTTTTGCAAATATTAGTCGAAAATCAAAATTTTCATTTTTCATTTTTTTTTTCAAGTGTTGAGAAAATAAAAATACTCATCAAAATATTAAAGATTTTGTTCCCCGTTTTGGTTACCACAACAAGTACATCTCATTTTACTTTTGGTACCTGAAAAAGGGCAAGTGAGAAAAAAAATAAAATAAAAAAAAAAAAATCCCGACCGACCTACCCAACTTTTAAAAGTGACCTATGGACAATCAAACAAAAAAAAATTTTGGCCTAAGCGTAGGTCAGAATTGGTTGCCCTTAAAATTCTTTAAATGGACTTAACAAGTCGAAGATCGCATTTAAACAGACATTTGCACCAAGATGATCTCAATGGTGTATATAAATGCATGACATGCTTTTTGTACACAGCATGTCCACAAGTTCAATGTGTTTATAACCCGTGTTTGTGCACACATTTAAATGTAAAATGTAAAGTTGTAATTGCTGCTACACGATTTATTCAGAAAATAAAAGGTTCCAAGTATGTGACAGTATTCTTCTACAACCAAAACTTTAAAAATAAAGTTATGTCCCGAAATATTAGCTTTTCTGGAAAATTCCAGTCACCTTTTCAAAACATGAAACATGTTTTCGTTATTAATTAATGAGCATTGCATAGCGCTACATGGTAATCATGTTCTTTCATATTAATCATATTGTAAATAATCTAAACTAATGATTTGTCCGAGATAATTTACGCAAGCAAGATAGCCCATGATAGCTCTATAACGGTTATAATGAGCGCATGATTGATATAAGAATGTAACTGTAACTCAACTTTTTACTTCAGTTACTGTTGTTGCAGAAAAATTGGAGATCTTGCCACAGCTTAACCTCAAGCCAAGGCGCATCCTCAAAGGCCACCAAGGCAAAGTGTTGTGCCTAGACTGGGCTAGAGACCAGCGTCACATGGTAACCTCATCCCAAGATGGCAGAGTTATCATCTGGGATGCATTTACAACAAACAAAGTAAGTGGGTTTTGAACCGAGTTCTTGGGAGAACACTGAGGAATGATGTATCCATCAAGCTGTAGCTTGCTGCCATTGCTGTTGTCATGGCACCTAAAAAAGTGTACATGTGTGTGTCATAATGAAATGTGCTGAGCAGTCATGGGCAACCTGCATTACACAGGCTGAAAAAGTAGGCAATACGGAAAGCTCCTTGCAGGGAAATTTGAGCATTTGGAGGGAAATTTTGGCATTTGGAGGGAAATGTTACTCTTTCAATAACCCTAACCCTACTACGTCTCACAGTCACCTCACAGCCAGCACCACTTGGCTTGCGCGCGCACCAGTTCTATCTCCTGTAGCACTAAACTACGGGTATATATGGTCTCCGATTTTTTAGCCTGTGAAGCCCTCCCCCCGTGGCTGAGTGGTAGTATATCTCGCCTGTCACGCGGCCGACCCGGGTTCAATTCCTGGGGCCGGCAGAAAGTTCACTGCCGTGCAAGTTTGAAATTGTCAAGCTTTTAACAAGTTCACTGCCGTGCAAGTTTGAAATTGTCAAGCTTTTAACAAGTTCACTGCCGTGCAAGTTTGAAATTGTCAAGCTTTTATTAGGATTAGCTCTGTCTTCTTCAGGACCAAATTATAAGCAAAACATACTGTATTGCTTGTATCTTTTGTTTTGAAAAATGTATATATCGGTGAAATGTTTTCTAATAATTTGGTCCTGAAGAAGTCAGAGCCTATCCTGACAAAAGCTTCACAGTTTTAAATTTCAAACAACAAGACTCAATACTAATTTTATGGTCTTGAATAACTCAATTTTGTGCTGAATTCAAATGAGTGAGTATAGAGATAAAATTTGAAGGGAAATGGTTCAAATTAAAGGGGCCATTTTAAATGTTGATAATTTATCTCACATGTATCTGAAATGAGATTCCATCTATGTTTGGTAATGCTACGTTTTACCAACCAAGATATTAAAGGAAACTGCTCAAGGCCCAGATGCACACAAAGTATTGAAGTTGGGTCATTCTTAACTCCTGTAGCACTGGGTGCCAATCAACCTGTATTTCATTAAACTTTCAATCACAGTGCTAGATTTGTCATACTATTTACGCGCACAATTCATGTGTTTTGATCTCAAGTTGAATGGCCATGTCTACTATTCAACCAACACAGATGAAATATCCTGCTCACCTACCCATGTTTTTGTTTGTTTTTAGGAGCACGGTATGACCTTGCCTACAACATGGGTGATGGCATGCTCATATGCACCATCAGGCACTATTGTAGCATGTGGGTAAGTCATTTTAATAAACCTATAGTCAATCATATTATTTAGTTTAAACATTGTCCTTTTTAGTAATCTAAAACAAAACGCTGCTTGGTGCTTTTTGTCATGCTTTACAGTGAAGTAACTAACTGTCACAAGTATAATGTATAGGACCGGGAACTACTATGGTCAGAAAGTCACAAAATTGCTCCTGGTCCACAAATCCTTAAATCGAGGTTTGAGTATACCATACGCAATCAAAATCAACCATATACCATTACTAAACTATCGAGATCAGTCAATTATCTCACTGTTTTTTTCGAAAAAGAATTTAACTACCAAATAAAACCCATGTTTCTTGCTTAATTTTTAATGCAGAGGTCTAGACAACAAGTGCTCAGTGTACCCACTGACCCAAGAAGAGGATCTGTCGAGTAAGAAGCGAGCTGTGGCAATGCACACCAGTTATGTATCGTGCTGTACATTCATGAACTCTGACCAACAGGTATGTCTACTATATATAATTAAAGGCATATTATGCGATCTTATCCAGGGGACGCCCTCTATCCTTGATTTGATTTTAAAAGCAGATCTTCTAGCAGATTTACATTTCTGATCATAAATCATGAATATAGTCTGAATTACAGAGCGATACGATTCCAAACTACTTCCAAATCCTGGTTTTAGAGCGGAATTTAGAGTGAAAATAAACGGTCGGTCGTCTTTGGGCAAATAGCTATTCTACCGTGTAAGCAGTATGTGTCGATCAAACACCGTCATCATCGTAACACACAATTAGCTCCACCTAATTATATTGACGACAACATATAAAAGTAGCACTTGGTACCTATGACGTCTCCCGATATAGCATGACATCATTATCAACCAATTAACAAGTGCAATTTTTCCGGCCAAAATCGTCCGTAAAATACGAAACATAACATAGAGAATATTTGCTGAAAGGCTTTGTATTCCACAAATTTGATAGAGGGTGCTCACACTGTTTTACCGCCACAAAGCCTTGATGAAAGGCTAGGGATGGATGTACTCAGTATAACCCAGGAGGAAGATTTATCGAGTAAGAAGCAAGCTGTTGCTGAGCACACCAGTTATATATCAGGCTATATATTTATGAAATTGCTAAACCTTTATGAGCTCTGGCCAAAGGTTATGCTCTTGATACTTACAGTCACACAATGTGGCAATTTCTTTAAATCGCTACTTAAAAGTAGCTTGAGTAGACTATGCAACACAAATCGCTGCCAGATACTTGACAAATTGAATGACCAGTTGTTCACTAGTTGGATTGAATTCAACTGCCGTAATTTAGGTAGTTTGGGACCAGACAACCTGTAGCTACTGGTCAAGCCGCTGTTGACCTAAGTGTATTTCTGTGAACAAACTACTCAAATCTCTCATGTAATTAGGTCAACTAAGCTAGAGGATGGATGGTATGGGGTTAGTGAATGCATAGGGATGAAGGGAGGATTAGTGAACTAGACCAGGGATATACAAAGTTACATTGGAAGGTGCCTGCCAGTTTCTGCCCACCCAGGTTAAACCCTTGCTGATTCAAGAACGATTTTAGACTGATTGTGCACTGAAGCGAAATAAATAGGAAAACGTTTGAAGTTTGCAAATCTGTTATCAATTCATTATTTGACACTCTCAACAACAAGACCAAATGAAAATGTTGGGGGTAAGATCACTAATGACAATTGTAACTTTTGCAAGACAGGGATACCCTCCCTCATCTCATTCTTTATCATTGTTCAGGTTCCCTAGACCAGGGCAGATTCATGTGGTGCCATATTTTTCAAAAATTGTATTCAAAATAATGATGACCAACTTTCTATCTCCAAATGATCCACAAATATTCTGTCACCTCCCAAATGGAAATGGAAATCTGATCCAGGATTAAAAATTAAATGTATCCTTTAAATCTTTTTCTTTCCTAGGGTCTGACGGTCAGACATTTTTGTCTTTATTTTTTATAAAATGGTGTGAACATTTTGGTGAATTACAATTAAAAATAAATTCGGGGGAAATAAAAATATTCAAACTGGTTTTGTAATTCAAAAAAGAGGGTTTTTCCCAGAAAGGCCCTGGAAAATTCAGGTTACACAATGCCCGACAAGCACTGCTCGCATACTCTTAACTCCATAGCATCCCTTCATCAATTGTTTTAGAGAGAAACCTATTTTACCTAATATCAAGTCTTTACTACAGCCAGTTCAGTACATTCCATTTATTACTGTCCTTGTTATCAAGAAAAGCATGCATGTTAACAAAGCCCTCCTCACCCAGTTGCTAAAATGTGATGCACATTAAAAGCTTTTCTTAGAATATTATTTATAGAGTATGAGTTGCAATATGTTCATGTGTGAAGGTCATCATCATAGTCCCATGGTTGTTATAGCAACCGAGAGGGAAAGCCTGGTGTAATTTTAACATAGCAAGTGGATCCTACCAAATTGATGAAATTAATTAGATGCCATTTAATTAAGCCTTCATTTGTGACAAGTGTTTACATGTGAATTTTGATGCCCTTGATATTTTTTCTCTCAAAAGAACCCTTTAATTTCCAATTATTCAGCCCAGGATTCCAAAGTGTGAGTTCTTATCAATAACTATACATTATTTTTCTATCTTATCTATTTATTTTTATTTATTTATTTATTGTTTTGGTTGCTATAAATAATATATTTTTAAAAGAGTAAATGTACTCAATCAGATGAAATTAAAATCAAAGATTACATTTTCTATGTGTTTTGTTTCCCCAGATTTTAACAGGAAGCGGCGACAGCACCTGTGCATTATGGGACGTTGAAAGCGGACAACTAATACAGAGTTTTCACGGCCATAATGCCGATGTCATGGGCATGGACATATCACCATCAGAAGCCTGCAATACATTTATATCAGCGGTAAGATTTAAAAACCACTGGTAGTCCTTTTATGCTGATTTTTCATCCTTGTAATACTAATAGTAATACAATATACACCAGAAATTCACAATTTAGAAACTGATATAGTCTTCAATGAAAGCTGAGGCCTAAGGATTTGATTGCCTACCACATTTAATACATTTTGACCATGGACTTATTCTAATAAGTCCATGTTTTGACTGCCACCTTGACTGTTCCCGATTCAATCAACCGTATCACCACCAATCAAGGAGCCAAATAGTTCCTATTTGCAGGCTTCATAATGACATTATTTAGCTTTCAAATGAGACCAAAGCCATGAAAATATCTTTTCGTGTTGCAGAGTTACCATGAATTGAACAGAACATGTTTTGGAAAAACACAACAATGCCACCCAAGTTCAAAACGCATAGCCATACATTAATGATGGCCCCCATGAAATTTTTTACATAAAGTCATCACACATACATTTTATATTTGGGTGATAATATACTTAACTACAGTCTGTAAGATGCAGGGGTGGATCTTTACTTTTTTTGGCACTAGCCAGTGGGACTGGTAACTTGAGAAAGTTACCAGTCCGTAAGAGAATTTACCTGCCCCATCTATTGACTTGGAAATCTGAAACACATAACATAACACATGCATTGAAACGAGAAGCGAACAATGAGGAAATCATAACAAATTGTCATGTAAATAAAGAAATCCGCATGCGCAGTTCGCTATTTTGGGGGTATCGTTATTGCAAATATTTTACCGGGAGGGATATGGGCATTGCTTCTTTACGACGACTCAGCTGTTTACGCTGGTTCCCTGCACGCTGTCCACTCGTCACGGGTACGTTGGTGGCTGGTGCGTGGTGTCATTGAGGCAGGGTACCAGCAATCAGCTGTTACGCTGCATGTACAGTGTACGTACAGTACGTTTGACTGGAGAAGATGGCGTGCATGGTCATTGCAATGGGCGGGGGTTTCCCAATTCTCAAACTCGGCAAACTTTAATGTTTGGTTGCGGTGGGTTTATTCTTCGTGCGTGTAAGTGTGTGTGTGTGGTGTTTTATTTTTTATTTTAAGCTTACTGCTTACAGCTACTCATTCGACAATAGAATCAACACTTCAGTTGGTTAAAAATGTTACCCGCCAGCGGGACGGGTACTTTTGAGAATCTACCCGTCCGACACCAAAGTTACCCGCCGCTGGCGGGCGGACCGGTGCTAACGTCCAGCCCTGGTAAGATGACAGGGGGAAACCTGATTTTTTTTTGCTGCAATAATATTGTTTGTTTCTTTTGAAGTTTTAGAAATATTTTTAAAATTGCTGAAAAGTCACAAACATTTTCAGACAGTGGTGTACTGTTGGTTATTAACTGAGACAAATAACTAAAGAGATAAGAAGCACCCATCCTTATGTTGTGAGTCTCTGAACAAAGGAAAAATCAATCCAAAATCAATAGAGGTACATGTGTGAGTATTTGAAGCATCAGTTATAAAAAACCTAATTACTGTTCTTACAATTTACCATTACCTTGACTTTGAAAGTACCATCACTGCAGTTTCCAAATGACTTGTCTATTAACGCTATAATTAATGAGTGTACTACTATATAGTTACGGGTTTGATGTCATTGTAACCATGGGAACAGCTACCTAAAATAACAATTATATTAACAAGAGTGAATTATACACTTACATTTTATGCTAAGGTTTTATTTCATGACTGTACCACAAAATGCACAAATTTAACCAGATTGTTCAATAGAAGGGCATGGAGGGACAAGCAAGGTGAATTTGAGGAAGGGTGGCATAAGGTGGAGTAAAGGAATTTGAATGAAGGCTTGTGTATATGAGGCAGGTATTTTCCATGTATGTAGGAATATAACTTGATGTGAAGGTGATAGAACACATTTTCTAGCAAGTGGCAACACAAAATTATTCATTAAATTCCGCTGTTTTAGAAGGGGAAACACCCTTTTGGGTCAGATGGGCCCCTTTGAGTCAGGGGTCCCTGTTCTACCTGCTACAAGCCATTAGTATTATTTGTTGTATTAGTTTAAAAACTACTGTTTTGCAGGAAATTCATGTATATCAAATGCTGTCTTGATTAAGTGAAACCCAATATTTTGCTTATCTTCTTCAGTATCAGATCTTATAGACACACCTGTAATAAGTGGCCATTAGTGACGTAGGACACTTTATTTAGGGTGAATGACTGACGAGTGAGGTTTTCTTCTCCCAAGCATACTACCCAGCAAAACCTAATGGACTCTTGTTTTTTTGTATGCATTACATATGAAATCCTAGACTCTTTGACTATGTATATATATGCATTTCGTGAGAAACTCTAGACCAGGTACTAGAGGCTCTTTGACTGTAACATAGCCACTCACTAGTATTCTTACACATTTAGGCAATTGTTAGTCATCCATGGTTCAATTGGTAAATCAAACATCATGCAGTAATGGATGTTGATAAATGGTGTGAATAGGTAAATTGCCTAGTAAGACAGCAAAAGCTGCTTATTTGACATCTAAGATATTTAAACAGTTGTTTAGTCATCCAAGGACTCGTTGGTTCATTAAATCGTCGCTATTCTGTCAAAACCGTGTATTTTTTTCCCAGCCCTTCAAAATGTATTAAGTAAAACTGCCCAATGGTTATGCATAGGAGATGTTGCTTAATTCAGGCGTAATAGCCAGGCTGCGACAAATCGCCTGCCCGATAGCCCGGGGCAACCATTTTTTTGTCCGGGCTAGCTGAACCACAGGACATGCTGCCCGATCGGGCAAGTACAAATGCTCACAAGAAAACATAATTAAGTCGCCAGTTTGGCAATAATATCACAAGTTTGTAATCAGTTTTTGAGTTTTACCTTTGTAAATATAATGAAACACAAAGATGTACCCATATTCCTTCTTTAATTCCCTTCCGTTATTATTTAATAAATAAAACAGTGCCGCTCGTAGCGTTTCATTTATAAAAACAAGGACCTCGCTATCAGAGGCCACAATTTCGGCGATCGAAGGGCTTAATGCACATGTTTGAACCTCGCATGAGTGGCGACGTGGCGATTTCGCAAGATCTCTTGAAATCTCGAATAATCTCGAGTTAAAACATGTGGTCTCTATTTATTAGCATGACGTCATTTTCTCGAGCTTCGGAAAGTCGAAAAAATCCGAAAGAAATGAAAAATTGTAAAATGGACCTTTCCCACGGTCACAACGCATGCGTAATAATAATTTAGGTCAGTTGAAGATAGTGGCTATTGCATGATGGGAAGGGAAAATGGCAACTGCCGCGATTGTGTAGTTTGCTACCGATTGTCAAAATAAGGATTGCAAAAAATGGCATAATCGGTATTTTAAAAGTCTTAAAAATATTGCAATATTATTTGGGCATAACCGGGCAAGTAAAAGTTGACCTAGCCTTGCCCGATCGGGCAATTAAAAAAATAAAATTCATCGCGGCCTGGTAATAGCACTTACACAGTTTTAATAAGATGTGTTTTATGGCCTTGAACATGTTTAGAGCAAACTGCCCAAAGATTACATAGACAGTATTACTTTATACTCCTACTTTATTCATGTTCAAGGATGGATGGAGATACAAGGTTTGACAGAACAGCGACGAAATGTCATTATGGGGAACTAATATGCTTTGTGCTGGCAGTATATTGATGGTGTTAACCCTTACCCCCCTGAGTGCTAAAAAATGCTAGTCCTAAGTCCAGGTTGTAACAAGTAATTGATGTCTTATAACTTTAGAAATAAGCCCAAACCACAGCCATGGTCAACTTTTAAAGATTCAGCCGTTTGAATATTCTTGACGCACAACATTAACATAAATAAAGGTTGTAACATTTAACGGTTGTAACATTTACACACAATTTTCCATAGGGAATGTGTATAAAAACCTATATATATATCGGCAGACAACAATTATATGTCAAGGGGTTGATAAGGATGTTTGCTAACACTGCGAAAGAGTTTTGACTTAATATCAACATCACTTATTGATGGCAAGCATGAACTAACCTAAAATAAACTTCTCAATCAGCATCACAGAGTAACCTTGGAGTTCAACAAGATGAAATGCTATTCAACTCTAATAACACAATGTTCTGCCGGTGATTGAACTGAGTATTTGATTTGTCACAATGAATGTTCCATTTTTGTCTCGCCTGAACTATGTTCATGGAGAGATATAAGGTATGCATCTACTGAGGCACTGGAAAGTTAACTCTATTTAAAATAACGGTATTCTACTCGCGTAAAAATACCGGTATGTGAACATTACCTAAGCTTATCAACTTACGCAGTTCATGGTTATCAGGCATTTGGTTCAATCGACTGTCCGACCATGCTATGCATACACATCACCGGTGCATACATTGGAAGATGACATAAGTGATGATAACGAATAGCCCCAATTTTTTAGGTTTAATTTATAAAATAATCTAGCAGGTGTCCAAATTTGATGGCGATGAAATGTGCTGAGGTCAGATCATTTTTATTTACAAGTATATATACTTCTGTGTCATGTGACATTTGTTTCTCTTTTTGTTGCTTTTAATATAGGGATGTGACAAGCAAGCTTTGGTGTGGGACATGCGGACTGGTCAGTGTGTGCAATCATTTGAGGGCCATGAGTCTGACATCAATGCAGTCAGATTCTTTCCTAGCGGCGACGCATTCGCTACTGCTTCAGATGATGCTTCAGTAAGTTTTCACACGTTGTTCAATAAGGTCTTGACATTTATTTGTTATTTGAATCAATTTAAATGCCTGTTTCCCCAACTGCTGAAACATGATAAATCCTTCCAAATCAATTGTCTAGCTATAGGAGGACACCAAATCTGCTCAAAATCTCCATGTGATGTGATCAAGCAAATGAGTCGGAACTCGCAAATATTGATTTGATTATTATTTCATTTGTTTTCTATTGTTTTAAAAACACTTCATTTGCTCATATCTTTGATATTAATCGTCCATTCTTATGTAGTTTTCTGCAACATGTTGCATTAAAAAAAAACCTAGAAATGTGATATTTATATGATCGCATCACATATATCTTGAAGTATGGAGGTATTTCTTGAGCTGAAGAAAGGTAGCAAGATGTCATTTAAACCATATTATTCTATAATTGAGTGCTAGAAAAGTAGATTTTTTTATGTTTTTATAATTTGATTCATCAGATCTTGTTATTGCAGTAAAATGTCAACAAGACTTTAAAATGTAAAATGTCCAAAATCAGTCTGTTCCTTGAATATGCTCCAATCATTCACATATTGAATAAATGTTGTTCAGTATGTGTGTCATGCTATAGAGAATGGCTTTACTTCAATATTCATTAAAACTATTATATGCACAAAAAAACCATAAAAAGGGAGCTGTGACCTGTGCATGGCATTTATAATATATTTTTGGAGATTGCCTCTTTCAAACTCCATTAAAACAATCCTCAAAATGAAGTCCATAATTAAATTCAACAACAAAGGTCAACAACACTTGAAAGTGTACAAATTATTGAAGAGATAAAAGACGCCCCAAAACAAATTGAAAACTCATAATTTTATGCTGACAGTTTTGCTGATCATTAACAAGCTTTCCTATTTGTTGAAAATGACAGGAATTATGGCCTTGGCAAAAGAGGGCATTATCAGTGGATCGTAGATGGACTTAGATTTTAGACCCCTTCATTTTCACAGCATAACTATTTGATTATCTTTCTGTTTCTCCGTACAGTGTCGAATGTATGATCTGAGGGCCGACAGAGAGATCAATTGCTATGCTAAAGAGAGCATCATCTTTGGAGCCACATCACTAGATTTTTCACTTAGTGGTTAGTATAATATTCCAAAAGGGATTGAGGGCTACTCAGTTGAGATAGGCCCCTTAATAGGATCCCCATGTCTCATAAAGAATAGCACACATTTCAATTTTTTTAGTAAATCAATCAGTGTATTTTTCAAAACAAATCCCAAAATTGTTGGCATTTTGCATACTAAATTCAAATTATATATCTAAATTAAATGAAGGTATTTGGTCTCTTTGCTATCCATTCAGTTATATCCTCCCTAAAAATAATTTTAAAACAATTTGGAAGTAAAAACATATGTATGTACCCTACCCTTTTCTGCTACTATACCAATTATTTCTGAAAGTGCATAGTCTTTTTTTTTCTTGAGGACATCTGATCACAAATACACAAATGGTATAACACCCAGTGTACACAAATAATGTTGTATTGGGTGGCCCTAAAAATATATTTTTAACCCTAACTCCTTTTAATACTACAAAATACTATGTCCAAGCCATTCTCTTAGCGCATGTGTGGATAGTTTTCGATGACGTAATCAACAGAGCCTATATAGTGAGCACAGCATACTGAGCGAACGAGTAGCTGGGAGCCGGGGTTTTGGGTCCGGTTGTTCCATCCCTGGTCGGGGAGCGGAAATTTATTTCTTGATTTCTCTTCCAAAATTGCAATCCCGGCTAAAAACCCGGTTAGAGTTAAAAGATTGCTTGACCAATTGAAAACTTCTTATTCTGATCTGAAGGATAATACCATATTGTAGTGATTTCCAAATAAATTATTCCATTAAGTAAGAAATGGAAAACAAACTGTGCATAACTCCCTCAACCTTTTTAGCTAAGGAAGCCTAAATATCACCTTTTTTATGGCTTTTGAATCATTTAAAAGCTCTTTTAAATAAATAAAAGAAATTGATAAATTCAATTCTAACTCAATTTGTGTGTTTGCTTCTGACTTCCATTTTGCACAGGTCGCCTCCTGTATGCCGGCTACAATGACTACTCGGTGAACATCTGGGACACCTTGAAAGGCACTCGTCTCACCATGCTATACGGCCATGAGAACCGCGTCAGCTGTTTGCGAATCTCACCGGATGGAACGGCACTGTGCACTGGCAGCTGGGATTACACGCTGCGCATATGGGCGTAGTGGTGGCGCGTGCGTACTCATACTTTCGGCCAAAGGTCGTAGGATTTAACTTTGCAGCAGCATAGGATTGTGTTACTTATAATTACCTAGTACTATATTGCTGCAAAGGTCAGGTGATATATACTTTGTAAGTGTGTGTGTCTGAAAGTTGTGCCCTTCTAAGGCTGGTAATTTCGGGCAGGCAAACGGGTACCCGTCCGAAATTACATTACCCGGGCAGCACATTTAACCATTGGGCCTCATGGCCTACTCATACTATGGCCAAAGGTCCTTTTAAATACAGAGTAGGATTGAACTTTGCAGCTGCATAGGATTGTGTTTCATAGTACTATATTGCTGCAAAGGTCAGGTGGCTTATACTTTGTAAGTGTGTGTGTCTGAAAGTTGTACCCGTAGGGATGAGGTTGGAAAGGTGCTGGACAACTGTTTTTGCTGTATATTCCATGTCACTTACATGTTGGGAACTAACATGAGCATATATTGTAGTAAGCACAACATATTGTGAGCCTGACTTCAGTGATCAAAGTAGGATAATCGGCCTTGCTGCGGTAATGCTGCGCCTTTGTATAGATCGTGCTAACACCTTCCAACTTGAAATTAAAGTGTATATGGGGCAACAATGTTCAATATTACCACATAGATCAATAGGTAGCTGTTTTACAACATTGCTAGTTAAAACCAGAATTCTTGCACAAAAAAGTCAAAAGTAGCTAGTTTATGCACTGAGCAGGGTCGTCAGTATTTTGGCAAACACTTGGCTAACTCGGGGGGGGGGGGGGGGGGGGGGTATCACTTGCCAAACTATTATATGCAAAAAACATTGAAAGGGAGCTGTGACTTGTACATGGCATTTATATTATATATTTTTGGAGATTAAAAAGGATTGCCTCTTTCAAATTCCAGTGTTGAAATTACACTTACAGGTTTTGAAATAGCCAAATCCCTGGACAATCATGGTTGGTTGATTTGGGTAGATTTCTCTAAAGTCTAAACATCAATTTTCTGTTCTGTGTCCCTGTTTCAGTCCATTAAGAAAGTGTTACCATTCAGATTGCATTTCAACTGTTTGGTATCAACTGAATATAAGGGTGACCCGTCAGGGCCGGAGCCGTTCTTGTCAATATAAGGGTGACCCATCAGGGCCGGAGCCGTTCTTGTCCGGCAGTTAATGATGGTTACAACTGCTTATTGCAATGCACAAGCAAATTATGTTTGAATAGTATTGTCACATTGTGAAAAACAAGTGGCTGTTATTAAATTATCACAAAATACACATCAATGTAATAGCAAAGACAAATCATAATGAAGAATGGTTAGAATTTAGATAGCAGTACTATTAACCGCAACAGTATGTAATGACTTCTAATTTCACAATCTTACTGTAAACTTCTCAAAAAGATATATTCTTAGTGGCATATATTTATATATATATTTATATGTTATAATTTCCCTGCATTTACATTCTGCCATACCTCACACTGATAGAAATTAAACCTTGTTTTGTGATAATATTCTTACAAACAAACTGGCTTATTAACAAAAGTGCTATAAAATACATGTGTACTGTCGCAGCAAAAGGGTGCAGTTGTCGGTAAAATGCATTTTGAGATATTGATGGAATTAAGCATGGAAAAACAAAGAAAATAAAGACATTTATTTATTTATTTATTTATTCGGAAATCACTTTCAAAGCAGCGGCACCCACCTGGAGGTGGTGCATCCAAAGAATACAAAAACAAGAGTAAAATACACAAAGAATACAAATAAATACACTGTACAATGATAATACAAAAGAGAGAAAATAAGTAAAATAAACATACAATCATGAATATCATGGATATTATATCATAGACAAAGATGGGTTAATCAGCTTATATCATGAATCGTAACGTGGAGTGTGTACATTAACTAATGTCATTATTACTGCTATTATTATCATTCAACAAAACTGTCCTACATGACCATGCACGTTTTAAATAAGATTTACAAAATATATCAAACTGTTTATCAATCAATGCATCATATGAGTAATTACTCACCATGGGGGTGACATTTAAACACGTACTACCTAAAATTAAACAAATTTGTGTATCATTGTCACTAACATTAAAGAAATGCCATACATAGGAGAGATCTACTCGGCGGAGATTCAATTCTAAGTTGTGAAGCTCATTGTCGCGAATTGCACGTAGAGACTTACATGAAAGCATAAAATGTTTGATATCTTCACAACCACTATTACAAAGTAAGCACATACCGTCATTATTAACCTCCCACGAACTTAGTTTGCCATTTAGAGGAAGCGTGTTAGAACGAGCTTTGAACTTCAAGCTTGCCCCGTAGAAATCAAGCTTGTCCTTCAAATAACTTTCCAAATATGGGTGTGTTTTGAACTGAACATAAAATTTTAAAGAAGATTTGTCACATACATTTTTATACCATCTATCATAATCTTGTTGAGCACTAATTCTTTTAAACACTTGGACCCATCCGGGGTTATTAGGTTGTATGCTTGAAAAGTTAAAGTCCATACCGTGATCACATAAGATATATTTGATTGAGTCAAGCCATTTCCATCTTAATTTAGTACCATGATCATGAATAATAAACATTGCATTGAGTAATAATTTAGGCCATCTGTGAGGGCCCATATTATGAAGACGTGAATAATAATTTGCTTTAATCCTATTATGGGTAGATTCTATGGTATCCCAGCCTAAATCGCCCAAGAGTGACATCGACGGTGTATTACGCGGGGCTTTTAGAATTGATCTTGCCATTTGAAATTGAAGAGATTCAAGTTTCTTGTAGTCACTAGCACTATAAGTAGAAATCGCGCATGCATAATTTATAGATGGCAATGCAAGTGACCTCCACAACACATCCCCATAATACACCCTGTCAAAGTCCTCATGATTATTGATAATGGATTTAATATAGCCAATCAATTTATTACCTTTACAAATTACCTCATTGACGTGCGTATGATCTGACAGATTCCTCGTGATATGAATACCTAAGTATTTGTAACTGACAACCTCTTTGATAATGTCATCCCCTAATTTCCATAGTTTGTTTTTGTTGATTTTTTTACCAACAACTAGGACATTAGATTTTGTGTGGTTAAATTGAAGTTTCCACCTCTTAGAAAACTCGGCGGCAATGTTAAGCATACGGTTTAAATCAGTTTCATTCTCAGCAATAAGTACAACATCATCAGCCCAAAAAAGGGAACTAATATTAACATTACAAATATTTATACCAACATTTTGAGAAGCTAACATTTTTGCTAATTCGTGTATGTAAATGCAAAATAAAACGGGCGACAAAACACAACCTTGCTTCAGTCCTTCATCAATTTCAAAAAAGTCAGTAACCATATCCCCAAATCTAACATTACATAACACATTATTATATAAGCTATCAATAATATTCCAAACTTTACCACGAATACCAATATTCCACGCAACCGATAATAGACCATCTCGCCACACTGTATCGAAAGCTTTACGGAAGTCCAAGAAAGCTAGATGGGTAGACTTTTCCTCGGCTAGTCTAGTGGCTACGATGCTTTTAAGCGTGAAAACATGATCTTCGCATCTGTGGTCTTTTCTGAACCCCCCTTGAATTTCAGATAATATGTTATTATCTTCAATAAAAGTAGTAATGCAATTACATATTAAGCGGTTGAAGATTTTAGAGATACAGGATGTTAAAGTTATACCCCTATAATTATTTAAATCATTCTTAGCGCCTTTCTTATAAATTGGGACAATAATACCCTTGTTCCAATCAACAGGGGTGTTCTCAAGAACAAGCAATCTAGTAAACAGTTTAGTCAAAGCATTACAAATACTATCCCCTCCATTCTTAATGAGTTCATTCGTTATTGAGTCAAGACCAGGAGACTTATTATTTTTGAGTTTAGAAACAACCTCCTTAACATCAATTGAAGTAATTTGGATATCACTTAAAAGTTCAGTAGGTCCAGGGCTTAACGCTGTTTTACCTTGTCTAATATTGGAAATACAACTCTTAACATTAACATAATTACAATCATTTAGTGACATGTCCATTTTACCTAAAGTATTCCAATACTGCATAATAGTTTGATTCATAACATTTCTATCCGTAGTGACCTGATCTGAATTGGGTAATTTGATGGTTGTGGGATTATCTTTCCTTTTATTACCTCTTAGGTTATTCCAAAAGTCCCTACTTGAAGGACCCCCTGCCTTAGAAATAGATACACTCCTATCAAATCTCATTTGCATTATTTTTTGATGAATGAGATTTTTTGCACTTGACTTTTTAGACTTATAATCCTCCCACAGGGAGTTCCCTAGTTCTTTGTCTTCTTTATTACCTTTGGACCACTTACGGTGCTCCTTACAAGCGTGTTTCCTGCTTTGAATAGCCTCATCAATATCGTTGCACCACCATTGTTTGCCCTTCTTAGAAATTTCTTTACACCCGATTATCTCATCAGTGACTAAGAGGAGATTATCCTTCCAATCATCCCATAGAGAATTAGCATTGTCATATTGATTGGAATCCCAATTTACAAATTTACTACAAATAGCGTCTTTGTATATCGACCAGTCTTGGTCGTGTGAGATATTCCAGACATTTTGATTGGAAACATTATCATTATTGGTACAAATGGTGTCATTAGTGACATTAAACTTAAGATACATTATTAATACATTATGATCACTACCCAAATGGAAATTTCGATCTTCATCAACAACCATTTTCTGGATACATTCATCAGTTTTATCCGATGACAGAATATAATCAATACAAGAGGAAAGTTGGTGTCTAAACCATGTAATTTTACCATAACATTTACGAGAACAGTTCATAATATTTAAGCGAGCGTCATTGCAAAAATCAATCAAGCGTTCCCCGTTTGAATTTAGAATTGGATCACCTCCAAATATCTTATCACCAATCCTACCGTTGAAGTCTCCCAAAATCAAAATATGCGGCTCATCAATTGTGTCATTTTCAATTTGGATAATCTCAGAGAGCATTTGATTGTAGAGCTCATTAGTTAAGTCAGGGTTAATACCTTCAACTGGGAAATAAGCAGTGGCAATATGTAGAATATCATTACCAATTTTAACCTTAATCCACACTCTTTCAAGATCATCAGATTGGGCATTACATAAATCGTCATCAATAATAATGATCTTATCAGATACAAATAAACCAACACCACCACCTTTTTTACTAGATCTGTTTTTACCAACCCAATTGTAACCATCAATAGCAATTTTCTCATCGGATTCTAAAAATGTTTCTGCAATACCAAATATGTCAACTTTATGCGCTTTGAGGAAGTGGCGGATTTCATACAACTTAGGTTTGACACGGTTAACATTATTAAAGGCTACAGTGATATCGATATTCTTGAGAGTATTCATTTTGCCCTTATTGAATCTGCCTCTTCTCGTCCTCTTCTTATTGTTTGACGATTTCACTTTGGGGACATTATTAATATTATGATAATGATTACAATCATCAGTATATACAGGTTTTGCATTTGATACCTTGGTAGAATTATTACATACAGAATCAAGTTCATCATTTAAAGAGAGGTACATGTTTTTACTACAAAACGTCCTTATTTCCACATTACGATCCAGAATTGGCCCATCTTTTTGATCGGCACGCACTTGGCCAGTGTCTCAGTGAGCATATGAGACAATTTACAGTCATTTTTCTTCTTAAAATCAGAAAGCAGTATCGATCTTAACCACAAAGGTGTCATTTTGAATCATTCCAAAAGGTCCTTTTGTTGGCATAAGATCTCAACATTGTTTTGAGAGAGACAACTGCACCCTTTTGCTGCGGCTGTACACATATAATAATCATTACAAACCATTGTATCTTGTAAAGGACAGATAAACCAAATAACAGTACTTTAACAGCAAAAGTATCTAACAACTCTTAAATTGGGAAGGAAATGAGCACAATTTGTGATAAAATGCAATTAATTGAAGATTTTGTTCAAATGAATAGCAAACTCACCAAAACAATTATCATTACAATAGTATGCACTGGACAGAACAGTTAATTAACTTATATAGTAGTACTTTAATGACAAACGTATTTAACAACTCTTGAACTGAGGGGTAAATTGACATGTTTTCACTGAAAACCTTCTCCTAAAGATGTTATACAAACTAATAGGTAAATAGTAAAACTCCCAAAATGCATATATGTGTACTGTCGCGACAAAAGGGGCAGCTGTCTCTCAAAGACAAAGTTGAGATCTAATATCAATAAAAGGAGCTTTTTAAATGCTTCTAAATGACACCTTTGAGGGTAAGATTCGATACTGCTTTCTGATTTTATGAAGATAAATTAAGATAAACTTTTCTTTATTTTCTTTGTTTTTCCGTACCTAATTCCATCAATATCTCAAAATTAATTTTACCAACAACTGCACCCTTTTGCCGCGACAGTACACATATATACAATAATCATGACAAATCAATGTAAAGAACAGATAACTTAAATAACATGTTTTTGGATGAAATTCGTTATTTGAAGAAGATGACAAAATCATAGAAAAGAATGGGCAAGTATATACTTAGTATTTAAAAACTTTTAAATTGGGAAACGTTAGGCAATGCAATTCTGAACTTGAATATTATAGACAAACAAATAACAACATGCACAATACAATAATCATGACAAATCATCACAAAGAATAGTTAGATTTACAGTACTTTACCAACATAAGTATAACAACTCGTGGAAAAAATTACATAATTTATATATATTTATAATTATATACTGTGGAACCTTGCTAACACTAAGTTGCCTGGGCCGTGCATTTTAGTTCGTGTTACGAGGAATTTGTGTTATTCAGTTTTTTTATAATGGTAAACTATAAGCTTGGGACTTGAATAACACTTTGTGTTCATAGGAATTTTGTGTTTACAGAGTTTGTGTTAACAAGGTTCCACTGTAGCACCATTAATTGGTGTTGGTTTATGGGTATAATTTAGCACAGTATGTAGCTATGTAAATGTATTAGAGAAACATAGTGTAAGAGATATGGTGCTCAACATGTGTCCCCTTATGTCCATATAACTATTTGAACAAAAAATCATCATAATACAAAAGTGCGCACATATTTATACAAAGTTGTGTTTATGAATATTTTTCTTATGTTCAGGTTATTTTAGATATGTATTGTAGGCCTAAAAGTGATCCGTTTTGTTTTGACACCACTTGCTAAAAACACTTAATGACCAGACTCGAGGTGACTTGACTCGTGTCAACTGTTGTGTTGCGACCAGGGACTTGATTCAAGTCAAATCCTTGCTCTCAGTCACTTAAATGCTGACTAATAACCAAGTCCAAGTAATAGAATTGAGCCATCACAACACTGTTCAAAATAGTTATTGGATACCAACCAAAGGTGAAGAATCATTTTCATGAGTGCTATTTACATATTACAGAGATACTGGTCTGATGGAATAGACACTTGTCTGACCACTCTCTGACTTGTTATGTAACATTGGTCAATTTTATCCATGTGAAAGACAATACTTATCATGTTTTGCACTTGATGGTTTACTGGCAGATCTGTCGATGAGAGATGCAAATGCAGATAATACTCAAGATATACTCAAGATAGAAAGTGTACCCTCCAACCACAGATGTTTCCACCATCTGTGCTCCAATTCATGTTCTCAATGTGGACTTTCACACTTTCCATGCGGCTATAAGGGTCTATCTCAAGGATTACTGGACCAATACTTGGCATGTTTGTACATATTTCAATGCATTTCTCATGGTGATTCCAAATATGGTAATTAAATTCAAAAAATTTGACATTTTTAAAAATCTTTCTGTGAAATTTTGGAATGTCGTCTGCAGCTGCTTGCCGCGTGGAAAGTTTAAAAAGAATGATGCCTACAAACACACCATACATGATAAAAAGGGTAGATATTGTATAGTTTAGCCATCAAGATAACAAATGGGTTTTCACATGACCAAAATTGACCAATAACTATTTTGTAGTCCTATTTTATTTTGAACCAAGTATGTTCACATTATTTGTATAGGCAGAACCTTTATCAAAGCATAGATTTCATTGTATATAATATTATCATGTATGTATGAACATTTTACATTTTTACTTAGCCAAAAAAAGATGTTATTTTATGTGTAGATAATTATAGCATAAGGCAAAAAAAAGGTTTGTCTCAGCTTTCTAAGACAAAGGGTGTTATTCTTCTTTCTTTTTCTTTTTTAGGATTATTTTTAAAAGCAATTTTTTTTTGGCATATCAAAAATAGTGATATTTATGAACAAACATTTATGAACAAACAATGTCAAAACAAATTAATGTGAGCTTTACCAATCTGTTGAGATTTATTGTGTGAGTAAGACATTCTACCAGTGGAACCACAGTGGAATTCCCCACAGGACATAACTATATAGCAATCAATGTAATGGACTTTATAATCTATATAATACTTGCAAGCAGCAAGGGAGATGAACCCCCTGATCTTGGGACAATGCAGGGATAGACACCACAGAAATGGTGGATGTCTTTGGCTTGTTCAGTTTTGTTATTGTAAAGGCTATGCACGTGAGAAGCTGAGACAAACTTGTCTTTTTTAACAAGGTATTAGAGCCAAGTACACATAGTCATGTGTACGCTAATTTTTATAATGTGTGTCAGTGCTGTTGTAAACATTCATCCCTGGATCCTCATTGGATTCCAAAGAAGATTTCTTGTGCGTTCTAGCAACTGCATGGCGTCACTACGGTACCATAGGGTTTTCACAGAAACAACCGTGTTTAACCTTTGCCTAAGTGATTAACAGGTAAAGGTCATTTGACCACACCCCCTATTTTATACATGATAGATATAGGCAAAATTTTGCCTCATATCCAACTTCCTTTGAAAGTAATGAAATATGTCTCCTTCAAAACAAAGAGGGGCTAAAACAGAGGATTTGATTGAATTCACATCAGTTGTGCTTGTAGCAGGATTTTCTTAAAGACACTTGATTAGCTAAGTTTTTCTTTGCAATGTAATTTCCATGGGAGTCAGTAGACACAGAAAACCACCGGTCATAGGATGAAAGTGAGACATGCTGGTGTTGCTCAAGAAATCTTCTTTGATTGGATCCATAGGAATATGAATATAAACTATACATGTTAACACTAGCAGTTTGCTATAAAACCGAACACTGCCAAAAGTTTACTTTGTCTAAGGCCAGTGAAAGTTGATTCATAGATTGCTATTCACACTATTAGAGCATATTTCATTCCCAATTAGGCAACCAAAATCTGGCCTGGTCAACTCATTTTTATTTGTTATTTTTGTCACATGTTCAAAAGTATTGTGTATACTGGATGAGTTCATGTACACCATAGCGGGTGATTACAATTTGTCAGATTTCATTTTTTGGGGGCGGGGGGGAAGGGGGATTTATACACTACTCCATCAGCATCTGTTACTGTTGCCTCCCTAAAAGAAAAACTAGTGTCCCAAGTTCAGGTGGTTCGTATCATCATTTGTTGCGTGCAAGTAAAATATAATACACTGATTATGCACAACCCATGACGTGAGTGCTGTAATCAAAATGTCCTGTGGTAATTCAATTGTGGTTCCAACGCTCAATACAGTAAACTCTTGACAGGGACATATTCATTCCTCTTTTAAGATAATCAATGTTCTTGGATTTACCACTAAAGCTTGACCATGTTAGCGCAATTTGGGGTAATTTGACTATGTTCAGCAAATTTGCTCTGTAATGAAATAATCAAGGTAGATTCAAGGTCAATAATCAAGGTGGATTCTTGTTGTCAAGTAAAACCAACCAACACATAATGAAAATAACCAAATTGCCATGGGTAGCAATACACTTGATGAACCTTAACTTGAGTGTGATACCACAAAATTAATTCAAATCAATCAATATTTGAATACAATTTTACTAAATCAGGGGGTGGGGGGGGGGGGGTGGAGTCTAAAACAAAGAGGCATGTATTGATTGTGTTAACTTGGTCTTTGTTCATCCACTGATGAAATAACAATTGGTAAATCCAACAGCACCCCTAGCAAATAGTAGATTTGCCCAAATATTGTCTCTATCTCATGATAAATGCACATGCACTAGACAAATTATGAGGGGATTAGTCAGCGTACTGAAGTGCTACCCACATGTGACAACACACCACTAAAATTGACTACACAGCATAATGCTCGCAATCATGACTAAATCCCGAATGGCACATAACACGCAAAACTGGGGGTGGGGGAGTCTTTCAGTCAAATTTTCAAAAGCCATCAACATTTTCATGTGATGAACATGGTTCCTTTTTACCTGTTTTAGATGCATGTTTTAGCAAGCCAGTATGTTGACAGATTTCCTATGCCGCCACACCTCTATTAATATTCACGCATAATGTACATTTTGTAAACCACATTTATATGTATATGTGCAATATAATTATATTTCAGTTTTGTGCAATAGGTTAACGATAGTATGTACAGTTCAATAAAAACTAAATAAATGAGTTCATGTGTCATCCGTCTGATAATTTTTTATTTTGAATTGTCAATTCATCTACATCTACGTTGATACTCGGCAATTCCTGGATATATTATAATGCCAAGGCCCCAGTTTCCTTGGGACAATGTGTGTACAGCCACAGACCGGGATGATCCCCTACTCTTTACGAATTATTGTCTTTTTGTGTGTTAAGTCCTACAAAAGTGATGATTTTGTAGGAGTGTATACATTAGAGCTGCAAATCAAATTTTATTTCATGTGATTACTATCTATGTAGACAAATTTGCATACTTTAGGAGTACTTACGTGCTTTTAAGGACATTTTTATGGGAACATGAGGAGTTCGAAGTCTGTCTTAAAGTATTAAATTTGTACCATGGGGCAAACAAAAAAAAGAAACCCTGTTCTACGTGCAAATAGACGTCTCAGGATGGGTCGGTCGGTCGGATGGATTTTGGTTTTTTAACATTTTTCGCCTTGAAAAATGACCGTAAAAATCAAACAAATCTGTAAAATCTTGCCGTATTTTGGCAAGGCAAATAAATAATTTGGGTCGGTATTCATTTCCATGTGAAATCTTTTTTCACCGATTTCTAAAATAATGAAAGCTCAGTTTTTGTTTCATCAATGTAATTTCTCATTAGAAAACTGTAAATAACATTAATCTACAGGGGTCATTCAAAAAGTTCACCTCCTCCCTGTAAATAACATTAATCTACGGGGGTCATTCAATAAGTTCTACCTCCTCCCTGTAAATAACATTAATCTACAGGGGTCATTCAATAAGTTCTACCTCCTCCCTGTAAATAACATTAATCTACGGGGGTCATTCAATAAGTTCTACCTCCTCCCTGTAAATAACATTAATCTACAGGGGTCATTCAATAAGTTCACCTCCTCCCTGTAAATAACATTAATCTACAGGGGTCATTCAATAAGTTCACCTCCTCCCTGTAAATAACATTAATCTACAGGGGTCATTCAATAAGTTCACCTCCTCCCTGTAAATAACATTAATCTACAGGTGTCATTCAATAAGTTCTACCTCCTCCCTGTAAATAACATTAATCTACAGGGGTCATTCAATAAGTTCTACCTCCTCCCTGTAAATAACATTAATCTACAGGGGTCATTCAATAAGTTCACCTCCTCCCTGTAAATAACATTAATCTACAGGGGTCATTCAATAAGTTCTACCTCCTCCCTGTAAATAACATTAATCTACAGGGGTCATTCAATAAGTTCACCTCCTCCCTGTAAATAACATTAATCTACAGGGGTCATTCAATAAGTTCACCTCCTCCCTGTAAATAACATTAATCTACAGGGGTCATTCAATAAGTTCACCTCCTCCCTGTAAATAACATTAATCTACAGGGGTCATTCAATAAGTTCTACCTCCTCCCTGTAAATAACATTAATCTACAGGGGTCATTCAATAAGTTCACCTCCTCCCTGTAAATAACATTAATCTACAGGGGTCATTCAATAAGTTCACCTCCTCCCTGTAAATAATATTAATCTACAGGGGTCATTCAATAAGTTCTACCTCCTCCCTGTAAATAACATTAATCTACAGGGGTCATTCAATAAGTTCACCTCCTCCCTCATTAAATAACATTAATCTACAGGGGTCATTCAATAAGTTCACCTCCTCCCTGTAAATAATATTAATATACAGGGGTCATTCAATAAGTTCTACCTCCTCCCTGTAAATAACATTAATCTACAGGGGTCATTCAATAAGTTCACCTCCTCCCTGTAAATAACATTAATCTACAGGGGTCATTCAATAAGTTCACCTCCTCCCTGTAAATAACATTAATCTACAGGGGTCATTCAATAAGTTCACCTCCTCCCTGTAAATAACATTAATCTACAGGGGTCATTCAATAAGTTCTACCTCCTCCCTGTAAATAACATTAATCTACAGGGGTCATTCAATAAGTTCACCTCCTCCCTGTAAATAACATTAATCTACAGGGGTCATTCAATAAGTTCACCTCCTCCCTGTAAATAATATTAATCTACAGGGGTCATTCAATAAGTTCTACCTCCTCCCTGTAAATAACATTAATCTACAGGGGTCATTCAATAAGTTCACCTCCTCCCTGTAAATAACATTAATCTACAGGGGTCATTCAATAAGTTCACCTCCTCCCTGTAAATAACATTAATCTACAGGGGTCATTCAATAAGTTCACCTCTTCCCTGTAAATAACATTAATCTACAGGGGTCATTCAATAAGTTCACCTCCTCCCTGTAAATAACATTAATCTACAGGGGTCATTCAATAAGTTCACCTCCTCCCTCATTAAATAACATTAATCTACAGGGGTCATTCAATAAGTTCACCTCCTCCCTCATTAAATAACATTAATCTACAGGGGTCATTCAATAAGTTCACCTCCTCCCTGTAAATAACATTTAATCTACAGGGGTCATTCAATAAGTTCTACCTCCTCCCTGTAAATAACATTAATCTACAGGGGTCATTCAATAAGTTCACCTCCTCCCTGTAAATAACATTTAATCTACAGGGGTCATTCAATAAGTTCTACCTCCTCCCTGTAAATAACATTAATCTACAGGGGTCATTCAATAAGTTCACCTCCTCCCTGTAAATAACATTTAATCTACAGGGGTCATTCAATAAGTTCACCTCCTCCCTGTAAATAACATTAATCTACAGGGGTCATTCAATAAGTGCAGTAAGAGGGAGGTTTTGCGCAATGGAAACGGAAAAATACTTTCAAAATAAATGCATGATGTTATGTTTTTCTTCATTTTGTTGATTTGACACAAGAACACCATTTTTATTCTGGGAACGGAAAACAATGAATGATACAATGAAGGACTTAGTGACGTGCGACTGGTGCTGTAATAGCAGTTATAAAACTAACAAACAGCTAACATGTCATGAGAGAAATAAATATATTATGGTATTACCATTTTTTAATTTAATAGATTTCAAGCAAATTGTAGCTTGGCAAATAGTATAATATCAACTCGGATGCATTGCTCCTCCTTCGGCATTGAAATACTGCTAATTTGTCTAATTACCGTAGTTGTTACAATGTCATGGCTCAGGATGCCTTGTATGTTAAATCCTTGTCTTGAAAAGCAGGGCAGCGAAAAAATATTTTCGTTCTGGGAACTATTTTGATCAGTGAATAATTTTCTGGGAGATTATTCCACATTCAACTTGTCGCGAGTCGTTAATCAGGGTCACCTCCCGGATACCTTAGCGGTTGAACAGTTAACAGCATCAAAATTAGGGGTGGGGGTACCGGCAGAGGAAAATTTGTGGTGGAAGAAAAACACCTTGGGGTACATTACGTGCCAAAAATAGGTTTTTAATGTAAAAATAGTTTACATTTGCTTCGTTTGATATGAAATTAGTTTGTGCTAATTGTAAGTAATTTTGACAATAAAAGTAAACATTTTCATTTGTTTGGGGACAAAATGTGGAGGGGCTGCTTAAGAACATGAAAAGCCAGAAAGAAATAGTTTCTGAACCCTAGCTTGTTTCGTCTAGACAAACAAACAACAATAAGGCCAACAGAAAAAGTTTTGTTTGCCCAAGGACAAACTTGAACGACCCATATAATCTATAAAACAACTGCCTTTTTATTAATTTTTTTTTTATGGTGAATGTTTTATTTAAATGATAGTTCTGGCATGGTGCTATTAAAACAAACGTATGACAACATTAAAGTAATTGAAACAAAATTACATAGTCTTTTTTTCTATGAAGGTTTCGGTTTTAGCTTTATATAGAACTCCAATTGTCTATAGCAGGGGTGGGCAACCTTTTTGAATGAATGGGCCAGATATAGGAGTAAAAAATTGACTGGGCCGCACCTAACCAAATTTTCTAGCAATGACCTGCTGTTGATTTCAAACCTTTGATTCCGAAGACTTTCAAGCAATAGGTGTGTGTGCTTAATAATCCATCTTGATAAAAACGTTATCTCAATACAGTACAGATGACAATTAATAGGGAAAATAGACTTACGCACGTTGAGGAACATCATTTGTGCCCAGTGGCATAGCCAGGTTATTCATATTGGGGGGGGGGGGCGAGAAATAAAAATGAACCGACAAATTGTGTTTGAGTCAAGCACTGCGCGCGTAGCGTGCGAATTTTTTTGACTTTACACCTATTTTTGGCACGATTGAGGTACATTTTGGCTCTAAACAAGCTTATACCAACGAATATTGCATTAAGGTGATTGTTATGCGCGCGTAGCGCGCGAAATCTTTTCATATGTGTACTTTTGACCATCATAATTCCATGGTTCCTCTGGTAAAATGAACCGACAGTGCCAATCTCAACCGACACGATGTCAATATTGGGGGGCGATCGCCCCCCCCCCCCCCCCCCCCCCCCCCCCCCCCCCCCCCCCCTCTGGCTACGCCACTGTTTGTGCCGATAAGTGCTAAGCAGCTATATAGCTTGTTTTTTGGGATGATGTAAAATAGATTGATTTTGTTCTTCTTTTCTTGAGACTTCTCATGGGCCACAAAAAAACCCACTGGTCTATAGCAACAACAAAAAAGAGAAAAAAAAGGTAATCGACCAACCAACCCACTTCATCCCCCCCCCCCCCCCACCCTCCCTTTGTTTGGGCAAACAAACCTTTATTTGTGGCCAAACCAGTAGCCTAAAATAGGGTCTTCAATTTGGGAGGTGGCATGAGGGTAGGCAGGCCTGTGATCAGGGGGCATAACCGACTATTTTTGTATCTACATAGAGTTTGTCATTTCATTTTGGGGATATATGGGGGGGGGGGGCAAGCCTTCTGGTCTGGAGGGGGAAGCCCCCACCCCCCTCTAGTTACGCCCCTGACAAAAACAAAAACAAGTGTTAAAATAATATATACAGCTCAGTGTAAAACAGATGTTAAAATTAAAACGGATGTTAAAATTAAAACGGATGTTAAAATTAAAACGGATGACAGATGTTAGAATTTAAACACATGTTCAAATTAAACCAATTCAACCTTAAAGAAAGACCTATGAGCCAATTGTTTATGTCAACTTAATAATAATATAACCAACACAGGTGATTAATCTAAACCTTGTGCCTACAGGTGTTTAATCTAAACCTTGTACCTAGGTGCGTAGGCTTACTCAATACATATTTTTTGACTAATTGTTATATATATTTTGAAAGTCCAATGATTTTACCCGACCCGACCATGATATTATTTATTATCCTTTTAAAGAGTCTTGACGAGTTAACCAGATGATGACATGACGAGAAAAATGACTAGATATTTGCAACATATTTCAAGATGACCAGATAATTGACGAGATCATTTACAGATGACGGGATTATTTACTAGATGATTGCGACATAATTTACAGATGATGTGATTATTGACTAGATAATTGCTACATAATTTACAGATAACGTTATTATTGACTAGATAATTTCGACATAATTTACAGATGACGTGATAGTTGACGAGATGACAAGATAATATACAGATAACGTGATTATTGACTAGATAATTGCTACATAATTTACAGATGATGTGATTATTGACTAGATAATTGCGACATAATTTACAGATGACGTGATTGACTAGATAATTGCAACATAATTTACAGCTGACATGATAATTGACGAGATGACGAGATAATTTACAGATGACGTGATTATTGATTAGATAATTGTGACATAATCGACAGATGACGTGATTATTGACTAGATAACTGCGACATAATTTAGAGATGACGTGATAATTGACTAGATGACAAGATAATTTACAGATGACAAGATAAATTACCAGATCATTTCAACATAATTTCAAGATGACATGATAAATGATGAGATAATTGCAAGACAATTTTAAGATGACATGATAATTGGCGAGATGACGAGATAATTCAAGATGACGTGATTATTGACTAGATAATTGCGACATAATTTACAGATGACGTGATTATTGACTAGATAATGCGACATGATTTACAGATGACATGATTATTGCCAGTAATTCCGGCTGTCTGTATCATGATAGGCCTAATGCAGCTCGTATGCTACTCGCCATCTTGATTAGCACTCATGTACGGTAACCCATGAACTCCGAGTACAGTCAGTGGTATTTAAGGACCAGGTTTGGAAGTTCTGTACGTTCTGTGCTTATCAAGTCTATCAGAGTAAATTGCTATCTTCAGTTGATACTAAGTCTATCAGAATAAGTTGCTATCTATACTATCTTCAGTAGAGAGCAAGTCTATCAGAATAAGTTGCTATCTTCAGTTAAGTCTATCACAATAAGTTGCTATCTTCAGTAGATAGCAAGTCTATCAGAGTAAGTTGCTATATGCAGTTGGGTCTATCAGAATAAGTTGCTATCTTCAGTAGTAAATTGCTATCTTCAGTAGATAACAAGTCTATCAGACTAAGTTGCTATCTTCAGTAGATAGCAAGTCTATCAGAGTAAGTTGCTATCTTCCTTAGATAGCAAGTCAATCTGAGTAAGTTGCCATCTTCAGTAGATAGCAAGTCTATCAGAGTAAGTTGCTATCTTCAGTAGATATCAAGTATATCAGAATAAATTGCTATCTTCAATTGATACCAAGTCTATCAGAATAAGTTGCTAACCTCAGTATAGCAAGTATATCAGAATAAGTTGCTATCTTCAGTATATAGCAAGTCTGTCAGAGTAAGTTGCTATTTTCAGTGATAGCAATTCTATTAGAGTAAATTGCTATCTTCAGTAGATAACCAGTCTATCAGTGTAAGTTGCTATCTTCAGTAAATAGCAAGTCTATCAGTGTAAGTTGCTATCTTCAGTAGATAGCCAGTCAATCTGAGTAAGTTGCCATCTTCAGTAGATAGCAAATCTATCAGAGTAAATTGCTATCTTCAGTAGATAGCAAGTGTATCAGAGTAAGTTGCTAATTTTGCGAGTTATTCGGGCTGTCTGTATCATGATAGGCCTAATGCAGCTCGTATGCTACGTGCCATCTTGATTAGCACTCATGTACGGTAACCCATGAACTCCGAGTACAGTCAGTGGTATTAAAGGACTAGGTTTGGAAGTTCTGTGCTTAGCAAATCTATCAGAGTAAATTGCTATCGTCAGTTGATACCAAGTCTTCTGTGCTTAGCAAGTCTTTCAGAGTAAATTGCTATCTTCAGTTGATACCAAGTCTATCAGAATAAGCTGCTATCTATGCTATGTTCAGTAGATAGCAAGTATATCAGAGTAAGTTGCTATCTTCAGTAGATAGCAAGTCTATCAGAGTAAGTTGCTATCTTCAGTAGATAGCAAGTAAATCAGAGTAAGTTGCTATCTTCAGTAGATAGCAAGTCTATTATGCTATCTTCAATTGATACCAAGTCTATCACCATAAGTTGCTACCTTCAGTAGATAACATGATAGCAAGTCTATCAGAGTAAGTTGCTATCTTCAGTAGATATCAAATCTATAATGCTATCTTCAATTGATACCAAGTTTATCAGAATAAGTTGCTATCTTCAGTAGATAGCATGATAGCAAGTCTATCAGAGTAAGTTGCTATCTTCAGTAAATAGCAAGTCTATTATGCTATCTTCAATTAATACCAAGTTTATCAGTATAAGTTGCTATCTACAGTAGATAGCATTTGCTATCTTCAGTTGAGAATGAATTCAAATGTCTAAAATAAATAATGAAACGTAAAGTATCATATATGTCACGCTTGTAAAAACCGCCCAGTACGTTTTATCAAACTGTCAAAACCGGGCCATTTTGGGGGAATTTTCTCAATAATTCAAAGTAGACGACACAAACAGCGCCACCATCAATAGGACACTTACCAAAGTTAAAGGCATATTATGTGATCTTTTCCAGAGAGCGCCCTCTATTCATGATTTTTTTGTAGAAAGTAGATTTTCTTGCAGATTTACATTTCCGATCATAAATCATACAAACATTCCAAGTTACAGAGCGATACGATTCCTAATTACCTCAAAATCATGGTTTTAGAGTGAATTTAGAGTGAAAAATATAAACGGTCGGGATTCCGACAGTTTATTTTCACTCTAAAACCATGATTTTGAAGTAATTAAGAATCGTATCGCCCTGTAACTTGGAATGTTTGCATGATTTATGATCAGAAATGTAAATCTGCAAGAAAATCTGCTTTCTATTTTTTTTCGATGTTGAGGGCGTTCCCTGAAAAGATCACATAATATACCTTTAAACAAAAGTGGCTTCCGATCTGCAAGTTGAGTGGCACACCTGCTAGTGCTAGGGGACGAAATGGGAAGTATCCGCAAACTAAGGCTAAAATGCAGTCTCTGGATAGGCCTATAGGGGATGACATGACGTCAAAAGGTGCGTTAGATGATTGCTCGGGGATGATTGTGTTGATGAAGTGATGAATTACTTGATTGGCCGTCCCAATTGGCCACAGTCGGCCCCGGACGCAAGTTTTTCCCGGACAGTCGCAAGGAAAGACACAGGTGAGTCACAATACAATTTTATTATTTAGTCCTTGACAATCACGTGTTTTACAGTGACATTTCAAAGACTTTCAACTCCGATTTCATTGCAGTTGAATAGAATTTATGAGGGCGAACATTTCAACCCATGACATTTAATGGTTGAATCATGGTTTGAAATGTTTGCAGACGGCAACAAATTATTACTGCTGGTCACTACTGTACGTACCAGCAGTAATAATTTGTTAGGCCCGAGGAGCGGGCGTAAAAAGATGTTCAAACACATTGCCTATGATTGAGACTACGAGCAGGGCTGTCAACTTTTGGGATTTGCTGGGAGGGAAAGATACAACATTACAAATATGATGGCGAGAGTATACCAACAACAAAAAATAGTAAAAGGTAGCCCCAATTTTTGTTGCAGTCCCTTCATGAATTTCAAGTAAGTGAGTGTGGGGGTGCGTTTGTAAATACCTCCGAACGATGACGCACACCCGTTTTTTACATTCCAACTGAGGACACACCTGCAAACGAGGACGTCCTCTGCAGTGGCGTAGCTAGGATTTTTTTAGGGGGGGGGGCAAGATTTCTAAAATTTTCGTAAAAGGTTGCCCCAAATATTTTCCCAGTCAGTCACCTCGTGAATTTCACGTAAGTGGGGGCGGGGGGTGAGTTCAAAAAATGTTGCACAGTCAAAAAACGCACGGTAAAAATAAATAAATCGCACAGTCCAAAAAACAGCGCAATCAACATATAATGGTCAATACTCCGGGTATTAATCATTTTTTCTATACAATTTTCATTTATTTAAAAAATCCAGCGGAAAATGGTCATTTTTAAAATGGTCATAACGTTTATAAGCACTACATCCGGAGAGTGGGGCGGGGGCACAAAGGGGGGCGGGGGCACAAAAATGTCTGTCAGGGGGGGCTGCCCCCCCCACCCCCCCTGAGCTACGCCACTGGTCCTCTGTTTCCTGATCTGTGCAAAATGTTGCAAACAACGTCAAAACGTTATCTAAACGAGGTCCTCGTATCACCTCTACCCCCTCAGGCCTCAATTATATAGTACACAGTCTAATTGGCGGTTTGACACCCATATGTTTTTGTGTAAACCGCCATTTTGGTCCTCGGTGTGTCGGTGTGTGTCCAGGTTGGTGGGACCTCGTTTGGATAGTACCAAAACTGGGTCCTCGTTGGAAGGTGATTACAAACAGGGGTATGTGTGGGGGGGGGGGGGGTGGTGAGGTCAAAAATTTCGCACTATATGAACAAGTTTACCCCTGAAATGGACATTAAATCAATTACCTATACAGCGAGTCAATACACAAGTATACCTTTGTCAAGGATGAACGCGCCCAACCTACACACAGTACACGCAGTCATTGGTATTGTATACAAACTTGGTATATCACTGTATCGATTAATATCGATTGGGTCACCGAAAGTTCATTTTCAGTAAAAAGACGCATGATTTGATGGCCAAATGTCAAGCTTTTCCCATGAACCAATCATATCAAGCCTCACATCATTTTGTTGCTAAACACTTGAATATTTAATATCCATCCGAGACAGATAAAAATAGCACACAGTCTACCGACGTGGTTAATTATAGTGTTGACCTCCGTAGAAAATGGTGCTGATCTACAATGAAAAAGCGATATTTTGATTGATTTACCACATTTTCAACTCAAAACAACAAGCTTTTCCACTTATGGGATTTAACAAATGAAATATTTATATGAAAGAGGAAACCATGTATATTTAAAATCCGTCAGAGACAGTAGGTTTGATTGTCAAACGTTCCAGTTAGACTATGGGCCGTGAGGTCAAAATGTGCTTAGTTATTGATTTTTGTAGTCCCCCTCTGGGCAGAACATGAAATTATTACCAAAAGGTGGCAAATATATCCCTTAACACAAATTCACCTGATCCCTCGTTCGTAGGTTGCACGTTATGACCCTAGACCTCGATTTAGGGTCAAAGGTCACATGTGTTTCAATGGGAAGTCAAAAACTAAATTTAACATAGTAAAAAAACTAAAAAATGAGCTATTGACTATATAAAGTATATTTTATTGTTGGGATAAGTGTTTTAAACAAAAAAGTCAATCACAACTTCGATCGTAGATCAATAGTTTTTGAACTGTGACCTTTTGAAAAAGACAAGTTGGCCAAAATAGACCATTTTGGTCATATTTTCGCAAAATTGGCACGAAAATGACATGTTATCATCATTAAAAAAATATTTTGACTCATTATGAATTGATAAACCATGTTATAATGTTGGTTTATAGATGAACTTTACATTACAACACATTTCAAAAGTCAATGGTGTCCGCATGCCATGGCAAACAGCTTTAATATCCTTCAAATTCATCGAAAATGGGTAAAATCCGAGTCAAATTTAAAGGATTTGAAGGATATTAAAGCTGGTTGTCATGGCATCAGCATACCATTGACTTTTGAAATGTGTTATAATGTAATGTACATCTATATACCAACATTATAACATGGTTTATCAATTCATAATGAGTCAAAATATTTTTTTAATGATGATAACATGTCATTTTTGTGCCAATTTTGCGAAAATATGACCAAAATGGTCTATTTTGGCCAACTTGTCTTTTTCAAAAGGTCACAGTTCAAAAACTATTGATCTTTGATCAAAGTTGTGATTGACTTTTTTGTTTAAAACACTTATCCCAACAATAAAATATACTTTATATAGTCAATAGCTCATTTTTTAGTTTGTTTACCATGTTAAATTTAGTTTTTGACTTCCCATTGCAATTGAAACACATGTGACCTTTGACCCTAAATCAAGGTCTAGGGTCATAACGTGCAACCTACGAACGTGGGATCAGGTGAATTT
Organism: Ophiura sarsii; assembly: GCA_035610835.1. Lineage (NCBI taxonomy): Eukaryota > Metazoa > Echinodermata > Ophiuroidea > Amphilepidida > Ophiuridae > Ophiura > Ophiura sarsii. Next base: position 55,623,467 of record CM069452.1, read on the forward strand.
GTGTTTAGGGATATATTTGCCACCTTATGGTAATACTTTCATGTTCTCCCCAGAGGGGGACTACAAGAGTGAAAGATACAGACCAACGTCCCATAGTCTAAGTGGGATGGCCCAGAGTGTTGTTTTGGCTAAAAGTGGTAGTTGATTTCATGTTTTAAATGGAGGGTCATGTACTGTGTGGAGCATATGTCCACTAGTTGTTCATATGGGTAAAAAAAAAATCGCACAGTCCAAAAGGTACAGCAAATGAAAGTAGGCGACGGGCTATATGTAAGCTTCCAATTTTAATAATAGATACTTTTCATATTGTTCAACAACCAGACGACAAATGTGCTGTCTGCCAAATTTTGCACCTGTGGAAAGTTATACAGTATCACTGCCAGTTACGCATCAACGCTTAGTAAGCATGTTGTGTACTATTATGATATCATAAATTACAAGTTTGATGTTGTAAATAAGATCACAAAAACGTCCATCAATTATTTCTATAGGTTTGGTGGATTGAACATTGTTAAAAGATATTAAATTACGACTAAGAAAATGAGACCACTTACTCACCTTCAATCAATCAAGTGAGTCAAATGACCTGCATATCTTTAAGTTGAGTCTTATGATGCATTTTGGCCATGAAAGTGTGTCACTACAGAGACAAATCTATTGACTCATTATATTCTACTAACTGAGTCTTCTGACACAGTTCTATTTGATACGAGTCAATTAACTCACTGCAACTGTGTCAGATTACTCACTACCATTGTGTCAAATGACTCGGTTAGAAGGCCAAATGTGTCACTACAGAGACAAACTAAAGACTCATTTATCTGATTCACACTGACTCATTAAATATTTTGTGTGTATGCATTGGGAGGCAGTCTTTTTCAGGTGGGGCATTGTTGGTATAACAAAAGGTCAAATGTCGTAGCCCATCAATTAGGATGCTTATAATTAGCGTTAAGTTAACTTAGCATTACCTTTCCAGTGCCCCAGTAGAAACCCGCCCTTAGAGGAGCATGTTGTTTCCATGGTGACATAAATACCTTGGGTCCTGGGTATAGGAGTAACATTATTTAAATGTTTGCTCTCTGAGAATCAGGGCCATCAGTGCCAATTAGGCTATAAACTCCCTGTACCCACCCATTTCCTGCTTGTTCAACAAGTTTGACAGGAATTTGAAATTGAAAAATTTCTTAAAGTAATGATAACATTTTTAAAAATCAACCCCCAAAAAAATCCAACAATTTTAAAAATAGAAAATTCACAATAAGAAAAAATTGTCATTAGAAGCACCCAAAGTTAAATAAATACTAACAATAATATTGACATGCGTTTAACTGAAATAACACACACAATGTAAATAAACATACCGTACTCTGATAAACCCTTTTATTTCATCTACTAAAGATAGCACACAATTTAGGGGGAAATACGATATCGGGAATTTACTCTTATAATCCCATTTACTGAAGATAGTGCCCAAAATTGAGATAAATACTATATACCTATAGATAATTCAATGAGTACCTTCAAAAGCTATCTTCTGAAGATAGCACACAGATCATAAAAATAGCATTTCCTTTTCTTAGCAAGGGTTGTAAATCAACTTCTTTTGGACCTTCTTTTTCACAATCGTGTCATACACTTTGCTGCACATACCATTAACTGTAGGACTACAAACTAGACCAAACTGATATATCGATTATTTAACATCATATTCTTGATCAATATTTGCTTAATACCATGAGAAAGCGATATTGATATTCATTTCAGAATTGTCATATCAAGGTCAAGTGAGCAGGGAGATGTCATGCTTAATTTAATGGTTGTTTCCGATCGCAACATTTCCTTTGTTTACACAGAGACTCTCAATCTCAGCAGGTAATGTGTTTCAGTGAGTTGTAATTCAATAATGAGTACCTTCAAAAGCTGTCTACTGAAGATAGCACACAGATCATATAAATAGTATTTCCCTTTTCTTAACAGCAGGTAGGGAATGTTAGACAAGTATGTTGTTTCCATGGTGATTTAAATAACTTAGGCTATATTAAAAAATCGTTTGTCTCAAAGCTCTTCAGTTATTCAAATCCTAATGCGGAAAGCGTTTTTTAATTTTTTTTAATAAATATAAAATATTGAAATCCTTGTAAAAGTGACCTTTTGTATTCTAAATGATGTGATCAATGAAAAATCGGTGAAACTTTGGGATTTTTTTTTTGTTGAAAAAAAAAAGAAAGGATTTTTCTTCTAACGCGCACCAATTAACTAACGCGCGCGGGAGCTATGAGACAAACCATTTTTCAAATATAGCCTTAGGTCCAGGGTATATAGGAGTAACACAATTTGAATGTTTGCTTTAGTCTGAGGATCAGGTGCCATCAGTGCCAATTACCTGCTTGTTCAAACACTTTGGTGTTACCTATGAGTAAGATATTCATGAACGAATGTTAAAGCTCATCACCATTCAACTGTTTATAACACCTATCAAACTATGATAGCTTTACAATAGGTTTAATATGGGTGATTTCATGAATATCATACGCATATGTAGAACCACATATGACAGGCATTTTAAATTGAACATTTTCTAAAAGTAATGATGAAACTGATTAATGTTTTTAAAAAAACCCAAAAAACCCCACCATTTCACCAATTTTGAAAACATTCAATTCACAATAACAAAAAATTGTCAATGGAAGCAGACAAATTTAGAAATTTGTTGCCAGGGAGGTTTAAGACACTTGCATACTTTTTTGGAAGCGTAACCCCATCGTTTTGAGCCGTAAGGTGCAGGATTGGTGATTGTTGGTCATTATGGAAAAGAGAGTAAAAATCTGATGCAGATATTTATTCCGTTGCAAGTCGATGATGAATACCGCTTCACCACGTTATCGATTGTCAGTGGAGCGGAAAATTACCTATTTGCCTCTCACTCATTTTGGGTTTCAATGTTGACCCCCTTACACCAGAGTATTATTTTAATAACACCCCCTTTAAATTGACACCCTTGTACATTGATACACCTCAAATGATAAAATCATCATGAGTCACATTTTATAAAATGTATTTGTTCTGTTTACACTGCATAAAGATGGGGGTGACATGTGACGTCATGCCAGGCAGTTTGGTCGGCAGTTGCCCATGTTCTTGCTCGGCTCTGTGCGCGTGCATCCGGTTTTGTTTAGGACCTTTGCTTTTAAAACTCGTGCCAAAGCATTATAAAGGGCAATAAGGCATAGTGGACAGTGTTGTGGTCATATGCTGTTCCCTCAAGCATGTATCGACAGTCCAGTCCCATCGACCGACCGTTGCTTTTGTTGATCAACATTGCTGGTACCCCATCTATACCCAAACTGATCAACCCGCATCGAATAGCATTTCAGACTGTAACCACTGTAGAAATTGAGAACATTTGCACTAAGGTACCACAGCTCTAGCGCACATAATACTTGAGTGATTAGTGATTGAACAGCTCCCACAAGAAGCTGATGTCCTAATGAACAATTTTCATTAGCGGTATGTTAGTTTTAAAAGAGGCTCCTGAGATAGACAATCTTCTTTGTTTGACCTTACTAGACCACCAGACTGATTGATTGATGGAAACTTCTATAATATTGCGGATGTTTGCCCAATACCATGAGTAAGTGATGATATTCATTTTGAAATTGACACAATCAAGAGGGATGTAATGTATGTATGTGTCTTCGAAAAGGGGTGTTTGAGTACCTTCAAAAGCTATCTTCTGAAGATAGCACACAGATCATAACAATAGCATTTCCTTTTCTTAACAAGGGTTGTAAATCAACTTCTTTTGGACCTCCTTTTTCATAATCGTGTCATACACTTTGCTGCACAGGACTACAAACTAGACCAAACTGATTATTTAACATCATATTCTTGATCAATATTTGCTTAATACCATGAGAAAGCGATATTCATTTCAGAATTGTCATATCAAGGTCAATTGAGCAGGGAGACCAAAAAACACCCCATTTCACCAATTTTGAAAACATACAATTCACAATTACAAAGAATTGTCACTGGAAGCAAACAAATTTAGAAATTTGTTGCCAGGGAGGTTTAGGACACTTGCATACTTTTTGGGAAGCGTAACCCATCGTTTTGAGCCGTAAGGTGCAGGATTGGTGATTGTTGGTCATTATAGAAAAGAGAGTAAAAATCTGATCCAGATATTTATTCCGTTGCAAGTCGATGATGAATACCGCTTCACCACGTTATCAATGGTCAGTGGAGCGGAAAATGACCAATCTTGCCTCTCACTCATTTTGGGTTTCAATGTTGACCCCCCTTACACCAGAGTATTATTTTAATAACACTCCCTTTAAAATGACACCCTTGTACATTGACACACCTCAAATGATAAAAGCATCATTGAGTCACATTTTATAAAATGTATTTGTTCTGTTTACACTGCATAAAGATGGGGGTGACATGTGTTGTCATGCCAGACAATTTGGTCGGCAGTTGCCATTGTTCTTTGCTCGGCTCTGTGCCCGTGCATCCTGTTTTGTTTAGGACCTGTGCTTTTAAAACTTGCGCCAAAGCATTATAAAGGGCAATAAGGCATAGTGGACAGTGTTGTGGTCATATGCTGTTCCCTCAAGAATGTATCGATAGTCCAGTCCCTTTGACCGTTGCTTTTGTTGATTAACATTGCTGGTATCCCATCTATACCCAAACTGATCAACCCGCATCGAATAGCATTTCAGACTGTAACCACTGTAGAAATTGAGAACATTTGCGCTAAGGTATCACAGCTCTAGCGCACATAATACTTGAGTGATTAGTGATTGAACAGCTCCCACAAGAAGCTGATGTCCTAATGAACAATTTTCATTAGTGTTATGTTAGTTTTAAAAGAGGCATGGGGACCAGCAAATGTGCAAGAAATGTGATGCTTTTGTTAACTCCATTCTAAATACAACTTTAATCATTCAACGACTTTGACAGAACAGTAAATCCAGTGTAAAATAGTGGCCACGCTCTAGAGATCCCACACAGGAATCCTGGAATTTTTTTTTAGAAAAAAGGCTATGAGGTATGCGATTTTTTGTTTGTTTTGGCTAATCCAAGCTTACAGAGACCTTTTTTTTAAATAAAATATTTTTGTAAAATACGCGTCGCAACTCGTTTCACATACCAATGCGGGGGGGGGGGGGGGGGGGGGGGGGGGGGAGCTTCTGAGATAGACGATCTTCTTTGTTTGACCTTACTAGACCACCAGACTGATTGATTGATGGAAACTTCTATAATAATGCGGATGTTTGCCCAATACCATGAGTAAGTGATGATATTCATTTTGAAATTGACACAATCAAGAGGGATGTGAGTTGAGGACCAACGTGCCTAATTTGATGTTTGTTTCTGACCGCAACAATTCCTTTGTTTACACAGAGACTCTTAGCAGGTTGGGCATGTTCGGGGAGCATGTTGTTTCCATGGGAATGTAATCAACTTAGGTCTTTGGTATGGCGGTATAATATCATCCATATTTGCTATTTGAGTATCAGTGCTGATTGTTCAATACTTCATACACCACTAACATTTGATAAGGAATGATGGCTGTACTCTGTCAAAAGCTTTCAAAACAAATGCTGTTAGTCATTGTGTTATTTGGTATACATATTTTTTGATATTTCTATTTAATGTGAACAATTTCCAGTCATGAAAATTTACCAAAAATTGCGAACATTTTCAAAAATGTGGTTTTATTATAGATACTATATTAGTGATGTAATGACAGCAAAATTCAAATTAAAGAGAAATTGGCCAATTTCTGTTTATTTCCATCAATTTGTACAGATTTTGCTAATTAATACTGTCAGGGAAAAAATCTTTTGTTGAAAACATTTCACCCATTAAATTTCCTTTCCATTTCCCCCTGCCCCCCTCCCCAAGAAAGTGATGGGAAATTAGAATAATCTCATGCAAATTACACCCATTAATTTACCAAAGATGGAAGTGAAAAGTGGTCATTCCCCGGTGTTCTCTCTTAGTATTCAGAGGAGTAAGGGATGCACCATTTGATTTTCAAGGGGGGCATGGAAGTTGGGGTCGGCCGGATTTTGTTTTTGTCGCCGCCTTACAGGGGCAATATGGGTTTT